>CM029615.1:21385804-21958759 GCA_017311315.1 Dendrocalamus latiflorus | reverse complement strand
AGAAGTATAGTGTTGGGGCGATTTTTAGAAAGCGACATTCACCCCCCCTCTGTCGCCATTTTGGTCCTACAACATCTATGTCTTTTCCTCATGTGTTGTAGGCCCGGCAAGTGAAGAAGGAGAACATGTGGCTAGTGGACTTCAGCTGTTCTCGACACATGACTGGAGATTTAAGATGGTTGTCCTTCATCACTCATGCATCCGACGACGAATTGATCACGTTCGGGACACTTCTACCAGTATTGTCATGGCAAAGGGCACCATTCAAGTCAATGACAACTTCATGCTCAAGGATGTGGCCCTGGTAAGCAAACTCAAGTATAATATACTTCTTGGCATCTAAGGATGAGGCATTTTGTCATTTTAGATAATTGGCCCTTAAATTGTCAGTTGATCTTCTAGGAGCCCTTAGTGTCATTAGGAGTGATAATGGGCTGAGTTTAAGAATTCATCTTTCTCTTCTTTCTGTACTGAGCATGGGCTAGAACATCAGTTCTCCTCTCCTATAGTTCCTTAACAGAATGGTGTAGTTGAGAGGAAGAACATACCCTAGTTGAGATGGCTAGGACTATGTTAGATGAGCATGCCACTCCTAGGAGGTATTGGGCTGAGGTGATTTCCACTGCCTGTAATGTGTCCAACAGGGTATTCTTGAGAGCCTCATTACATAAGACTTCTTATGAGTTGGGATTTGGTCATAAGCCTAGTGTGTGTTATTTTAGGATTTTTGACTGCAAGCGCTTCATTATTAAATATGGCAATCTTGATAAATTTAAATTTAAATCTTCAAATGGAATTTTTCTAGGATATCATGCTTATTCTAGAGGCTATCATGTACTTAATCTGGAGACTAATAAAATTGTAGAAACATGTGAGGTTACTTTTGATGAGACTAGTTTAGGGACTAGAACAGACATTTCAAGTGCACAAGTTTAGGGAAATTCAAAGGGCATCTTTCTTGAGGAGTTTGATGGAGAAGATGAGGCTGATGATCTATTTCCACTTCAGCTAGCTAAAGCACTTCCACCACTACTTCATCTTCAGCTGGACAATCTACTTCCACATCTTCTTTAGCATAGGGTGGCTTTGCTTCTACCTCCACAGCCTATGAGGTAGGGACCACTTTTGCTCCTGGACTACCTCGATATCTTCAGTGATAACATCCTCCTAAACAAATAATTGGAGGACTTCATGAGCGACTCACTCACTCCAAGTTCATCTCTCTTGACTCACATGCTCATTCTACTTTCATTGCTTTCATTGAGTCTCGTGATATCACCTATGCATTTACTGATGAGTCTTGAATAAATGCTTTGTATGAGGAGTTGGAGAATTTTGAGAAAAACAAGGTCTGGACCTTAGTTGAGCCATCCTATGGTTACAACATCATAGAAACTAAATGGGTTTTCAAGAACAAGTGAGGATGGAATAGTTGTTAGAAATAAGACTAGACTTATAGATCAAGATTTTAGTTAGGTGGGGACTTAAGACTTTGAAGAGACATTTGCTCCAGTTACTAGATTAAAAGCCATTAGGATACTCTTAGCCTTTGCAACCTCTAGAGGTTTTAGACTATATCAGATGGATGTCAAGAGCGATTTCTTTAATAGTTCCATAGAAGAAGAGGTCTATGCTAGGCAACCTCCTGAGTTTGAGAGTCCTAAGCTCTCAAACCATATCTGCAAGCTATCCAACACCCTATATGGTCTTAAGTAAGCCCCTAAAGCTTGGTATGATAGGCTTAAATCATTCTTGGTAAAAAAGGGTTTGAGATGTGTAAGGTAGACAAGCTTATGTTCACCCTTAGGAATAGGGGTGAAAAGTGGATACAAATTATCCATATTATCCGATTATCGTATTCGATAGGATGCGAATATTTTTTCCATCTGATTAACAATTCCTATCCTATTCGTATTCGAATTCGAATTCATATAAAAAATATGGATGCGAATATGGTATAGACTTTTACCACCCAAAATGTTATTTTATCCAGACTATCCACATCCGTATTCATATTTGACAAAGCAATATGCATATTTTACTACAATAGGACTAATTAGTTGGACAAGTATTTTTAATTGAATGTGAATTCGTGTTTCTTTGGGTGAAATAGATGAATTAGAATTATTAAGCGTGATTGTATGAGGATAAAATATCATTAATATCTTCATACTACATGAGTTATGAGGATATTTGAATCCGACTGAATTGAGTAGATATTTGATTGGAATTCATATCCGACATTTGTCCGATTCGTATTCATATTCGATGTTTATCGATTCATATTCGAATCCAAGAAAAAAAATATAGATGTGAATATGGTTTAAGCATTATTCGATTTGTTTTCATCTCTATTTAGGAATGGTAGTGATATCCTCCTGGTTCAAATATATGTGAACGGCATTATTTTTTGTGGCTCTTCTAATGCTCTTGTTTTCAAGTTTTCAGATACTATGAATAGGGAATTTGAAATGAGCACTTTTCATGCTTTTGTTCCCAAGTTTTTAGATACTATGAGTAGGGAATTTAAAATGAGCATAATGGTAGAAATGAACTTCTTTGTGGGATTCCAAATCAAGCAGATGACACAAGGCACCTTCATTCAACAAGCTAAGTACACCAAGGACCTCCTTTGACACTTTAACATGGGGAGTAGCAAGTCAGTCTCAACACCAATGGCTTCTACCTCCACTTGGGATCCAGATGAGGACAATGAGCCTGTTGATCTGAAGGAGTATCGCAGTATGATCAGCTCCCCCCTCTACCTCACGACTTTGAGATCGGACATACAATTCGTGGTATGTCTATGCACTCGATTTCAAGCTTCTCGTCGCGCATCTCACGGCCAAGTAGTGAAGTGAATCTTCAGGACCTTCAATCCACTCTTGAGTTTGAACTTTGGTATCCTTCTTGTTCTTGCACATCTCTTTGAGCTTTCTTAGATGCTGATTTTGGGGTTGTAAGATAGATAGAAAGAGTACCTCCAAGACTTGTCACTTCTTAGTCACTTCTCTCATCTCTTAGTCTTCTAGGAAACAATCTTCTGTTGCACAGTCTATTTCTAAGGCTAAGTATGTAGCTGTTTGATAGACTATGTGGAGGTGACCCCGTGTGTGTGATGAGTAATTGACATCTGTTTTAGAAAAGTCGAGTTTGGTTTGTGTGGTTCGTGCCAGGTTGTCGCTTGGTGCATTTTGTTTCGGACAGACTTGGTCAAACTTAGTCAAAGTGCTTAGGATGCTTATACTTTTGATTCGACAGGTTTCAGCTATTTTGTGTTTAAGATTTCTCTAATGCGATTGTTGATTACATCATGTTGAGCGGTGCTATGTAATGTGTTTCTTGTCTGTGATGGCTGCAGGATATCGAGGCGGAGTTGTGGCGAGGCACGGGATGACCGGACTAGGCGCAGGTGGTGCTGAAGTCGGAGCGGTCAGGATGTGCCAAATACGGCAAGGACTCGAAGTGGTTGCGAGGTTTGTACGACAAGAAATATGGAAGCTTCCCGGAAGGTGCAGGAGGGGTGTTTTGGTAAATATGCAAGGCTGCACAAAAGGAAGCGGATGCGGTTCGGGTTAATGGATAAAGCGCAGAGTTGGTGGAGTTATCGGGTAAAGCAAGATGTTGAACCCGGTAGTGAAGGCTATATATAGAGAGGTGCTCTCTAGTGCTAGTGTGCGTTTTCAGGGAGATGGCTTGAGAGAGAGAGGGGTTTCAGTTCTTTACTCTCCATATGTGTTGTTTTCTTGAGTCTATGTAATTGCGTATGGGGTAGTAGGGTGTGTGAGTTCCTCCTTTCCCAATCGCGTGTGGGGAAGATGTAATGAGATGGCTGTAGAAACTTGTTCTTATTTAATCCTTCTTGTCTCTGTTGAGAAATCTTGAGTTTGATCTGTTTGATTTCCTGCCGAATAGTCCAGTTTGTAGTACCGGCCAGACCTTGCTTTTTCTGCGGATTTTCTAGCGGTAGGTGATCAAGTCATTCTGCTTTCAGTGTTCTAAGTTGCCATGCTGCATGTTTCTTTGATTGACATCTAGCATTTTTTTTTGGGTTTAGCAAAGACCTTTGTTTCCTACAGTGTTTCGGCCAAAACATTTCTACATGTCATTTTTGGTCCACTTCAATTCTTTAGGACAGCAATCGGTTGCAGTTTTCTCAGCACTTCTTGTTTAGTTAACAGCCTATTTTCAGTTCTCTTGCTCAGGTTTCAGCAGCTAGTATGTGCATTCAGCTTGCAGATTTTTGTGTGCTTTCGGTTTAAGAATTCAAGAGCAATTTCCCTTCTTCCAGTCTGGGTCACGGCAGCTTCTTTAAGTGCCGAACTGAGCAGCAATCAGTTTCGGCAGGGACAAGCCTTCTATCCTAAAAGGAATTGGTAGCAAGCTGCATTGCTTTCGGTCAAGCAATTGCTGCAGTTTCTATTTCCGTTTTCAGCTTTCTTGGTACACCATCTGCAGTCCTTTTATTTTGTCGTTCAGACCTAACTCTCTGGTTTGATTTCTTCCTTTCTTTTTGCTTTACCTCTTTTTCTTGTTAGATCAGTCTTTCGGCAGTATTAGTCCAGTTTTCGTTCAGCTTTTGCTTTGGTCAGTTCACACCCGAAAATAGAGGATTTGTAGTTTTTGTCTTCATCTCTGAATTGCCAAAAATTGCAGCTCCCTGTGGTTCGGCTGCATTGGCAGTTAAGTAATCAGTTTTTGGTGTACTAGTAGGTTTTTCTAGTTGCTGTTCAGTTGCTGTTTCTGTCCTAAATTGCTTATGCAATTTGGTTTTGCCTTCTTGCTTCCTTGTTGACAGTCGAATGCTTCTTTGGCAACAAGATTTGGAATCATTTTCTTTGTTACTGCTTTTCAGTCCAGCTACATCTCCGCGGCAAAAATCAAGCTTCTTTTGTCAATCAAGCTTCCTTTGGATACTTCAACTGCTCTAAAACTGGTTTGATCATCTCGATCACAGTAGAGGGTTGATATATTCCATAGAGAAGTTTGTGATTATTCTGGACTCTGCCTGAATATCTGTGTCTCGGTTCTTTTGTCCTTCAGTAAGCGATTCTCTTATGTCTTCATAGCTGCGATAGCTATCGGAGCAAAAGTTTGTGAGAATATCTGGCGCACATTTTTTAAAGGGCTCCATTCACCCTTCCTCTGTCGCCGTTTCCGATTCTTCACTGTTGTCTATAGTTACTCTTATATTATTAAAATCTCATATACTCTCAAGGACTTTGGGTTAGAGCTGGATAGTGTTATACTTTTTCATGACAACACAAGTTCTATCAACATAGCTAAGAAATTAGTGTAGCATTCTAGGACCAAACACATAGGTATCATGTATCATTTTCTTAGAAACCATTTGGAAAAGGGAGATATTATTCTTCATTTTGTTGAGTATGATTTCCATGTTGCTGATATTTTCACTAAACATTTGGATTCTTCTCATTTTGCTTTCTTGCAGGGAGAGTTGGGGGTTATTTATCCAACGGGATTGGTTTGAGGAGTTTGGCTCTTTTACATTCATATATAATATAATGCATTTTTTCTTCTGTTATGCATTATAATATATTCTGGAACTTAGTCAGTAACCTTGTTTATGCTTGTATCCAATCATGATTTCTTTATTGAGCTTTCTACTTCATATGTCCACATATGTAGCTCAACTTATGCCATGACTAGCTTCTATAATTTGCTCAACTTGAATTGAAATTGTTAAGGCTGAATCATTTGACTAGTTAAGCTCTAGTAATCATTTTCTGATTCCTGCCATTTGAAACTACTTGGTTGAGTTTTGAATCTGAGTCAAGCTTGGTTAAAGTTGTTTAGTTCAAACCTTGAAACATTAGTTAGCTCATGGTTTAGAAAACAATGCTTTAAATCTGCCATTGCACTTGGCATGAACTTAGGGGGAGATTACTATGACCAAGACCATTGTTTGAAGTGTAATGCTTGAAATGGTCAACAATGGCTTGAGATGGTAAAAATTGAGAAAATTCTACTGGTTGAAGCTCAGAAGACCTTTGTAAATGGCTTCTAGTTTAGGATGTGCTTTACAGAGATAGTGCATATAAATATGAAATAGAACTTGGTTGAAACTCAGAAGGCCATTGTATATGGCTCCTAGTCTATAATGTGTTAAACTAAGATAGATCATACATTTGTGAGCTAAAACTGGGCTGAAGCTTAGATGGCAGTTGTAAATGGTTCTTAGTCTAGGACTTGCTCTAGTAAGATAGGACATGAATCTTTTTTTTGTCAAATGCAATGTTCAAATATGTCTTGAGTTTAAATGATTCGGTTTGGTGCTTTTAACATTTTTCATACTTGATTTAGCTTCTGGGCTCCACTTTATCATTTTGATCAAGCATGACTCAACTTGTGATGCCTTTAGCTCTACTAATGCTTTTGAGATAGGCTGACATGATTTAAATCAATGTAATCACTACATGGCTAGTTTTTGCTTGCTTTGCTATATGTGTTTATATGTTATTGCAAGTTTCATTTATAGCATGGCTTGGTGAAATACTTTGTCAATTGACCTGGATAATTTTCAAAGCTCCTAGTAAAACTAAAACTTCAATAAATTATCCATGTTGGTATTTCTCTTCATTTAGCCTCTTTTAGTTTTTTCCCTCAAATATCTTTATGAGTTCACAAGGGGGAGAAATTTCGACAAAAATTCATGCATAGTCTAAGGGGAGAATTGGAGAAATTGGAATTTGAGTTTTTGAAGTTTGCAAATCTTCAGTTCTTTTATGTCTTCTCATCATGATCAAGGTCATATATAACACTAGTTATTTCTTTTGGATCTAGAGTGGGAATTTCCCAAAAATTTCCAAGTTTCTTTGGATTTGAGTGGTTTTGATGAAAACTTGCTCTTTCTTTTGCCCTCAATCCATTTAGTGCTCTCTTGGTCATCTTCATGCTTTGAACCCAATTCTAGATCAAGGAGAGTTTGTCTTTACAATACTTCTCTCTAATTTCCAAAAATCAACTCATTTACATTTTTGAAGTAGTTGCTAATATGTTCATCAAGGGGGAGATTGAAAAACCATGTGGGTAGGTCTAGGTCAATTTGCAACGAACAATTAGCAGTTGGATTGTGTTGAATCTAAGATTTTGCACAGGTTTGCAATTTCCAGAAATTCAGTTTGCTGTCAGTATTAGGCGGTAGTACCAACCATATGATGGTGGTAGTATCGGCATGGTAGCCGCGGTACTACCGCAAGTGCAGTACGACTGGTAGTTAGATGGCGGTAGCTATTTTCTAGTAAGGGTCGTATTTGAGCATTTTTGGGTTGGCTAGGTCTAGTAGTACCAGTGCAATACCGCGGTAGTATCGGGCCATGCATGACGATACTACTAGTGCGGTAGTATCGGCCTTGGAAAGCCATCATACGACTCCCCTGTTACTGGGAAATGGGCAAGAAGTGGTAGTACCAGCCAATGTTTAGTAGATGGCCATGGCGGTATGACCAATATAAGGCGTACGGTCAAATTGGCTGAAGGCAGAAGGTTCTAAAAATTAGGAATTATAGGATATTTGATCATGGGATGATCTTGAAACTCCTGTCATGGTTGTATTGTGTTGCATATTTATGCTAACGTGGGTCAAGTTGTGAAGAAATTGTAGTTGGAAATAATTTTTCGGTCTTTGGATGTGTAGGGAAGCTTGGAGGTAACTATAATCAATGATGGGTGACCAGGACTAGGTCAAGGTGGATCGAGGTCCAAGCGGTCAAGGTGGTCATGTGGGATAGTTGGGCTCAGGCATGGCACATGGCAAAGTTAAGGAATACGGTTGAAGGAAGGTTCTAGCAATAGGTTGGATCAAGTTGGCTTTGTCGGTTTAAGTAAGGTGTGGTTTGGTGGGAGCCAGAATGGGAGAGACTTGCCGATGGAAAGGAAGCCATTGATCAACCTACAAATGGCGTGCATAGAGGCTTGTACGACATGATGAAGACAGAGTTAAGGGAAGGTGCTCAGTAGCTTCATCAAGGGCATTGATGTAAAATGGCAAATACTATACTTGAGGCCTACACCAAACCGCGGTGTGGGAGGCATAAGGGAAGCGGTTTAGGGTTAGGCTAGGGTCATATATGTTGAGTAGATTAATCACTTGCATGTGAGTGGGTTGATTCTTGTAAGCTTTTTGAAAAATGTGTGTGAGTGAAACCTGGTATTATGCAATTGACGGATTCCCCAATCCTTAGCGGATCTCGACCCACTAAAAGGCTAGTTAGCCTACATGATGAAGGATGAGGGGTTCTAGGGTTGGTAAGGAAATAGGGTTGAGTTCTAGGCTTAGTCTAATTCTTCCTCTTCTTCATGGTATAAATAAGAGCGAGACTTGTGTATGGTCCTTTGCAAACTAGCAAGCTATAAGGATCATTCCTCTCCGTACAATAGATCATGTTCTTACAATCCTTGTGCTTTTGTCTCATTTTTCATGAGTTCTTGTTCCTGCCTTTGGTGATTTGGCTCTTTTCATGCTTCTCTTATTCTTGTTGTGACCTATGATGTGTAAGAGGCATTAGTAAGTCTTTGAGATCAATCTTTATCTAGCTAAATCACTTCTATAGTAAGAATCAAGACCTTGCCTTGTTCCTACCTTGTCTTGATGAAGATTTGTGATATTGTTATCGTGGCCTCTCTTGCCCAAATCTTTTCTTAGATTATTTTGATAGGACATGTGAGAGATAATTTAAAAGTTCTCGTGACTTAAATCCTTACATGCAAAAAGTAATTTGAGTTTTAGCGTTTGGTGTGTTTTGTGACCTAGGAAGCAATTCTTCCAAATTGATGGGATCAAGTTTAAGAACCTTGTGTTTATTGATTTGCTTTGGTTCCTAACATTTTTGCTTAGATTCATACCCATTTTGGTAGTGTTTAGACAAGGTTTTTTTTAAGACCCTCTTATTTAGGTTTTTGTCCCGAGGAGTTTAGTCTTAGGAACAGGGTAAGCGGTAGTACTGGCCTCCCTGGAGCGGTAGTACCGCAGTGCGGTTATACCGGCTTGAAGTTGGCAATAGTACCGCTGCGGTCATACTGGAGTGTAGTCAATAGTACTACTGGTCTAATAGGCAAGGTTTGATTGTTGCTTCTTCTTGTTCACAGATCTTTGTGATTCTCTTGTAGGAGGTGTAATTTGAACTTGCTGATTCTTATAGTCATTTGAGTGAAGATTTAGAATACTTGGAGAAAATGGAAAAGCTTCCGTAATCATTCACACCCTCCCTCTCTGATTGCTGGTATCGGCCCAACACAAGAGATTTGTAAATCAGTTACTGACTTATTGCTAGCTTGATGTTTCAGAAGTTATCTTGATTAATCTAATTCTTTTTCAGAGAATTCATTTGCCAAGATCTGTATCTTTTGTGCGGTTGGATAAGCTATGTGTGAAGTTCAATGGTCAGATGTATTCATATTTCACATATAGCATTAGTTCAATTCTCATTTGCTGTTCTCGCTGTTGGGAAGTGTAGAACTCGCATGTTGTTTGCATAAAGAATAATTTATCGCTTGTGCCGACAGGATCATGTGTTAGATTTATTCTTGTTCCAATGATTTAGATAATAGCGTGAGATAAGTTGCCTTTCTCCAAAATATAAGTTAGCATATGTTAGACACCAGAGTACAACTTTTTCCAATGATGAAATTGCTGCAAGAACAAACTTATCACCTGGGGGCAGGACTGATCATCTGATCCAAGACAAACAACAATAAATCCTCATGTTTGACCTATATCTGTATTAATCATTATAATGCTACCAAAAAGACATCAAAAGGGCCGTGTAGTCATTTTCGTAGATATTTAAATAGAAGTGAGGCATTTCCTTTACTATGTTGCTTTTAGGAAACGGAATTACAAACCTATTATTTTTGGCAACATGAGTCCCCAACCAACCACACACTCATCTGTACCCAATTGTTACCGCGAAAGAACAACCACAACTCATCCTGACTTGCCCAAAACGCCATTGCTCAAATGAACTAGCACAACTTCTGTGATGTAAACTACAACTCAATGATCAACCATAATGTTAATAAAATTAACCAGCCATCACATAATTGTCATAACATGACAACTTAGCCCCCCAAGAGAATCTGCAGCTCATGGAGCAAAAGGAAACATCCATATAAACAGTGTCATCATTAACTTAACTCTAGGCTGATCGTCTCTTACCTTTTTTCTGTCATAAGAAACTCAAATTCGGATTCAAAATTAGACAGGATCACATTCGGATTCAGAAGTCTCGTAGAGATAAATATATGCCTGTCTACAATAGAAGGCGAAAGCCTGGTGAAACTTTATGAAACAAAGAGTTTGAGTTGGAAATATTTTCTTCAGTTTCCAGTTTGTCATTTGAACCTAATCTGAGTAAGTCTGACATTATGATGCTCTGCAACCATTCATATTGTTTTCCATAATGCCTTATCTGTGCATATACTCTGCTTAGCATCCTTCTTACATGGACATGGGCAATAGTGAGTATTGAATAAGTGGGGGTGGGGCATCACAGGCTGCAAGAAAGGAAAGTTCATATAAATTTCTGTAAAATTCGGTGGTCCTCACTTATAATGGGAAAAGCGTAACTTGTTTCTTTAATTTTTTGTTGCAAATTTGTAGTAGCACCTTGAACTTGATGAATGTTTGTGGACATGGGGAGCGCAGAAAAGTAGTGACTGAAAGAATATGAACTTGATGTGTGTTCGTAGACAGTTTGTAGGCATAGGAAAACATAAAGATTGTGTATCTAATTCCCAACTTTCTACATGGTTTTCCATTCCTGGCCTTTTGATGCTTGTTTCCAACTATCCCTGGTGCTGCAGTGCTGCACTAGTAAACGCTCTTTGCTTTCCATTCCAAGCTGTAACCCTGAATTTTTGTAGTACTTTGCTGCCTGACTGTATATGCATACATCTATTGGATTAGATTTTAGTTGTTTTAAATACAGTTAGTCTACTCACAACTGTTGATCCAATACTGTTCTTTTACAGGTTCACGCCGACGGATCAGTTGTTGTAGAAAACCGCAAATAATAATACATTCAATACGGTTGCTGATGGAATGTTTAGCGCGTCCAGGAGTAGGGCTTGCAAGTTGCAACTTCTCCCCACCTATGGATGAACTTGGTCCATTTCGAGTTCAGTTTTTTTTTTTGCTTGCAGATACTCCTAGCTACCTGCCATGCATACCTTACAAGATTCATGCAGACCTGCTGCTCCTAGCTAGCTATCTTGTTATTCTGCTCTGAACTGAAGTGGCGAATTGTGTCACTTGCGAGTTGCGACGGTGCATGAGCTTTGCTATGTTACTAAACTGTTTTGCATATGGATTTATGCACATCTAGCTTGTTTCGGTGATGATCGATGCTATTTTTTGTGATGCGATCGCTTGAAGATTGATGCCGTTTTGTGTGGTGGTGCTGTGATCTGCATAATTTATTTGTCATGCTGCATGCTGTAAATTAAGGAAAAGATATGCTAATTCGAGGCCACATGAGTGCATTTCCCTAGCACTGAAACTCAAGTAAACTTTCCCTAGGTCTCTAAAGAACTGCAGGGAACATTTTCTTTCTTCTTGCCGCCTAATGCGGCCGAATAACTCCGTGCGTCCATGCATGAAATAGGCACCTCAAAAGAGGCGACAGATTGTATTTGCAAAAACTGGATTTCGGCAAGGTTAGCAGCTCTAGCTATTACAATTTTGAAGATGTTCGGCAAGGCTAATTGCAGCCATTACAATTTTGATGAGGGTATAAGCGAATAGCACCAAGCTGAGGTACAACATTTTAGCCTTTTCATTGAGCACGATGCTCACCGAATAACTTCAAGTAGTGGTTCCCAATCAAGTAATGCCACCAAATTTTTAGAGCATATACTACTAAAGCTAACTTCAGGTCATGGGTCAGATAATTTTTCTCATGAGGACAGAGTTGTCTTGACGTATATGCCACGACCTTTCCTCCTTGCATAAGTATGCAGCCAAGACCCTGGTGCGAGGCATCATAATATACCTCAAAGTCCTTGCGTATATCTAGCAAAACTAGCATAGGGGCAAAGGTTAGTCTCCTCTTTAACTCTTGGAAACTCTCCTTGCAAGTTTTCATCCATTCATACATCTTCTCCTTTTTGAGCAGGTGTGTTAAGGGTTTGGCAAGCTTCGAGAATTCTTCTATGAACCATCTATAATACCAGGCCAGTCCAAGGAAACTACGCACCTTAGTCATGGAGGTGGGCTACTTCAATTCCAAGACAACATCCACCTTAGCTGGGTCGATGGCTACTCCTCCAGTGGATACATTATGTCCGAGGAAACATATGTCATGCAGCCAGAACTTGCATTTGTTGTATTCGGCATACAATTGGTGTTTTTAAGCTTTTGTGGTACCAATCGTAGGTTTTCAACATGTTCTTCTGCATCCTTGGAGTAGACAAGGATGCCGTCAATAAAGACCACCACAAACTTGACTAAATATTCCATGAATACCTTATTCATGATGTTCATAAAATAGGCATGAGCATTTGTTAAGCCAAAAAACATGGCCGTAAACTCGTACAGATCATACCAAGTGGTGAATGTTGTTTTAGGGATATCCTCAACCCTGATCTTTAACTGGTGGTATCCTGGCCTCAAATCTATTTTGACGAACATTGTAGCTCGAAAGAGCTGGTCAAAACAACTTAGTCGTCTATGTAGGGTAGATGATACTTATTCATAATGGTCACAATGGTCACATCATTCATAGCTCTATAGTCCATGCTCATTCTTGCAGTGCTATCCTTTTTCTTCATGAATAATACTAGCGAACTCCAGGGTGATGAGCTAGGTTTGATAAGGCCTTTTTCTTTTAGCTATTGAATCTACTTCTTAAGCTCCTCGAGTTCATCAATAGCCATCCTATATGGTCTCTTGGCAATTGGGGCGGTACCTGATTTTAGGTTAATGATGAACTCTATGTCTTGGTCTGGTGGGAGGCTAGGTAAGTCTTCTGAAAATACTTCACGGTAGTCTTGAGCTACCAACATTCTTCTAGAGGCACATTTTCAAGGTAGTAGATTGCATGACCCCAACGGTAGAGCCGATTTACATTTTGTCTTCACTCCAGGGCACTTGGTCAGTATCACCTTCCTAGTGGCATAGTTTATTATTTCCTAATACTTTGTCAACCAATTCATCCCTAGGATGATATCCAGTGTCTGGGATTGTAGCACCATAAGGTTTGCTAAGCATCCAAAATCCTCCATGGCAATATCTACCCTGGGACTTACTAATGTGGTAGTTAGGGGTCCCTCGGGTGAGCTATGTACCACCGATTTTTCAACTCAAAGATTGGCAATTTAAGTTTGTCAACGAATATCTTTGCTATGAAAGAGCGAGAAGCCCTAGAATCAAAGAGTGTGTGTAGGTACTGACTTAACAGAAAACGTACCCATCAAGACTCTTTCAACTTCCTATGCCTCTTTTGCCACAACATAGTTCACACGGCCCTGATTTGGTGCCAAAACTACTCTTAGTGCTGGTGGTGTCTGATAACCTTTGTTGGGTGTTGATGCCTAAACGTGGGCTGGAGTGGTTCTAGGTTGAACTTCATTGGTGTAAATTGGCGGTGTGGGTAATGGTTAGCAAAATGTCCCTTCTCTCCATAGTTGAAGCAATGGAGGTTAGTCCCAGTGGGTTGGATTGCAACTAGGAAAATCATGGATAATTAGTTGCATCCTCAGATCTTCATGCATACCTTTCAAGAATCGGTCGAACTTTTCCTCTTCATCCGCTACATCTCCTGAAGCGTAGCAAGCTAGTTGGTTGATCCTAGTGAGATACTCATTGACCGACATATTTCCCTGCTTTAGTGCTGTAAATTCATTTTCTTCATATGTATGGTTCTTGTAGGCACAAAGTTGGTTCTAAAGGTAGTCTTGAACTCGGCCAAGGAATAGCTTGGCCTATTGGTTCGGCCGCTTCCTCTTCATCTTGGTCCTCAGTGTTTCCTTCCTCTTCTTGTTCTTCAGCCTCTTCCTCTTCCTCAAAAGCATCCTCTACTACAGGGCTTTCTCTTTCCCAGGCTGCTAGGTAGTTTCCCACCAAGCAACCGTGGTTCCTTTAAGTTGTTTAGTGGCAAAGATTACTTTGTCTTCTTACGCGCATCGTGTAAGCCAGAGTTTCTTTTCTGTGTCGTAGAGCCAGTCTTCTGCTTCTAGGGGTTCATTGGCAGAAGAGAATGTCAAGGGCCGAGTTCGTAGAAAATCGACTAGCTCGGAATTACGGCTAGATATCCCTGCTTGTTGACCAACAAAGATAGCTTGTAGGATTTGTGTCCGTTGGGCCATAACCTATTCCATGGGGTTCACCGGTGGTAGAGGGAGGTTAGGCCCACATCGATAGCCTCTTCCTCGGTCTACGGGGCTTGTCGCTTGACAATTGGTGTTGCCACGCCCTTGAGCGGCTCTCCTTGGGGGTCATGTAACATCCTGATTTTCAGAGTCCTTTTGAAGCTTTTAAAATAAAAATAACCATTTAAATTTTTCTTGAATAAATTAAATCTTAATATAAATTATCTAAAATTAAAAATATTTAATATGAATAAAATAAACTTCAATTAATTAAAAACCTATTTTATTTGGGTTTTTTTGTGTTGCAAGGAATTTTCTGCAATTTTTGGGTTTATTTGCTATTTTCTAGAGCTCAATTTCTTTTTTTTGATTTTATGAAATTTAGACATTTGGAAAATACTTTAAAACCTCTTGGGCCAAATTCTTACAGTTGATCACTGTTCATTTGGCCCAGCCCATTTCTTTGCATGGGTGGATGTAGAACATGCATTATTGCATATTTGTAGCTCTTCACTCCACTTAGCAACTTATCACTTATGGGCATGAACAATTTAGTAGTTTTCATAGTATTGATTAGACAATTTATAGTTTCTCTTAGTCTTTATAGTTCATAACATTGCTATTTGATGCTTTTCTCAACTTAGTCTTGGTTATGTTCCATTTTGATATTTATTTGTTCATATCAAGTTCAGTTTATAGTTTACAATGTTGCTAAAATTTATATTTAAATGATCATCCTTGAAATCTAGTTGTTAGTAATACTTGCTTAATGGTTAAAATTTGTAACGATAGTAGTTGTAGGTGACACCTTGGCTTTTATTAAGCTGGGGTGCTACCCCCTCCCTGCCCTCTCCTCCCCCACAAATGGTTGGCAGCGACCTTGCCCCCATCTCCCCCTCCTGACCTAATATTCAGTGTGCCACCGCCTCGCCGTACTTCCCTCTGCAGTCGCCCACCATCCTTTGCCATTTCTCAATGCCCTCCACAACCGCCCACCATCGAACCATTGCCTCCCTCTACATTTCGGGGGCGTGGTGAATCCGTCGGTGGCCACACGCAACTGCTTCTCTCGCTAGAGCTCAAGAAGATAGGGGAGAGAGAGTTAGAGCGCTGTAGTGAGGGGCGTACCATCAGGGCTAGAGCTCCAGCAGTTGATCAACCTTGCCCCCACCGGGGGATGACCGGATCTGGCAGCACCACGTTGAGGATGGTGATACACGGAGGCGACATGGTTGGAGACGATGGATCTGGCGGTGGCAACCCCCATCAGCATGAGCGAGAGAGATCGAGAGGGAGAGAGAGAGATCGAATGGTAGGGAGCTATACCATCATTTTTGAGTGAAATGGTATCCATTCTTTAGTTTTTCTCTTTCGTTTTTATGTCATACAGATCCCTATAGAATATAATCTCTACCAAGAAAAATACCCATCTTTGTTTGGTATAGGTGGGGTTAGAAATCCATCTCACTTAAAAATTGAGAACATAATTGAAAATATTAGGGAAAAAGGAAAAGATTGGAAAATGAAAGAAAAATAAGAGAGATGTAAGACCATATGGTGGTAACCCCATAAAAGTAAGGAGTATTTGATATTGCTTGTGCTTTGTTTATGTTGGAGCCTTTTTGTGTGTGCGCTCTAGGCTTAGAGCTCTACTATTTGGGAGAATGGGTGTAAAATATTCCTCTCCAAGTGCAATGAATGCATAAGATTAAGTAGATACAAAATCCATTTCTAGATGTAACATATGCAACTAGAGATGTCTCTCCTTGCTCACATGGTGCAACACATACGCAATTAAGAGGAGAGTCTCACACTACCTTAAGAGTGATAAAATAAGAACTAACAACTCTTTCCCAACTTGTCACAAGAGGGTATTTATACCCCACACCAAGAAACTAGCAATTGGAGCAACAAGTCAACAAAATCACCTAAAGGCCGGTACTATCGCAACCTCTGCAACGGCTAGAAAAACTAGCCATTACGGGCGCTGTCGGTCAGACCACCCACACAAGGTCCAGTCTGACCGCCACCAAGACCGGTCAAACTACTCGACTGAAAGCCAGAAATAGATCTCTTTGGAAAACTATTATCGGCAACTAATACCCAATAGTACTGTAAGGTCTGGTTTGACCACTCGCATAATGCCGGCCAGTCCAACTACTGGTCATGAGCCGGTCAGACTGTGGCCATTTAGACCACCGACACATGGCTTGTCAGACCGCCTGGCCATACCGTCACACACAGAGCAATCATACCGCAGGGCCGGTCTGACCTCTTACACAGAGCTGATTGTATCGCCTCGGTCATACTGCCACACAAAGTGCGGTCACACCGCCTTGCATTTTTCAGTAGAGACAAGAGTGCATATACTTCATATAAGGATTAAGGCATGATTCACAACAAGTTATAAAACATATTTGTACACTTTAGAATCATGACACAAGGATTAGTTACATGGACTCAACTTGTTTGTAAAATACATTTGCAAACTTAAGTCATATGTTACAAAAATCATGCATGAGCTTCAACTATTTGTAAAACATATTTGCGAAGCTAAGTATCATGCCAAAAGGATTAAGTGCATGGATTTCAATCATTTGTAAAATATATTTGCAAACTCTAATCATATACTACAAGATTAGATGCATGAGATACAACTATTTGCAAAACATATTTGTAAATACTAGCATCATGCCATGAAGAGCTAGAGCAAATAAGATTGAGCTATCAATACACGATGAGGCTCAAGCTATTAGACATGATCCCTCTTAATAGTATGTCAATCTATACAAGTAATCCAGTCTTTCAATCAAACACCAAGGTCGGTAAAAGAATATGAACATATTCTTAGCCTATGCTAGTTATACATTTGTCTTGAGTATCTTCTTTAATCTTGATGGCTTACATTTTTTATTTTAAATATGGATCTTTTGTCTTGATATGTATCAACCCATGATGCACGCTTCACTTGCTCTCCGTCAACACATGATGGTCTTCTCTTGTCATGATGATCAACTTATGGTCATCTCTTCTTTGGGATTTTAACTTGATGCTCATCAACACACGATGTCATCCTTTATCCCGAATCTTGACTTGATGTCAATCAACTCATGACGCCATATAAAATCTTTATCATCATAAGACGTAACCTATTTATCCAACTTATGAGAAATATTAGTCCTACAACATAATGAGATTTGAACTTCTCATGGTTTTTGTATGAAATGGAATAATTACTCTGGTTTCGCTCGATTTCGCTCCACTACAAATATTTAAAAGATATTGATAGTAAAGTCTTAAAATTTTGAATGTATGTATAGCAAAACGACATGTTTTGTAACCGGAGTATCACACGCTTCTTGAATCTTGACTTCTCTACCCCCTTGCCCCTCGTATACTAGTCAAACTGGAACTTAGCTCGTGGTTGACCCTAGCGGCCGTGTGCACGGCTGAGCTGTCACGCTCCCGAGTCCGCACGGCCACGTCAGCCGCCACGCGTGACGCGTTACACGCTGTCGTGCTCCTTCAGGGACGGCGCGGCAGCCAAGCTTGGGCTAGTTTAACCCACTGCCCGCCGCCGTAGAGACGCCGGCGCACCACGTCCACGTCAGCGTGTAGTCCCATCCATCAACTAATGAACTTGTCCTGCTTTTCCTCTTGTTTGTTACTAGGTCAGAGAAAAATATACTCTTATCTCACTACTACAGAAATCCACATTACAGACGGTTCAGAAACGTCATCACAGACGGTTTTCTGAACCGTCTGAAATTATGGGTCAGTGATAATCCAAGTTATCACAGACGGTTTTAAAAACCGTCTGTGATATCGGATAATCACAGACGGTTTTTAGTACAAAACCGTCTGTGATATCGGATAATCACAGACGGTTTTTAATGAAAAACCGTCTGTGATATCGCATAATCACAGACGGTTTTTAATGAAAAACCGTCTGTGATACTCCTCCCCCCCCAGCAGAATCTATTTTTGTTTATAGCTAGCCTCAGGAAATGCTAGCCATGCCCTCTGAAACAAGCAGATAATCACAGACATAAACATATACAATTCACACATCTCATTTCATTTCAGATACATTTCACATCTCAATTCATTTCACAGACATAAAACATCCAATTGACAACGCACTTCATTTCACAAACATAAAGCATCCATTTCGCAAATCAATTCATTGAGTTGAAATAAAATATCCATTAACAAATACACAATTGTAAAAGATCTACAGTGTATTTGCACTTAGAATTACAATAAAAAATCATTCTGGGCAGTGGAACTCTCCATCTGATCTTACGACTTTTGACCACAAAAACCAAATGAGCTCTCCTCGAATTTTTGCAAAATCCGGCTGTGTCAATGCAGATGTAGAGATGGACGCAGCCTGTCGATAGGAATATCAACGCGCGCATATATAAAACTGACATGTATGAAATAAATGTGGGAAGATTGACAAACCTTAGAATTAGTGATCTTGGTGGAATCGAGGAGTAGTCTCATATGGTGGCACACGTAGTATCCATACGTGTTGCCCGGCTCCTGCTGGTGGCACTGCAAAAAATATAATGTGTTAAATCAAGTGGCATTACTACTATGTGTTGTATATGATTAATTAATGTGTAGCTAGCGAATACCCGAAACTTGCGATCATGTTTCAAGGCCTTGGCCCCTGTCGTCGAGTCACGTGTTTGTTGAACGTATGTGGCGAACGACCTTCGTTATTCAAAAAAGTTAGATTAGTTATTCGGAAGGAAAGAAAGAGTACAATGTACAATGTACTTACCTATCGAGTATTCGGGCGATAGCTGTGTACTTGGATTTGTTCTTACTTAGAGAATCAAGGTGTTACTGGAGTAATGGTCACGCAAGGCGGGGCAGAGAGGTATGTAGGGCTAGTTCCCACGTTGGGTGTGCAAGCCACAGCTGGTGGCATCTTTGAGATGTGGGAGAGCCCAAAAGTCCGTCGGGTTGTCATCGCCATCAAAGTCATCCTCTCACCCAATCTAGCTTCCCAAGGCTATGGAGGTCCTCCTCCATGGAGTTGGCGTAGGAAGCTAAAGCCTGGGCCGACAGGGGCGGTGACGTTGGTACACGATGGGCAGCAAATGATTTTAGTGGCCGCCACGGCCAGAGTGGCTAGTGGCGTAGGTAGCTTGGTTGGTTCACTCTGGCATCCAGTCCAGTAAAGCCCCGTTTGGCACAGCTCAGCTTCACTAGTGAAGCTGTTTTTTTTGTTTCAGCTTCACGAGCAGCTTCACCGGTGAAGCTAAAACTGTTCTGGAAAACTGTTTGGCAAAACAGCTTCACCAACAGCTTCATGCATGGCTGAAAGAGGGCAATTGTCCAAGATGCCCCTGTCTACCTGACTTGTTCTAACATTTGGAGTTGTATGTTTGTATATGGTCATATGAATTAAAAAATAATATATTTGAATGAGTATGAATTAAAAAATTAAAATCATTAGAGAAGTGCGAACGGTAGAGAAGTGCGAACAGGAGGAGAGGAAACAGGCGTGGGGACCCAGTGACAAAGTGTTGTAATTTCTGTCAACTACAAGGGCAGTGGGTTCCTAGAACTCCTGAGGGAGAGAGCTGTGAAAAGCTACTATTTTCAGCTTCACCCCATCCCATTCCCTTGTGAGAGCATGATTTAAGTAGCTTCATCCATGAAGCTGTTTGCAAAAAGGGTGTTTGGCAAAAAACAGCTCACAACAGCTCATGAAGCTGTTGATGAAGCTGTGCCAAACAAGGCCTTAAGTATCACCACTGATTTCTTGAATTTACCAGATTAGCAGCAAAAAATTTGAGCATACTCACTGGTAATCCTTACCTTTGCCAAAACGAAAGGCTCACTTTTTAAAAAAGTTAATTTTCATACTAGCAATAAATTCATAAGAGCAAAGCAAATAGCTTCAATTTCTTGCTGTTAAATTAGTTTAACTGAAAGTGGCCCATGTAAATTATAGAAATGGTTATTATAATAAAAAGGTCTTAGTGTGATGGTTGTTATCCTAAAGGATTAAGAATCATGGGTTTAAATTTTCTTCTCCTCTTCCTTTAAAATAGATGTGTGTAAATACTAGCTGTATACTTAAAATTCTACAGCAATTTGTGACAAATGGTGCTTCAATTGCAAACATATGCTTATGCATGCAGGAGCCAATGCGGTTTCATGGCACATGTACTAGCTTAATGGCTTTTTTAATGGCAACCTTAATGGCATTTGCATGTGGCATGCAGTTACATACGTCTGCATGCATTCACTTATTAATCAATGCATGAAATGAATTAGCGCATAGGTGCATACATCGGTTTGCATCAGATAAAACTAAAGCATTGAGTGTTTCAGTGGCTAGTTGCTATTTAAACAGCTTGGCTCTCATTGGCAATGGAGTATATGACAGAAAGAGAAGCGTAGACACACATAATAGTTTTGCTCCCTAATCATCGAGGGAACATTAAAAGTAGAAGGAAGAAATGTGAGAAAACCCGACATGCAAGGAGTTAGCATGTCGCTAGGTGGGTTTGTACGTTATAGCACATATAAATGTTATTTTCCGGTTGAATCAAAGTGTGCTAAATGATTTTATAGCTTCCACAAAATTTTTGCTTACACTTGCTTGCTCCAAATTATGGTCCACAAAAAGTATGGTATCAACAGCGTATTGTAGAATAGACAGCCCGTCATCTACGAAATGTAGAATCACTCCAGTAATAAGATTCAATTATCACCTACATGGCATGATACGAGCTAGGATTGGCATTGAGAGCCTTCCCCATAATGCTTGCACGACGGAGGCCATGGAGGAAGCATTCAGCGGTCGTTGTCGCTTCAATTGGATTGATCATCGTTCATGCAACTACGAGAACACAGTGATCTTCTAGGTCTGAGTGTGGGTCAACACCATGGACAACATCCCTATGATCATAAGCTACACTGTCTTTGACATTAACAGATGGCGCGGGCACCGTGTGCCTAGCAAGGCTCACCAGGCTCGTCGCTGCCATGATTAGACCCACCAAAGGGGACCACCTACTGTAGAATCAAGGATAACCGACTAAAAGGGGTGCATAGGAGGTTTTTAAATTCATTTGACTAAATCACAAGTTTAGCAAGTATAAACTTAATTAGAATTGTTTGCACAATCAATGCTTAAATTCTCTAGGTTTCACTAAGGCACCGCAAAGCTATATCAATACTAGATACAATTCTAGCTACATAATTCAATTCAATTAATTTGCTAGACATGTAAATATGGAAAGTAAAAACAAAGAGATAAACTGTAATAGAGACTAGCGATGTTTTCCCATGGTCTCAAAGACTTGTCGGTATTTTCTAATCTATGTTGAGGTAAGCCCAAATAAATTGGGCCGGCTCCACAAATTGTAGAGACCCAAATATGAAAAATCTGAACTCTCTATGTATTCTGCACTAGTTCAGGATCAAGCTAGTGTATATAGTGGAAATATAGACGAAATATCGACCATATTCACAATTAACAAAGAAAGAACCAAATATTAATACTTATCAGAGTACCAACCTTATAGTCAAGCTTACAAATAATAACCTGAAGGGCTTTGGCAAAACCTAGCAGTAAAAAATAGAAATAAGCACAGTAGCCGGCCATTCGACGTGCCCACAGACAATTGACTGGAAAGCCAAGTCCTAATATGTGCACTACAGGAAAAAGGGCCTCTAGGCACGCTTTTATAGTAACGCACGCTAAAAGCGTCTCTACATGGTCATGTAAAGATGTTTTTTGACACGATTTTGTGAACATATCAACATGACATGACATTAGACACGCTTTTAGTGTCAAAAGGCATCTGTAGACACTATTTTAGACGATATTGAAAACGTCTCAAACTGACACGGTGTTAGCCACGCTTTTAATCGTAAATAGCATCTAGACACGTAACAAATCCATAGCCGTCGCGGCCAAACATATTACTTCACGGAACGGAGGGGGAGGTGGTGGGAACGGAGGCGGAAGCTACCCGATGTGCCAGGTGGATGACTGCCGCGCGGATCTGACAAACGCCAAGGATTATCATAGGAGGCACAAGGTTTGCGAGATCCACAGCAAGATCACCAAGGCGCTCGTTGCCAGCTAGATGCAGCGCTTCTGCCAGCAGTGTAGTAGGTAATGACAGCAACTGCATCCCCCAAATTTTTCATGACAAGAATCGTTGTTATGATGCAGCTTTTAGGAATTTATGTTTACAATGCCATCGGCTGCTACGGCATGTGGATTGCGCACTTACAAGGTACTAGCACCCAATAATGAATTTGATACACTCTCACTTCTTGGTGATTTTAACCGGAGTGCTGTTTTTTCCCTCTGTAATGGCAGGTAGCAATGTTGGTAAACTACCTAGCGTCCCTGCAATACCAGATAAAGATAATCTGGTCCAAATTATAAGTAAAATAAACTCAATGAATAATGCAAACTCTGTGGCAAAGTCTCCATCAGAAGTTGTTGATTTGAATGCCTCGCATGGGCAACAACAAGATTCTGTTCAAAAGGCAACTAATGGAATCGACAAGCAAACTGTGCCAACCATGGACTTGCTAGCAGTTCTATCGACTGCCCTTGCGGCATCAACCCCTGAGACCAATACATCTCAGTCCCAAGGGAGCAGCGACAGCAGTGGTAATAACAAGAGCAAGAGTCATTCAACAGAGCCAGCTAGTGTTGTAAACTCCCATGAGAAATCAATCCGCGTGTTTCCTGCAGCTGGTATGATAAGAAGCAACAACACTCAGGAAAGTCCACCTGAAATATACAAACACTCAGGAAAGTCCACCTGAAATATACAAGCAGTCAGACGGAGAACCGTACTTGTCGCTGCAGCTGTTTGGTAGCACTGAGGAGGACATTCCTCCTAAGATGGACACTGCAAATAAGTACTTGTCTTCCGAGAGTAGTAATCCTCTGGACGAGTGATCTCCATCATCTTCTCCACCTGTAACTCAAAAGTTTTTCCCCATCCGTTCAGTAGCCGAAGACATTAGGCACCCTCATATTGCAGACTATGGGGAAGACATTGGAACAGTTGAGGTTAGTACAAGTCGGGCGTGGTGTGCACCATCACTTGAGCTCTTCAAGGATTCAGAGCGGCCAATCGAAAATGGGTCGCCACCAAATCCCACATTGCAGACATGTTATGCCTCAACCTCTTGTTCAGACCATTCACCGTCAACTTCAAACTCAGATGGACAAGTAATTTATATAGAAGCTTGACATTTCAATGGATTATGTAATTAGCCAAGATGTCTTTTATTATCTTAGTCATGCATTCGATCTCATGTTTGCTTGGATTGCCATTTTATAGGACCGTACTGGTAGGATTATATTCAAGCTTTTTGGCAAGGAACCTGGCACAATCCCTACCAAATATGTCAAAACTTCAATTTCGAAATATGGGTAAAATCACAAAGTTCTCTAACAAAACAGGGGTAAAATCACATGGGCAAACTTGTCTATTCGTGCAAAAGTTAACACCGTTAACTGGCTTTAATGGAATAGGGGTAGACTCTCCCTTCAGTTCAAAAACACAGGGGTAAAATCACAAAGTTTAAAAAATGAGGGTAAAATCACCATTTCGCTTGAAAACGAGGGCATGAACGCTTAAGCCCCAAAATTGTAGCACCTCACAAAACAAAATGAGATACTATTATGAAACATCATCGTCAAAGTAAAGAATAAATAAGAGCAGCAATAGAAATCACAAAGAAATTAAAACTTTAATAATACTTTATTAGGGAACCAACGGAAACTAAACTAAATGTTTGAAACACAGAACTGGTCCACTTCTAAGTTAACAAAATAGTGGCAAAATAAGTTAACAAAATAGTGGCAAGCCACGTTATTGAAAACTCAAGTGCTCCCACTCATGCATGATGTTATCACTTCACTGGCCTTTTACTTGAGAATGGAAAGAGTAAGCGTGAGATTTGAAAATCTCAGTAAATACCCAACAACGGTCGCAAGCAAAATGTATAAAGGACAAGTAATTATGACAAGTAATCGACACAGGTTAAGTGCATATTTATTTCTGCCATTATTATTTCTGTATTTTCTGTATTTATTTACTATTTTGGTTAATTGTAATTGTTTAAATTGCTTTTAATCATTGAAATTAGCAGTAAAATTTATAGAAAATGCATAGAAAATTCTGGAACTATCTAACACGGGCATCCGATGTCGAGATAGTATTTGGAGCCGAGAAGCTCCGCGCAGCTATTGGGATTGGTAGACCGCATGACATCCAAACTCTGTCTCACTCTCAAGAATAAATACTTGGCAGATAAGAGCATGCTAGCACTCTGGACCGCACTCAAGAAGCGGTTTAAGAGGCTAAAGTACACCATTCTCCCTCAAGCAGAAGATCGAAAGAACCCTATCCACCTTCCACCCCCAATGCAGTACAATCCGCATGCAATTATCGTCATGATGAAACACTGATACTGAGCTCTGAATTAAATTTTGAAATTTTGTTAATGTTATGTAGTTAATTATATGTGTTTAATTAGTGGTTTGGCCCCTTCTAATTTAGCTCAAATGTAAAGTATGTTTAAAGCCCAGTCATATACAGCTCAAATACTCAAGCTCTACTAGCTGGTGGGTACATAACGCTAGGAACCTTTAATTAAAAGCCAAGAAAATGTTATGGCTGAATTTCTATGGCAATACAATGGACATGTTCTCGTGGATTTGTCTTTTAATTTCTTCAAAAATCAAAATAAATAGAGTGTTTTTTAAAGCAGTTTTTTAAATGACTTCTTGAGTCTAAAAATATATGAGCCGTCCACGTCAATATCTTTACCGTGACTGAAGTAGAGCTAAGTTGCATACTTTTATTTTAGCCTAATTTCATTTTTCTTCTCTTCTCATTTTTTCCTCTTTCTTTTGTTACCTCGGCCGACTCTCATTTTTCCCCCTCCTCTCCACCTCCCTCTCCCAGCCGCCTCCTCCTGCCTCCCCCACCACGCCCTCCCTCCCTCCGAGCCTCCCGCCTCCTCCTCTCCCCACCTACCCGAGCGGACGGGCTCCTCCCTCCTCCCCCCACCTCCCCCACCGCCGCCGCCTCCTCCTCCCCCCACCTACCCTGCCGCCGCCGCCTCCCCCCTCCTCCCCACGCTTCCCCGCCGCCGCCGCGTCCTCCCCCCTTCTCGGCTCCACCCCACGTTTTCCGTCCCAATCAAAACAAGTAGTTCGGGTATCTATTTGCCGCCTATTGTATTACTAATTACTTTCATTTGCCGCCAATCGTCCCTATGCCCTCCGAGAAAATGGCCAAACTGCCGATTAATCTACCTCTCCCTCTCCGTAGAAACTTCCCCCATCTTTTCCATCTCCTAGATCCAGGGGCCCTCTGCGGCACCAAAACATATCAACCTCCCAATCCTCTGCAGCGCCGCGGACGCTGCCAGATCAAGCCACCGCCGCCCCAAGCATCGCGACGACACCCAGAAGCCCGCCCGAATAAATCCGTCGCTCTTCCCTTTGGCACTGAATCGCCCCATCTCAAAGGCCAGGCCGTGGTGACCTTCCCTAGGCGCCACAGCTATCGGTGAGTCCGTCTACACCTGATTCCTCTCTTCCATACCTACTACTAGACTGATGCTCAAGTGAATGGGATCGTCGCTTGGTTATTACCAATGAAAATCATTTTCTGCTGGGTGAATGGATAGAAGCTAGATGCAAGAGATGAAATTTTTCAATATTTTTCATGTATGAAAGTTTTTTTGCTATGCATACAACATTTTATAGAAGGGATTGATTTTAAGGTACTATCCGGTGTACAGAAAATTGAGAGATAGTCCAATGGTTATCCTAGCAATCATCTGCGTTAGTTGGCTCCAATTGATCGTGTGACGAGTCCTACATCCACGAACCGTCCATTGTTTCTTGAGTTATATACATTTGATCCATAACCAAGTCTAGCTTTGAGTGTGTTGCCGTACTGACCATACTGCCCATATAATCTGCTGTCAGGGTACATCCTAATAGGATAACTAGGAGAGGTCAGACCCATCCCAGATGAAGGTATCTGCGCATGCATACCCATGAGGTTTGTTGTTGGACATTGGCTCTGATTTGTGCTAAAGATGAATTCGAACCATAAGATGTGGAACTAGCAGTTGATCGCTGATGCCTATTAGAGTAGACTGGCCCATACCACTGAACTGGAGAACATAGACCATTGCGACCATAATTGCTAGCAGAAGGTCCACCTTGCAAAGGTCCTCTTCCATATGAACCATTGTTAGCCACTTATACATTCTGGTGGGTTTGCTTACGCGGTAGTGAACTGTTGTTAGTATTTGCAATCCCATTAGCAGTCCCGTCAGCACTTTCTTTTGCTGAATCTACATGAACACGTGCCTGGTGAGCGGCAACAGAAGGAAGCTCATCTTGAGAGTTGGCACCATTAACACCATGTGTCGCATTGGTTGCAGCCGGTTGTTGATAATATTGAGTAGGGTACTGATAATGCTGTGTGCCATATAACTGAGCGTCGTGCCCAACAGTTGGGACAGGAGAACCCGAAGGATGTGGGCCATAGGGAGCATAACCGTATATGTTCATCTGCTATTTTGCAGCACATATCTTATATGTTCATATGCTATTTTGTTGCTGGAATTTTCTTGAACAAACTGAAATATCAAATATGTAGTAAGGTCTGAGATGTGTTAAATTTTGACATATTCCAGTTATGTATAATCTACTTTGATTATTAGAAATCTGAATGAAATGGTAGTAAAATCTGAATGTATGACATTGTTTTTCCTATAACTTTTTATTCATCCCTGAAAATTGCAGTCCGAGCTGTTTGTTTCATGTTTCATCCTGAAAATGGTAGTGGGAAATTGCCCATGGTCTTATTCTCTTAGCTCAAAATCCAACCGTCAACATGAAACATTTTGCTGTATAATTCTGTTCTTTTACTATGTAACCCATCTCTGGTCTATTGGCTAATTCTTCCTTTTTGAGTTTGTTTGCAAGATAATCATGGCAAGAGGACCTAGAAGATTAAGGAACTTGAACGTTGAAGTACAGGATACCGAACCTATGCAGGAGGGCATGAAAATTTGACGGACAATGAGGACGAAGACAATTTACAGGGCCCTCCAGACATTGATAATATATTATCCCGCATGCCACATAAGCCTGCATGTCCAATTAAGATAATATGTAAGGTCGATAATGTTTCATTACATCTCTAAATACGATATTATGTCTTACAATTTTATATATTTAGGGCCAAATGGAGAGGTGCGACAGGTTGTAGGGGATTTTGGAGTTGCTAATTTATTGGAATTACAAGGTGGAAAGATAGTTGTCGGGACTGATGAAAATGGTGTCCCAAATGAAAGGTCAGCTTCCATTCTTGGGCAACACCTTGGAGATCTAGTAGAAAGCCCAACATTTGCACCATTACACATTCCAAGATGGGACAATGAGCTATTCAAGACACACAAGGAACAAATAATCAAGGATGTTGAGGTAAGAAGTATCTCAACTTTGCTATAATGTACCGTCGTGTTTGTTCCATAGATTAACGTTTAGCTTTCCTTTGTACAGGCAAAGTTTGTGTTCCCCCACCAAACGATACAACTTACAAGGGATTGGATCCTAAGGACTGTAAACAATAGGTGGCGAGCCTACAAGTCTAAGTTGAAAAAACAATATTTCAATCGCGAAGAGAGAACTCTAGATCAAATCATACAAGGTAGACCAAGAATTGTTAATGAAAATCAATGGAGGTCTCTTGTTGGATTTTGGTGTCAAGAAACACATAAGGTGACATCTTTTTATCTAACATTTGGATCAAATCTTAAAGTAGGTTATGTAACATACATGCTTTGTCACTTTTCTATATTCACAGAAATTATGTGCAACAAACTCCCGGTGTGCAAAAGAACAGAAGAATGCACACACAACAGGGAGGAAAAGCCATGCTAGACTTCTAAAAGAGATGGTAATAAATATTCTAACTGTATGTTATTATCTGTCAAATTCAATGATCATCTAATAAGAGAATTGATTGGATCCTGAAATTTACTCCGTTGTGTAGGAGGATCAAAAGAAAGCAAAGGTTCATAGAATAGAATTATGGGATGCTGCTCATAAGAAAAAGAATGGTACATACAGTACCAACAAAGCGAACATAGTAATGGTATATTTTTTACTCCTAATGATTTATATTAGATTTGAATTTCAGATTGCATTTGTGACCTCCCTATATGCTTATTTCAATAGGATGCATCGTTTGACGAATTACAGAAAAGGAAAGAGCAGAACAATGGTAATCTTTCTGCTAAAGATTTTAATGAAGTGTTGAATGAGGTGGTTGCTAAGCAGTTAAAAGCACGTGGGTACTATGATGATAAGTATTGGAGTCAAGTCCAAGTTTCTCAAGGTATAACTTTTGTTACTCAAACTAAGGAAGAAAAAAGGTACCAAGAGAAGTAAATGTGATGGAAACTAAGATGCAACGCATGAGTGGCGTCATGAAGCACTGGCTTGCTTTTATGTCACAAAAGTTTCCAGAAGAGGATTGGATAAATGACATGGAATCAGCTTTAGATGATGAAGTAAGTATCTACTAGTCTTATATGTGTTCTTACCATTTTCTTGCTGAAATTTTATGAAGGCTAGTGTGTTGAGCTATGTGTTGATGACTGATCTGCTATGCGACTATGCTATATACTTAATTGCCTATGTGATCTGGTGCTGCAGCCTGCAGTGTGATCTCAATAAAATGTTCACAATTGTACCTTGTAAATATATGATTTTCTGCCTGTGAATATTCTGTAGAGGAGCACTAAGATTCCTCTGAGCCATTTACCATATCTGAATGCTTGCAGAACTTCATGTTAACAACTTGATTACATAAGAAAAATATGATGGGCCGGCAAACTTTGCTAAAGGAAAATGGAAAACATATGTTGGTGTTGACCAATGGATCCTGTAACTTTGAAGTGACGAGGAAAATCTGTCACCCATTGATTTTTATCTATTTTATGGTGTAATAAGAATCGTGTGGAGCGATGCATAATTGGCGGTGACCTCAGTTCTTGTGCTGAACACAAAAAATCTAAATTTACATCTTTCATACGTACACTTTTAATTAGAACGGTTTATGCTTTTATCTGGCATTGTGTTGTATTATGACAATTTTGTTTGATAGGACCATATATCAGCTGCTTTGGTGCTATGTTCCAGTTTAAGACACTTTCTTTTTTAATCCATGTTGAAAAAGAAGATATTGTCAGGCTCTAAATAACGATGACATCGAGTAGATAGCTAAGAAAAATTAATGTGAGAGGAATATAGAATGATGTACTAGTACTTGGAGCAGAAGTAACAATTAAATTCTGCTCAAATGATTGTTGGCGAGAAGATCGTGTGTTGTCTTAAATGAGTACAAATGTTGATGATGGTGATGTTACTTTCAATGGTAGGTGATGCTCTGTAGAGGTGATAACGATATTGACCATGATTGTAGTGACAATGATATCAATAGCGATTATGGTGACAATCATTCTGATATTAGCCCTGAAGACACAAACACTAATATGTACTCTCCCCCAAATTATGTGCAGGTAATAGAAATTCTATTTTATTTCTATTTTCCTCATCTACAAGTATAGATGTAAGTTCTTGCCAATATCTTAAAACTATGGCTAATCCCAAGTTGCAGCAAACACATGTCAAGAAAAATACTAAAGCCAAAGAGGATTTTGCCCAGCCATCTTTATCTCGAGAGAAAATGATTGCAAAGGTATTAGAAAGGACTACTCTATCACATTTGTGAACTGTACCTTTACCTCATATTCCTCATATTAGTCTCTTGTGTCCATCTGTACCACGTTAGAGTCAACACATATTTTACTTTTTCTATATTAATCCTGATATGAACAGATATGCATATATGACCTTTATAGCAAGACTAAGAGCAAATTCTATGGTTACTTGTTGAAAGTGAAAAGAACAGATGCTATACATGACAAGTAGATGAATAAATATTTCTTTGTTAGTAGAGCTAGGTGATAACATTTAACAATTGAAATTTGGGCAATGTATTTGTGAAAAGCAAGAGGTCCCATTTTACCCTTCCAACAATTTTAGTCTTGGACAGCACAAGGCTATTTAGAAACCATAGTCTTTCAGTAAAAAAAAATAGAACTATATACACTACTCTAATGGACAGATCATGAGTAGTGAAGGCTTTGTTACAAGGAAATAAAATCCTGGGGCCAACTAAGATGGGAAAGTTGAGAGCAAAATTCATTATAAAGCATATTGTTCAGTTTTTGCTCATTACTGTTTATGTTCATTGTACATGAATTAGTACTAATCGTTTTGTAATGTGATCTTGGAATCCTCTTTCTTGCTTTCAAAAATCAGAACAAAAGTGATACATATAACAAAAATGAGGTGAACTATGGCTGCAGGTGGGACATATTGAGGAGCGTCATGGGCAAGCAGATAAGGATTATGTAGGCACGACACGTGATAGCATATTGGCTAGCATGGCATGTCTCAGTTGTGATTGTGTATTATTACTTCAAACAGAAAGTTAGATTAAACTTTCTTGAGTGATGATACATTTTGCTAATTAAAATTATGTCTACTGTAGAGATCTCGAAGATTCAAATCTCCAGATGTTAATCATCAAGAATCAGTATGATTTTGTTTGCTATGTTACTTTTTAACTTAATTTAGTCACAAGTTCAATTATCATAGCTTTATGTTTTTTTTCAAAATGGTAGAGGCAAATCGAAGTCATTCTTATTTCACTAAGAAACAAAGGTAAATTTGTGGCCAAAGGAAAGTTAGTAACTACTGATGGCACACGAGTTATTGGAGAAAGCATGCTTGGAAACGAGTTCGTTGGGGTTCATGTTGACAGTCTTGAAAACATAGCCAATGGAAATATTGGAGATGAGGCGTTGCCTAGGCCATTGTTCGATATTCAACTATTAAGATATGCTATTGGCTATGTTATTGCATGGCCCCGTTCACATGTAAGTTAATTTTTGTTGTTTGAGTGCTTCTTCGATTTTTTAATTTCTTCATATTATGATTTTCATCTAAACCCATTCCTTTTTAGGTGAGAAAACCTAAGAATTCAATTCAGTCCCGAAACAACATGGTATGTTTTATTCTTTAATTATGGCCATCATGCAATTTTTTGTCTCAATGCTATTATCAACTGCATCTGTTCAATTGCAGGGCTAGATCCGCATCCAGATCAGGGTCTTCTTCAGTGCCTTGCTGCTGGTGTGGAGCAGTGGTGATGAAGATGGAGCCTTTGTATTTCTCTGCTACTAGGACTAGGAGTTTCTGGTTGTCCCACATATGTTTGACGAACCATTCAGTTTGATATAGTTACTGGTCTATATGATGTCCAGGGAGTGAACTAATTATTATCTTGTTTTGTGGATGCTAAAGAGATGATTTTACAAATGGAATACTATTGGTGATTTGCATTGTCATTATCTAATCATGCAGATATTATCTATATTTGGATGTCCATTTTGAAGAAAACATCACAGTTCTTAATACATAAGAAGGTGTTACTACAAAGCGTGTATATATTAATATATACACAAAAAACATTACTGACACGAAATATAAATGTACATATGAAACAGTCTCTACATATCTTGAGACGCAACAAGATGTTACTATACAACGAATCTATATTGATACACACGCAATGTAAATGTATCATCATATCGTTTCTACATTTCTTAGCACGTGGCTGTGTTACTATACAACGTGTCTATATAATTAAACACGTAATATAAATGTATCTATTAATCGTGTCTATACTTCTTAATACACATTAAAGCGTCATTATAAAGCGCGACTATACTTCTTAATACGCATTAAATCGTTGTTATAAAGCGCGACTATACTTCTTAATACGCATTAAAGCGTCATTACAAAGCGTGACTATATTAGTAGACACGTAATATAAATGTACCTACGAGACTGTCTCTACAATTCTTAATACGTGATGAAGCGCTACTATACGACGTAACTATACTGATAGATGTGTTGTATAAATGTGTCTATAAAAGTGTATCAATATGTGTAGGAATGCATTAAGCGTCTCTATAAAACGTCTTTTTATCTCATAGATATGCTTAAAGAATTCGTCTCTACAACTCCTGACACGGTCCATGCGAAGACGCTCCTAACACGCTTTACAAAAACGTGCCTATATTCCTGTAGAGACGAAATAAAGTGTATCAAACATAACAATACAGCGTTACTATAGGGGGGTTTTCTTGTAGTGGTGAAGTCATCGAAGAAACTTCCTTCAAATTCTTCTATCTGATATGACACTTCTTCAGCAACTGAGCAAATATAGATATAGCCATATGTACATATTGTACTTAGCAAGTCTGTAACAAGATGCAATATAATTATGCAAAGCCTACCAAATGATAGCCGAGTGGTTATTTTGCAGAAAGCAATAATTCAAATTAAATACAATAAATAAATTGAAACCAAACTTTGAAAATGATTAATAAGTAAATAATCAAAGAAATTGAGTAAACCATAAGTATTCTAACCATTCACCCAATGAACCAACCGTGAACTAACAATTTACATAATGAACCACCACCGAACTAACCATTCACTTTCCAAACTTAACCCAACCAGGTTTTTATGAAATATCTACCCCTCGTGTAAAATTATCGAGCATTATCCATAACGGAGGACACGACTATTCGAATAGTTTTACACTCTACAAAGGTTACACAACTTTACCCATAAGACATGATCTACTCATATTGCCAGGTGATTAACACGCTTCCTTTGGTGTGCGGCGGAGAGTTCATGACAGGGTCTTTACAATATTCAATCTCAACCTAGTTTCGCTCGCTAGGGTTTTGCTGCAGAGTAGGCTAACCACGTAGTCAAAAAAGACCCCTCTTGCATCCCATGGAAATGTCTAACCGACACTCACTGACATCTCAATGGCAAAACAAAAATTGAAACATCATAAATTAATCAGCTAGGTCCATCCCATACTGGACATGTGGATGTACAATAAGGCTCAAATCAATAGTGTACAAAATTAAGTCCTTAGACATTACCCAGGCGAGACATCCACATCCCACAAAGTGCTAGCCACACTTTCCCCTTTAATGCACGATCACTTGCCCAAGTGAAAACCATTTTGTATAACAAACACCAATGATACTACCCATGTCATGGTATGGTGATGAACCCAATGTACTACGAGCATGGCTAAGCATACAAAATGCACAACCTATGTGACAATTAGTATTGCATTAGTAGATAAGTACCCATCCTATTGTGACAATAGAATCATGGCATTCAAATTATCACGGTGGAATTAATCAAGTTGGTCAATAACTACCAGGTACAAAGGTTTATATTAAATTAGCAATGTAAGATAATTTTAAATAAAATAATAAATAATAGATCTAAAAATAATAGATTCAATATAATCAAAGGTCATGACTTGCATTGGCCTTACACAGTTACCAACTCTTAATCTTCTGGTCATGCTTCTGCTCCTTCGAATACGTTAACTAATGAGAGACAAAGCAAATAAAACACAAATAAAATAAAATAAACTACAAAAACTACAAAACTAGAACCAAAAGATAGAGCTCAATATTATATCTAGAAAAAAAATCGAGTCAATCGGAGCTAGGATGGAGAAGAACAGGCTCTCGGAAGATTGATTAAAAAATTAATTTCTTGAAATTGAGAGAGAAAGGTGAATATTCTCTAGAATATTCCCTTCAGAATTAAGAAAAAAAAAGAAATTATGATAGTGGGGTCCGTATGTCAGTGGCTCGATCCATGGCAGACTAGGTCCACCGAGCCAGTCTAGGGGGGTTTGGCTAACTTGGCATGTGACTGGGCAGACACGTGACTAACACATGGGCAAAGGTTGATGAGGTGGCGATGACATGGTGACACGTGGTTGATGACTCAGCTAACACTTGGCAAGGCTATGTGTTGGCTAAGGTGGCAGTTTAGGGCTAACGTGGCATGACACGTGTGCCAAAGAGGGATGTGGCAGGTGATGTGGTAGCTAATTCAGATGATGACGTGGCAGGGGTGAGACATGGTGCCAAGCTGGCGGCCGAGGTTTGCATGGCTGCTGTGCTGTGTCAACACGTTAGCATGGACATTGAGGTGGCGAAGACACAGATGCTGACATGGAACAAGATCCGATGGCCGAGGGGCTTCATCTCTAGCGACTGTGGTCAGCGGCTCATCGGACTTTGGCGAGGGTTCAAGCTTGTGCGCGTGATGAGGAATCTGTCTAGCAGTTCTAATCTGGAAAAGGAAGCCTGAAAGATGGTCAACGATGTTCGGGTACAGTGGTGAGACACGACCAGCTATGAAGTTCAGTGAGGAGAGCTAGGTAAAGATCAACAAAGTGCACAAAGTGACCCCGAGAAGTATGGCAATGCTAATGAGCTAGTCACAGAGACTAATGGCCATTAGAAACTTACCAGGGGTGATATCAGAGTGGCGGAGCACTCGTCTTTATGGTAGTGGCTCACTCTAATGGTCTCTGGTCCTGAGTGTGACGTGGAGGAGATGGTGAGGGAGGTTGTGATGCTAGCACACACTACTACAGAAAGCCTAATACTAGACGGCTAATCACAGACGGTTTTGTCAAACTGTCTGTGATTGACACTAACACAGACGGTTTTAATTTGGACACCGTCTGTGTTACTGGCGTCAGATAAAACGAGTATCACAGACGGTTCTTACCGATGAACCGTCTGTGATACATAGACGATTTTTATTAAAAACCGTCTGTCATAATCTGGGATTACCACAGACGGTTTTTTATTAAAAACTGTCTGTGTTGTGTAGACTATCACAGACGGTTGTTGTTAAGAACCGTCTGTTAATGTTCACAGACGGTTTTTAACAAGAACCGTCTGTGATGTCCCTTTGTCTGTCATATTCTGTTCATGAGCAGAGGTTAATATATAAGTACACATTGCTTCTAATAACTTAACTACAGAACTACTGAGACAAGAGATCACAAATTAAAGGCAAATTTATTAGTTTCAATTAGAGGCAAATTTACTACAAAAGTCGCACAAGTAAAGAGTTTCCCAGATTGTAATCTTTTGGGCTTCGTACACTTCTTCTTCGACTTTGGGACTTGGAGGATCAGCCACTGACTTCTCGAACGCCGTTAAGATTGTCCTTGTCCTCAGCACTTCCTCCTCCAGCCTGGGCAAATAATCAGAGCATAGCCCATAATATCGTAGAGGTATGCATGGGCAGATTCCTCAGAATCTGCCGTTTCTGCTTGATCGGCAAGGCTATCCATCAGTCTCTCCAATGCGTGTAGAGCTTCTTCCGCTTTGCGCACATTGTGGAGAAGAACCAGGGTAAGGGCTGTTTCCCTTTCTTGAGTGGCAGCGAGACGCCTCCATCGACGGCGGATGATCAGGTCGAGCTGACGGATGCAAGAAAGTCGGGGAAGGAGAGCAGGGCATGTGCGGAGAAGCTGCTCCAGATGCAAATTGCTGGCTGCGTGTGTAAGGTTCCGGCTGAACAATTCTTGATGAACAGATGAGAGGAAGGAGATGATCACAAGAATAGTAGAAGCCATATTGTACGTACGTAGAAGAGACCTGGATTAGGTGCGTATATTTAACCTTTAGCACAGACGGTTCGTATACCCAAACATTAATGATATAGACGCTTCGTATAACGATCGAGAGACGTTAATTAGATGATCGAAACACGAAGTGTTCTGGCAATCGAAACACAAAGCGTTCCGGCAATGGAAACACGCGCGAAGCGTTCTGGCATGAAGCTTATGACAGACGGTTTTTTATAAAAAAAAGCGTCTGTCATAATATTTATCACAGACGGTTTTAGTAAAAAACCGTCTGTGATAAGCTGGTTATCACAGACGGTTTTTAGTTAAAAACCGTCTGTGATAATGACTAAGGCATTTATTACGCTGCTCAGACCGCATCTGTCTTCATTTCGATCCAGATCTAGCCACTGCTGCGCACTTTTTCACTCGGGAGGAAGCTAGGCGATTTCAGGCCAGTTAATTTGGTGGGAAGAGGCAGAGATTGAGCTTTGAATTAAGATTCAGACTTTCCTGGTTGCTGTATATATGGTTAGTAATGAAATTTATTTTTTCTTTAATTGCATTACAATTTAGGTCTAAGTAATCCATGAGTGGTTATTGAAGATGGTTAATTTGAAAAATTGTTGGTTATATAATAGCTGTTGTGTTTGTAATATGAATTGAGCTAGCAAATTAAGTCTCAATATAATAAATGTGGCCAGTATATATGTAGTTATAATTAGTTAATCTAGATTTTAATACTAAGTTGTTATATATGTACGTAACGTAGGACCGAAGCTGGATGTATGCCGCGAGCCGTGTGAGTGAAGAATACATTAATGGCGTTTCTGCTTTTATAAGAGCCACCGAGGAGGATATGTTGAATAAGGGGGTGGAATATATGTGCTGTCCATGCACTGACTGCGAGAATTTGAAGATGTTTAAGAACCGAGGGCAAATTGAAGCGCACTTGATTCGGAGGGGTTTCAAAAAGGATTATACGTGTTGGACCAGTCATGGCGAAGTGAATGATTATATGCCGCCGGATGACATCACCGGTGAAGTGAATGATATGCCCCCGGATGACATTGCCGGTGAAGTGAATGACATGCTGCCGGCTGATGTCGATTGTGGCTCGGATTCGGATAGGTTGCACGATGATAATCTGGATCAGATGCTTCGCGATGTAGAAGAGAACTATGATGAGAGAGAGTATGTTAAATTCTGTGGCTTGATGGAGGACTCAGAGAAACCTTTGTACACGGGCTGCAAGTACACGAGGTTGTCGGCCGTGCTTGAACTGTTGAAATTGAAGGCAAGCAACGGTTGGTCCGACAAGAGTTTCACAGCGCTGCTAGGTCTTTTAGCGGACATGCTTCCAGAGGGAAATGAGTTGCCTAAAACCACATATAAAGCCAAGAAGGTTCTTTGTCCGTTGGGAATGGAAGTAGAAAGAATACATGCATGCTCGAACGACTGTATCCTCTACCGTAAAGAGTATGCAAACATGCATGTATGTCCGATGTGCAACGCATCCCGATACAAACGTAACAATCAATCAGATGATGGCGAGGGAACAGAGGCGAAGAAAGGACCACCTGCTAAGGTGGCATGGTATTTTCCTATAATTCCCCGTTTGAAAAGGTTTTTTGCAAATCCAAAGGAGGCAAAACTACTGCATTGGCACTCGGAGGAGCGCAAGAAGGATGGAATGATAAGACACCTTGCTAATTCTGTGCAGTGGAGAAACATCGATAGGAGTTTTGCAGAGTTCGGTGCAGAACCAAGGAATATAAGGTTTGGACTGAGTACAGATGGAATGAATCCTTTCAATAGCATGAGCAGCCGACATAGCACATGGCCCGTGACTCTCGGCATCTATAACCTTCCTCCTTGGTTGTGTATGAAGCGAAAGTACATTTTGCTATCGATACTTATCCAAGGGCCAAAACAACCTGGGAATGATATCGATGTGTTCCTAGCACCGTTGGTGGAAGATCTAAAAGTACTGTGGAATGAAGGGGTACATGTATGGGATGCATATAAACGAGAGAACTTCACTCTGCGCTCCTTATTGTTTTGCACCATAAATGATTATCCTGCCCTTGGTAACCTATCGGGCCATAGTACAAAAGGTGCCAAAGCTTGTACTCACTGTTTAGATGGTACCGAGAGTGTGTGGCTGAGACACTCACGCAAAACCGTCTACATGCATCACCGCCGGTTCCTTCGGAGGGCTCACCCATACCGCAAGATGAAGAAACAATTTGACGGAGAGAAGGAAGACGGTTCAGCTCCAAGGCATTTAAGGGGACATGAGGTTTATGATATGGTTAAGGATTTAGATGTTATCCTCGGAAAGGGATGTAAATTGAGGGCTCATGAGAAGAACACCTGGAAGAAGAGATCAATATTTTGGGACTTACCTTATTGGGAGTACCTAGATGTTCGGCACCGCATCGACGTCATGCACGTAGAAAAGAATGTGTGCAACAACTTGATTGGTCTCTTACTGAACATCCGTGATAAAACAAAGGACGGTGTCAACGCACGGCTTGACTTGGCTGTCATGGACATCAGGCCTGAGTTAGCACCGACAAGCACTGATAATGGACGAACGTACCTTCCCCCTGCGTGTTACACTCTGTCTAAGGCTGAGAAAACAGAACTGTGCCAGTGCTTGCATGGTGTCAAAGTTCCGTCTGGTTACTCCCGCAACGTGAAGAAACTTGTTTCGATGCAAGATTTGAAGTTAAATGGCATGAAGTCTCATGATTGTCATGTGCTGATAACACAGATGCTCCCTATTGCAATTAGAAATATTTTGCCGATCAAAGTCCGAGAGACAATCATGAGGCTATGTTATTTCATTAACACAATTGCTCAGAAGGTCATCGATCCCGAAGGACTAGATGCTCTGCACGACGAGGTGGTGATGACTCTATGTCACCTTGAAATGTATTTCCCTCCTTCGTTTTTCGATATCATGGTCCATCTCATTGTTCACGTTGTGTGGGAGATAAAAATGTGTGGGCCCGTATTCCTACGTACCATGTACCCATTTGAGAGGTTCATGGGAATTCTCAAGTCCTACGTACGGAATCGTTCTCGGCCGGAGGGCAGCATCGTCGAAGGTTATGCAAGCGAAGAGGTCATTGAGTTTTGTGTCGATTATATGGCTCAGATTCAACTGATAGGTGTCCCTCAATCTCGTCATGACTCCGGAATGTACCGGCGTAGGAAGAGAAACAAAGCCGAGCATGACGCACAGCTACGAGAAGAGATCAAGGAATCTCTTAGAGAGGAGCTATTAGCTCAGATGGCTGATGTAATCAGAGATGAGGTGCGGAAACAGACAGAAAGTCAGCAGGCCACTACTGCCGCTCCTGTGCTAGCTAGCCCGCACAACCATCCGAGTAGTTGCGCGCCCAATCCGACGCAAACCCAGGCCATATTTCCTGTGGACGACATCCTGGTAATAATTATTATCTCTCGAATGCTTGCTCCATTGATAGGCCTATTCGAGTAGCTAATTTTGTATCGTTATGTAGTAGCCTACGAAGTGCAGGCTCCAAGTGAGATATGGCTCTATTCCCTTGTACGCTGCTTGGGGCCAGGCATATTCGTCTGGTATCGGGGCCATGGTGCACGGTCAAGCTTTAGCGCCAGGCTTCGCAAAAGTTAATGTGGATGGTGTGTATGTCAATTTTGAGGTGGTCCCGCTACCGAAGCCCCCCAACGACGAGATCATGACTCTAGAACAGGCTATTGGAACATTCATCCAGTGGCCCAAAAGCGATATCTCCCTGGAGGCTTCTTCACCGGTGGCAGGACCAGAAGTGCAGTGCAAACCACAGCAACATGCACTGGTGCCATCTCCACACGGGCAGTGCGAAGCAGAGCTACCTGCACCAGTGCTATCTCCACGGGTGCTATTCTCGCCAAAGCAACTTGCACCGTCTGTACCATTACAGTCGACTACCATGAAGTCGACCTGCAGTCGAGGCAGTGGCCATGGCAAATCAAAGATGAAGGATGATGACGATATCCCGTACATGCCATTGGCCCGCAAATTCGTGCTAGGCAAGCTGATGATATTCCCGCAAGAGCACCTCACAAAGCTAGGACTTGGTTGCCAAAGATTCCACACTTGGTATATGAAACAGTCCAATAGACCAGAGGCAGAACGGCGCTCAGGTATCATTGTCAAATTCAAGCCGGAACATTTCTTGCACGAAGTTCAGGAATGTGTCTTCCCGGTGACCTTTGACGATATATTTGGTCTTTTCATGCTCAACGCTCTCGACGCCTCACTCGTTCGATGCTGGACGCTGTAAGTCTGTACAATCACAGTCTCTGTTCACGTAATACCGATATATGTCATAATTTGTTGTTTTTCTGTGTATATATATAGATTCATGCCGACCGAAGCTAGATCATCGAAATCACCAATTGGTTTCCTGGACCCACGCTTGGTCGCCATTGATACCATCAACGAGGATGCATCCTTCGTCAAGGACTATATTACAAAAGCACTGCTAGCTCACCGCGATAAGGAATTTGTTCTTATGCCATACAATGAGAACTTCCATGGGATTTTAATTGTAATTATACCAAAATGGAACAAGGCTATATACCTTGATTCTCTAAGTAAGAACAAATCCAAGTACACAGCTATCGCCGAAATACTCGATAGGTAAGTACATTGTACATTGTATTCTTTCTTTCCTTCCGAATGACTAATCTAACTTTTTCGAATAACGGAGGTCGTTCGTCACATACGTTCAACAAACAAGTGGCTCGACGACAGCTGCCAAGCCCTTGAAACATGATCGCAATTTTCGGGTATTGGCTAGCTACACATTAATTAATCATATACAACACTTAGTAGTAATGCCACTTGATTTAACACATTCTATTTTTTGCAGTGCCACCAGCAGCAGCCGGGCAACACGTGTGGATACTACGTGTGCCACCATATGAGACTGCTCCTCGATTCCAGCAAGATCACCACTCCTAAGGTTTGTCAATCTTTCCACATTTATTTCATACATGTCAAGTTTTATATGTGCGCGCGCTGATATTCCTATCGACAGGCTACGCCCATCTCTACATCTGCATTGACACAGCCGGATTTAGCAAAAATTCGAGGAGAGTTCATTTGGTTTTTGTCGACTAAAGTCGTAAGATCAGATGGAGAGTTCCACTGCCCAGAATGATTTTTTATTGTAATTCTAAGTGCAAATGCAGTGTAGATCTTTTACAATTGTGTATTTGTTAATGGATATTTTATTTCAATTCAATGAATTGATTTGCGAAATGGATGCTTTATGTTTGTGAAATGAAGTGCGTTGTCAATTGGATGTTTTATGTCTGTGAAATGAATTGAGATGTGAAATGTATCTGAAATAAAATGAGATGTGTGAATTGTATATGTTTTATGTCTGTGATTATCTGCTTGTTTCAGAGGGCATGGCTAGCATTTCCTGAGGCTAGCCAATAAACATAAATATATTTAGGGGTTGAAGGGAATATCACAGACGATTTTTGAGTAAAAACCGTTTGTGATAGCTGATAATCACAGACGGTTTTTACTTAAAAACCGTCTGTGATGATCAGTATCACAGACGGTTTTTAACTAAAAACCGTCTGTGATGATCAGCTATCACAGACAGTTTTTACTCAAAAACCGTCTGTGATAATAAGTATCACAGACGGTTTTTAACTCAAAACCGTCTGTGATTATCAGCTATCACAGATGGGTTTTACTCAAAAACCGTCAGTGATAGCTGATAATCACAGACGGTCCGAAAACCGTCTGTGATGACCTTCTATTATCACTGACCCATAAATACAGACGGTTCACAAAACTGTCTGTGATGACGTTTTCGAACCGTCTGTGATGACCTTTTCTGTAGTAGTGACACCAATTGATGTCAATCAAGGAGCTCTAAAGCACAGGGAATTGCTCGCCAAAGATAAGACTAGGGCAACGCAGTACCCTAATCGGCTACAGTGCAACATAGCAAGGGAAAACATGGCTCAAAGTGTGAAATCAAAGGCCTAGGGCACCCTTTTATACTCGGACAATGGGGCATGGAGAGAGAGTCTGAGGCCCTCAAGGTGACACATTTGGAACGGAGATGATGCACGGAGGAGAAGAGTCCTCGATGGAGAAGAAAGATCTGACAAGCGGGCCTGTTATGCTGGTAAGGCTAAGATAAGGGAGAAAACGGCTAGTGCAGATCGCGGCATGTGGCCACAGAGTTGATCCAACAGTGGCAAAGGCCAACCGAGTGAATGCATCAAGGTTTCTAAAAATTGTTTTAGTAATTAATGACAAAATATAAATATGGGACTAACATGTTTATCAAGTGTTCAAAGGTTTAGTCCTGGTAATGAATGTGACAACCTGGAGATGCATACTATGGTTTAACATGAAGATCAATATGGTTCAAGACAAATGTATCAATAGCCTAGAATCTTTAATCTTTTACAGTTCTTAGGAGAAAAGGCTAGAAGACTGGATTTTAGGTTAGATGATGTACTATTAAGGGGGATCATGACTAGTAGCTTGATAGCATATGCTTGTGCCATTCGGATCAATTTAGGATCATGTATGTACTTAGAATTTAATTTGAAAGCCAACTATGCAATTCTATTAAAAATCGAAAGTACCGGAGGTTACATGATGGTACTACCACTGTGCAGTATGACTGGGAAGTAGTGCAGTATTATCGCACCTCGGTAGACCAATTTTTAGTTAGCGGTATGTATTTTCTAGAAAGGTACTTTTGGAGGTGTTGGACCGAAATGGCAACAGAGGGGGGGGGGTGATGTCGATCTTTAAAAATAAATTCGCCCCTCAAGTATCCACACTTATGCTTCTTCTCCAATAGCTATGGAAGCTATGAAGATAGAAGATATGCACTACTGGAAGTCACAGCAACAAGGATAAAACAGATCCAAAAAGAAGCAGTCAAGAAAAATAATTTCAGAGCAAGTCTGACTGCAAGCGGTAGTACCGCTGAGACGAGTGGTAGTACCGCTGAGACGAGCGGTAGTACCGCTGGGCGGTAGTACCTCTTGCCGGAGACGTTCGGCCCGTCCGAACGTTTCATCGCTGCCGATCGGACTGGTCCGAACATGGGCGGTAGTACCGCTGAGCCGAGCGGTAGTACCTCTCCAGGAGCGGTAGTACCGCACGAAGAATTTCAGCAAACAGGATTTTCAGAAATCTAAGAAATTCGCAAGGATTCTTGGCTTGGGAAGCTCTGAGGATACCTAGGGAACACTCCCAGAAGAATAAGCCAAGAGCCAAAATCAAGAATCTACTAGAAAATCAAAAGGATTTCAGATTCATGCCCAAAATCGAAAATATTCAGAGAGCCGCGCAAAAACTCAAATTCCTGTTTCATCTTTGATCATTTGGCTATGAAACTTTGAGGATAGGTTAGCAATAGCCTCTGGACCTCCATGCCAGGTTTCACGCCATCTCGTGAAGGGAAATGAAAACAGCACCAAACCCTAGAGAAGCAAATGAAGAATAGAGGATGTCCCAAACATGAAATCTGAGATTAAACGAAGTTTACTCTTGGGAAACTTTGATCAAATGATCTTAAGGCATCATCCCAACCTAGAGCAACCCATTTTGGGCCTTCCTAGCAAGAAAGAACTCAAAACTCAGAAAACTCAGAAATGCACCAAAAGAAGAACGAAGAACAGAGAGCATAAACAGAGAGAAATAAACTTCAGATTTCCATTCATTGAAGCAAAATGATTACAAGGAGTCCCGATACGCGTGGACATTCGGACAGAGGAATGATTACAAGTAGACTCAACTCATCCTCTCCCTCTCAATCCTCAAGAACACAAAGAGCCACACATGCTTCTTGGGAGGAACACAACGAACAGAGGAGAGGAGACAACTAGGGAACACCCTCTGTGTTTCACACCCACTCTTACCAACTAAAGACCAAAGGCAAAACAACCTCCAAAGCCTCTTTTGACTCTCAAAACCCTAACTCTCTCCTAAAGCCATATTGAGGGCATGCATCCCCTCCACCTATTTATAGCCTTGGCTAACAGGTCTCCAACCCGTTACGCCTACTATACCCGAACGGAACCGTCTCCCACTTGTGCAGCCTCGCGAAATTCCCGATTCGCCCCTCCTGCACCTTCCGGGAAGCTTCCGCACTCCTTGCCTCGCACGCCTCGCAACCACCTCGAGTCCACGTCGTCTTCGACACCTCCTGACTGTTCTGACCTCAGCGCCACCTGCGCCTGTCCAGTCCTCCGTGTCTCACCACGACTCCGTCTCGACGTCCTGCAGTCACACAGACAAGAAACACGTCAAATAGCACCGCTCGATACATGAAAGCGTAAATATCATAAACACATCATGCTTACTAATGATGAAGTCCAAACCTGTCGAATCAAAGGAGTATGCATCCTAAAACCATACGACTATGTTTGACCAAGTCCGACCGAGTCCATTGCATCACGCAACGACATGGTCCGAACCACCCAAACCAAACTCGACTCTCATAAACCGATGTCAATTACTCATCATACACACAGGATGACCTCCACATGGTCTCTCAGGAGCATGTTTGCTCCCTTGGAAAACGGTAGTACCAGAGTTAGGCGGTAGTTGAGGTAGTTGAGCAAATTCAAGTGCATTCATTCCTAGTTTGATCCTTGGAACTTGAGGTTTGTCAAGTGAAGCTCGTAATTCATTACTCTTGGTGTTTGCCGGCACGTAGTCGGCTTGGCGGGAGTTTGTACAGAGATCTCTTCAAGAAGATTGTGAAGAGGCCCAGCGCCAAATTGTGAGTGGCTCGGTGTTTGCCATCTCCGAAGTGGAGGAAGAACAACCACTAGTGAAATCGAGGAGCAAGGCTTAATTCATGGAGCTGGTCTAATTCATTTAGGCTTTCTTCAGATGGACTAGTGAAGACCGCAAATCTTCGATACCACATCAAAACATCATGTAGCTTCATTTGGTTTTCTCTTTGTCTCTACTATTCCACATTTATATTTCTAGCAATTGTAATTGTCATATCTTAAGCTAGAAGTACATTTGTAGAGTCTTGCCTTTGTGGTGCCTTAGCCTTTCTAGAATTGAGTAGGTCTCGAATTACAATAGAAATCTTTCTTAGCTCTAAATTTGTAGAAATTAGTTATAGAAAGCAAGAATTTCTAGAACATCCTATTCACCCCCTCTAGTTGTTATTTTTGATCCTACAAGTGGTATCAGAGCTTGGTCTCTTATTGATTTAGACTTAACCGTCTAAGAAAGAAATGGATGGCTAGTGAGGGAATTGCTATAGAAAAGGCACTTCTATTTGATGGCGCAAATTATGCATATTGGAAAATTAGGATATCTATTTATTTAAAGGCCATGAGTCCAAGCATATGGAAAATCATAAATGTGGGTTACGTTATGCCTCTTGATCCACTACATGCCACAGAACTTGAGGGATGTAACGCTCATTTAGATACTCAAGCAATGAATGCTTTCTTTGGTGCTTTGAACATGGATAAGTTCAATCGAGTGAACAATTTGGAAATCACTCATGAGATTTGGACTGCCCTCTCAGAAATCCATGAGGGAACATCCACGGTCAAAGATGCTAAATTGCACAGACTCCAGATTAAGTATGAGGCATTTATAATGTTGCCACATGAGGACATAAATAAAATGTACTCTCGCCTCAACAATATTGTAAATGAACTCAAAGGAATATGTATGTCATTAACTGATGTTGATATTGTGAGAAAAATACTTAGGGCCTCACCGGAGAAGTATGATACCTTGGTGACACTCTTTCTCAACTCTCTCGAGTTTATAAGAATGATGCTAACACAACTCTTGGGCAACCGCATAACCAATGAGTTGTACAAGAAGGACAAGAAGGAGCTTTTGGAGTAGTCCTCTAAGAGCAAGAAGGTCACCGCTTTCTGAGAGACCATGTGGATGTGACCACATGCTTATGATGAGTAATTGACAAGTATTTTGGAAAGATTGAGTTTGGTTTGTGCGTTTCGTGCCATGACGGCATTTGGCTCAGTCGGGTTGGTTAGTCGGACTTGAGGCGTATTCTTCTTCCCGTTTGAGCTTTTGGGCCATTTCATGCTTGAGTATGATCCATTGATGCTAATGAGGTTTACATGTGTCGTACGGTGCTATGTGATGTGTTTTTTGTCTGTGATGGCTGCAGGACGTCGAGGCGGAGTCGTGGCGAGGCACGGGATGACCGGACTAGGCGCAGGTGGTGCCGAGGTCAGAACGGTCGAGGTGTGCCGAAGACGGCGAGGACTCGAGGTGGTTACGAGGCTTGAGCGGCAAGAAAGGAGGAAGCTTCCCGGAAGGTGCAGGAGGCGCGTTTTGGGGAATACGCAAAGCTGCACTAAAGGAAGCAGATTATGGATACAGCACTAGAGTTGGTGGAGGCTTAGTGGTTAAAGAGAGAATCAAACCCATTAATTGGAGGCTATAAAAGGAGGGTGTCTCCTGCATGGTCTTCATGCTTTTAGGGTTTTGTTTTTGCTTTGCTTCTCTTTTGCTTTAGTTGGTATGAGTTGGTGAGGAGGCTAGAGGTTGTTGAGCCCTCTCTCTGTGTGTGCTTGTGTGTTCTTGTGTTCTTGAGCTTTTGAGAGGGAGGCAAAGGGTTGATCCTCCATGTAATCATTCCTCTGTATTCAATAGCGTATGGGGAATGAATCTTTTAAGAAGTCAATTGAGTTCTTGCCTCTCTGTTGGTTTTTTGTCTCACGATGCCCTCACTGCTTGATTTCTCAGATTTCTATTTTTGTGTTGATTCTTGCTAAGGCGTAACAAAATGGATTGCTCTGTGATGGGATTGTATTTTTCTAGACCCTTTTGGTCAGCTAATTCCAAGAGCAAAATGATTGAATCGGAAGAATAATTTTTCTTTTCAGTCTGTGCCCTGTTCGTACTCAGTTTGGTGTCCTAGGGTTTGATGGTGTTTTTGATTTCTCTTCAAAAGGATATGCCCAGATTTGAGTCTTTGAGCCCTAATGCTATTCCCTAGCTAATCTCTTGGATTCGTGGTCAAAGAATCAAAGATTAGGTGGGAATTTGGTTTTTAGTGCAGCACTCTGTACATTTTCAGTTTTTGGCTCAAAACTGAAATTCTTGTGTTTCCAAGTGTTTTCCCTTGTTGTTTAAAGCCTCTATGTTATTTAGAATAGGTTATTGTCCATTTGGCCAGAGGGTTTCAGCAGCAATACATAAATCTTGTTGAAATCTTCAAGTCTCAGTATTTCAGTTTTTGCTCGGGTCTCTCTATGCCTGAAATTAGGGTAACCGGTCAGACCGGCCAGCCCTTGGCGGTCAGACCGGCCAGCCCTTGGCATTCAGACTGCCCCTGCTATGGCGGTCAGACCAGCCGCATGGAGGTGGTCAGACCAACGGCTCAGGAGCGGTCTGACCGGCCTCAAGGCTGCGGTCTAACCGCCCCTGCCTCCCTTGGCTGGTGTGATTTCTGGTGCTTATCTCCAGTGCTATGGTTCTTTTGTTCTGGTCTTGTGTCTGCTCTTCATAATCTTCCAGAGAAGCATATCATTTCCTGGCTGTTTTAACTGATGTTGTAGCCCTGCAATCATTGATGTTTTTCGCTTGCTGTGCTTCAGTGTTTCTGAGGCTTCTTCCTCAAAGGGCTTAGGTTTCCAACGGGCTTAACCTTTTCTTCATAGCTTTGTAGCTATTGGAGAGGAAACGTTCCGTGAGTATTTTGGGAGCAAATTTTTTAAGTCGACATTCACCCCCCTCTGTCGCCGATTTCGATCCAACAATTGGTATCAGAGCCGGTTAGCTCTTCCTCATAGATCTTAACCGGTCTCTAGAGCCATAGCGACAGGCAAGTACTCGACCAAGCCCCCGGTCTTTGATGGGATCAACTATCCCTTCTGGAAGAGCCGGATGGAGACCTACATCCAGGCTCAGGGCTACGCCATCTGGCGTAAGGTCAAGGTACGATATGTTGTTCCTGCCAATGAGAACATCAACGCTGGAAACATGCTTAATGTTGAGGCGAATGCGAAGGCTAGGAACATCATAATCCAGGGGTTGAGCCGAAGTGAGTTCGATCGCATCTCTCATCTGACGTCGGCCTTCGACATCTGGGAGACCCTCGATGCATACCATGAGGGCACCACCTAGATCAAGACGGTTCGACAGGACCAGTTCAAGCGAGATTACAACAAGTTTGAAATGCTCACTGGTGAGTCCCTCGATGAGTGCTTTGCGCGTTTTCGCAAGATTCTGAGCAACCTCCGAGCGGTCGGTCTCACATACCCCGACTCGGACAATGCTCGACAGATGTTATCTGCTCTCGATTTACGCGTTTGGGAGATGAAGGTGACCACGATTAAAGACATGACTGACCTCTCGACCCTGACTCTTGACGCGTTGTACTCACGCCTCAAGACTCACGAGATTGACATAGCCTCTCGTAGGTCGAAGTCGCAGTCGATGGCCTTAGTCACCGATCCCAGTCTGATTTCTGGACCTTCTTCTGAGTCGATTTACGAATTTTCTTTAGCTGCTCTCTGTGACGTAACTGATGATCAGTTAGAGCAGCTACCAGAGAATCAGTTAGCCCTTCTAGCCCGAAATTTTTCCCACGCATACAAGAGGGTGAGAGATCGAAAGAGGAGTGGTCCGATCATTTGCTTCGAGTGTGGTGGCCCCAACCACATTCGGGCGAATTGCCCCAAGCTTGGGAAGGGCAAGAACGACTACAGCGGCGTGAGCAAGAACGACTACATCGACAAGAACCACAACAAGAAGCTTCTAGCTCATGTCCAAGGCAACAAGAAGTTCCACGACCTTGGTAAAGCCAAGAAGCTCTTCCACCGTGTCCTCACCGCCTTCGACGACCTCGACCTCAGCGAGGTGGAAGGGTGGAGTGATGACGATGGGACGGACGAGCAAGACCCCAAGAGCGGCGACGACTTCTCCGGCATGTGCTTCATGGCCCTTGAGGGCGAGATCAGCGACAGCGAGCTCTATTCCGACTCCGACGAGGTTCGCCGGGCGGGGAAGAGAGAGGTTTAGCTTGTTGACTCCGGATGTTCTCAACACATGACCGGAGACTCTCGTTGGTTCTCTTCCCTAGCTGGTTCTCTTCCCTAGCCCGTGCTCCAGGTGATGAGACTATCACCTTCGGAGACGCTTCGTCTAGGTGCGTCATCGCCAAAGGTACAGTGCGCGTAAATGAGTCTTTTATTTTGAAAGATGTTGCTTTGGTTAGTAAGCTGCGGTATAATTTGTTTTCTGTTTCTCAGCTTACCGATGACGGATTTGAGGTGAGCTTTAAGAAAAACGCTTGCAAAATTCTTGATTCTTCGGATAGTCTGGTTTGCGGGATTTCTCGTTATGGGAGGATCTTTTGTGCTGATTTTTCTGAGTCTTCTGGTGATCCTCTCTAGTGTTTAGTTGCTTCTGAGTCCCGTGACCTTACTTTCTGGCCTAGGAGACTTGGTCATATTGGATTTGACCATTTGACCCGAGTTAGCGGCCACGATCTCATTCCGTGGTGGAAAATTTATGTTTTTGCCACCCTTATGAGGTGAGGGGCAACAGATTTGCCACCCTGGCCCGTTGTCAGTGACTCAGGCGGTCCCACATGTAAGTGATAGAGGTAATTGGCCAATCTTAAGAGTGGCAAAAACATGAATCTCCCCATTCGTGGTCTGCCGAAACTCAAGATGGTCAAATATATTGTTTGTGCTCCTTGCTGGCACGGCAAGATGGTTGCCGCTTCTCACCCTCCGGTCACAGTGACTATGACCGATGCACCAGGACAACTGCTCCATATGGACACAGTTGGACCAGCCCGAGTGCAGTCAGCAGGAGGGAAGTGGTATGTTCTTGTCGTGGTCGATGACTTCTCGAGGTTCTCTTAGGTGTTTTTCTTAGCCTCGAAGGATGAGATGTTTACACATTTCCGAGGTCTTTTTAGTAGGCTTTCTGTTGAGCTCCCGGGTGCCTTACGAGCGATCCGAAGTGACAATGGCACGGAGTTCAAGAATTCCTACTTTGAGAGGTTTTGCGATGAGACAAGTGTAGAGCACCAGTTCTCTTCTCCGCACGTCCCACAGCAGAATGGCGTCGTGGAGAGGAAGAACCGTACCTTGGTCGAGATGGCCAGGACGATGCTTGATGAGTATTCTATGTTTCGAACAGAATTTTTCTTCGGGCACACTTGCATCGCACTTCTTATGAGTTGAGATATGGGCGAAAGCCCAGTGTCTCGCATTTTCGTGTATTTGGTTGCAGGTGTTTCATTCTGAAGTCTGGGAACCTAGATAAGTTCGAGTCACATTCTTGTGATTGTATCTTTCTAGGTAACTCGGCTTCTTCGCGGGCGTATAGGGTCTGGAACTGCGAGTCTAGTAAAATGGTAGAGACCTGTGAGGTGACCTTCGACGAGGCCAGTCCGGGGACTAGGCCCGATATCTCAGGTTCTTTAGAGCAGTCCGAGACCATCTTTGTGGACGATGAGGAGGATGGAGATGAGGCTTGTCTACCCGATCCAGTTCCTCATCCTCCCCTTGAGGTGTCTTCTTCCACAGCACCTCCAGGTGATCAGCCCATGCCTTCTGCTTCCTCTGGAGCTAGTGGCTCTATTCCTACCTCGTCAGCTCATGAGGTAGAGGCCACTTCTTCTTCTCATCCAGGGCCTCCTCGACATATCCAGAAAGACCATCCTTCCGAGCAGATGATTGGAGACCTCTTTGAGCGCGTCACTCGCTCAAAGTCTGGCATGTCATATTTCTGTCTCCATTCTGCCTTTGTTGCCTCGTTCGAGCCCAAGGACGTTTGTCATGCTCTATCTGATGAGTCTTGGGTCAATGCCATGCATTAGGAGTTAGAGAATTTCAAGAGAAACAAGGTCTGGTCGCTTGTTGAGCCCCCTCGAGGTCACAATGTCATTGGGACTAAGTGGGTGTTCAAGAACAAGCAGAGTGAGGATGGAGTGGTTGTTCGAAACAAGGCTAGACTGGTAGCTCAGGGCTTCTCCCAGGTTGAGGGCTTAGATTTTGAAGAGACCTTTGCCCCTGTAGCTAGACTTGAGGCCATTAGAATCCTGGTTGCCTTCGCAGCTTCTAAGGGTTTCAAGCTTTACCAGATGGATGTCAAGAGTGCCTTCCTCAATGGCTTTATTGAGGAAGAGGTCTATGTGAGACAACCTCCAGGTTTCGAGAACTCCAAATACCCAAATCATGTCTACAAGCTTTCCAAAGCCTTGTATGGACTTAAGCAGGCCCCTAGAGCTTGGCATGAGATGCTTAAGTCCTATTTGTTGAGTCCTGGTTTTGAGATGGGTAAGGTGGATAAGACCTTGTTCATTCGCCGGCATGGCGCTGATCTTCTGCTCGTCCAGATTTATGTGGATGACATCATCTTTGGTGGCTCTTCTCATACTCTTGTTTCACAGTTCTCGGATGTCATGAGCACCGAGTTTGAGATGAGTATGATGGGCGAGTTGACTTTTTTCCTTGGCTTCCAGATCAAGCAGACTCGGGAGGGTACTTTCTTGCATCAGGGCAAGTACACTCGTGACCTCCTGAGACGCTTTGACATGAGTGATGGTAAGCCCGTGTCAACTCCCATGGCGTCCACAGCCTCTCTTGACCCAGATGAGGACGGCGAGCCAGTTGATCGGAAGGAGTATCGCAGCATGATTGGCTCCCTCTTGTACCTCACTGCCTCGAGACCGGACATACACTTTACTGTGTGTCTGTGTGCTCGCTTTCAGACTTCTCCTCGTGTATCTCACCACCAGGCGGTGAAACGTATCCTTCGGTACCTTCGAGCTACCATTGACTATGGTATCTGGTACTCTTCCTCGTCCTGTCTTTCCTTGAGAGCCTACTCGGACGCAGACTTTGCTGGCTGTAGGATAGATAGGAAAAGCACTTCTGGCACCTGCCAATTCATTGGCACTTCTCTCGTTCCTTGGTCTTCTAGGAAGCAGTCTGGTGTTGCACAGTCCACCGCAGAGGCCGAGTACGTTGCTGCCGCCAGTAGCTGCAGCCAGGTACTTTGGATGGTTTCGACTCTGCAGGACTTTGGGTTAGTTATCGACAGTGTTCCACTCTTTTGTGATAACACTTCTGCGATTAACATTGCTAAGAACCCAATGTAGCATTCTTGGACCAAGCACATTGATATCAGATATCACTTCCTTCGAGACCATGTGGAGAGGGGTGACATAGTGCTCCAGTTTGTGGAGAGTGATCACCAGTTGGCTGATATCTTTACCAAGCCTTTGGATAGCTTTAGGTTTTCAGCTTTGCGGGGAGAGCTTGGGGTGGTTTGTCCTTATGGACTGTTGTGAGGGGGAGTTTTTGTGCTTCATGTTTTATCATGTTTATTATGCTCTTACTCCTTTCTGTTGCATTGCATATGGGTGCATTGGGGTTAGTCCTTCTAGTATAGATTAGAGTGTTTCTCTTGTCTAGTTGTTTAGACTTCCTCCTCTTATCTTGTGTTTCTAGGATGCTACTTATTAGCTGTTTCTCTTCTCACTAGGTTGAGCTCACTCACTTCTTATAGGTTCTAGCGAGGGTTGGGCCACCCTCGGGTAGACGGGGTACGTGTTTGCTCCCTAGTGTGTTAGTTAATCAGTTGATAATCCTAGAGTCATATGGGGTAGATAAGAGTCAGTCTGAGCCATAGTATCCTCTATATCTTATCTATGCTTTAAGGACTGCCTTTTCTGATTTTCTTGCCAGTTTCTCGATCTTATTGCTTTGGTTCAGGGGGAGTTCATTTGGGAGCTTCTAGATCTTAATGTAGACATAACTCAACTTGAACTAAAAGCTGCATCACATGTTGAGGGGGAGCTAGATGTTCTTGTATATCATTCTGCATTGTAATATACCTACATGAAGCCTTGATTATTATCCTGTTATGACATGTTTACAATGAATTACATCTTGCCATGATCTATGCTTATTTGCTAGATATATCATGACTTTGTATGTGTAGTCAAGTCTTTGTCATGATAGGTTGATTAAAATGCTCAACTTGAACTAATTCATGTCATGTTAGCTCTTGAGACTAGTCTCTCCTTAGTTATCTTTTTATGATTCATGCTATGTCAAATAGGCTAAGTTGAGTCTTGAATCTTTATTGAGCTTTAGATTGAGCTATACTAGTTTCTTGATGAAGCATGAGTTAGTACAACCTTTTAAGAAAGAAAAAGATCTCTTTTGTGCGAAAGAACTGATCTCACCAATTCTTTCTCATGAGACGGCTTGCCATTGCACTAGGCATGAACTCAGGGGGAGTTTTGGATGACCAAGACTATCTTCTTAAGTTTCTAGCTTGGAGTAGTCGCATAAGGCTTGAGATCTAGCACATGACTAAAAATGTTGGTTGGAAACAATCATGAGCTTTAAAAGAAAAACTTATGTCAAATGTGCTCAATTTGCTTAATTACACAAAAAGACCAAGTATTTGAACAAGTGATTCATTCTAGAGCTTGTAGCACTCTAAATTGACTCAATACTAGCTTCTTGGTTCCACTTAGACTATTGACATGGTTTGACCGGTCTCAAGGCTGCGGTTTTACCACCCCTGCCTCCCTTGGCTGGTGTGATTTCTGGTGCTTATCTCCAGTGCTATGGTTCTTTTGTTCTGGTCTTGTGTCTGCTCTTCATAATCTTCCAGAGAAGCATATGATTTCCTCGACTGTTTTAACTGATGTTGTAGCCCTCCGTTCGTTGATGTTTTTCGCTTGCTGTGCTTCAGTGTTTCTGATGCTTCTTCCTCAAAGGGCGTAGGTTTCCAGTGGGCTTAACCTTTTCTTCATAGCTTTGTAGCTATTGGAGAGGAAACGTTCTGTGAGTATTTTGGGGAGCAAATTTTTTAAGTCGACATTCACCCCCCTCTGTCGCCGATTTCGATCCAACACTTTCAAAGCCAAAGCAGTGTCTAGTGATGAGTCCGAAGTTGATGAGGACGATTTTGAAGAGGAATTAGCCTTCCTCATAAAAAATGAAGAAATTCAAAAGAAAACACTTAAATCGGAGCGCTAGTCATGAAAAGAACAAGAAATACCACTCCTATAACGAATAACAAGCGGTATAGCAACATTCATTGTTATGAGTGTGATGAGAAGAGGCACATTGCCTCTTATTGCCCTACAAAGAAGGATGACAAGGGTAAGTTATCCAAGAAGAATGACTTCAATGGTAAGAATAAGTTTTTCAAAAAGCTTCACAAGGATGGCAAGAATGAAGCTCACATTGAAGAGTGTAACTTCGATGAGGAGTACACCGACGCCGACTCTGATGAGACGAGTCCCCCAAGAAGAAGGGACTTGTCGGCATCGCCATCAAGGAGGCTCCATCGCTCTTCTCGTCTCCTACATGCCTCATGGCAAAAGGAGATAAGGTAAATTTCTTGATGGCGATGAACCTTCATGTGATGATCTTATGAATATGTTGGAAGAACTAAATGAATATCTTAGAAAAGAAAATTCAAAATTTAAGGTCTTGAAGAAGGAGTATCTCTCTCTTAAAGACTCTTATGTGAAGCTAAAGGAAGCTCATGACCTGCTTATCCAAGAAAATTCAATTAAGTCTTGCACTAGCATTGGAATTACATGTGATATTTCTAATGAAATGTCTAGTGTAGAAATTGCTAGAACTAGTACATCTACTTCATGTGATGATTTTCTTGCCTTGCCATGCCATGTTGCTCTAATATTGACTCTAATCATGATAATGTTAAGTCTTGTGATAAAAAGCTTGTTGTTGAAAACAGTGGGCTAAAGTAGAAATTAACCAAGCTATGCAAAAGCTTGGAATAGTGTTTCAAGGGTAAGGCTACCCTTGACAAGCTTTTGGGTGAGCGAATTTGCTCATTCAACAAAGAATGATTTGGATATGTGCCCAAAAAAGGTAAGAAACTGATATACAAGCCCACAAGGTTTGTTAAATAAAATAGCAAGTATTGCCATAAGTGACAGGAAATAGGACATATGCAACAAACTTGTCCTATTGGTAAGACTCCATCTATCGGTTTATATGATTCATGTTATATACATAAGAAAACTTAGGATGGCAATGTTATTGCAAGATTTATTGGTATTTCAATATTAGGTGCTAAAAAGAATGCTATTTGGGTGCCAAAAGCCTTGGTCACTAACCTCTAAGAACCAAAACAAAATTTGGTACATGAAAGAACTTGATTTTCTTTTGTAGGTGAACTACAAAACCGGTGGAAAGCATTGGGTGTCTAATAGCTGTTGCACTCAACACATGACCAGAGACCGAAAGATATTTACCACCTTTGAAATTGGGAGCAATGAGAAGATCACTTTTCGAGACAATAGCAAAGGAAAGGTTCTTGGTTTGGGAAAAATCGCTATCTCAAATGACCTTTCAGTTTCAAATGTATCTCTTGTAGAAACATTAAATTTTAATTTGATATCCGTTGCTCAATTAAGTGATCATGGATTAATTTGCTTATTCTCTAAAGGTGAGTAACCATTTCAAAGGAAAAAGAAAAAGAATTAGTTTTTAAAGGTTTTTGATTTGAAAATCTTTATTTAGTTGATTTCTCCTCTAGGGAGTCTTGTTTAAAAACTTGTTTAATGGTAGAAAATTCTTTGGGTTGGTCATGTAAGAATATTCAATTCAAAAAGCTTTTCAAACATGACTTAGTGGTTGGCTTGAAAGATGTGAAGTTTGAGAAAAATAGATTATGTAGCGCTTGCTAAGCCAAGAAGCAAGTTGCAAATTCTTATCCTTCCAAAAGTTTCATGTCAACCTCTAAGCCATTAGAGATCTTGTATATGGATTTGTTTGGACCAACAACTTATAAGAGCATCAGGGGCAATAGCTATTGTTTAGACAATGTAGATGACTACTCTTAGATATACTTGGGTATTCTTCTTACTTGACAAGGCCGAAGCCTCCGACATTTTTAAAAGTTTTGCAAAAAGGGCCTAAAATGAATTTGATTTCAAAATAAAGAAAATTTTGTATTGATAATTGTTTCGAGTTCAAAAACACTAAAATTGAAGATTTTTATGATGAACTTGGAATAAAGCATGAGCTCATCACTACCTACACTCAGTAACAAAATGGAGTTTTAGAGAGGAAAATTGAACATTAATTGAAATAGGTAGGACAATGCTTGATGAATATAACACTTCTGATAACTTTTGGGAGGAAGCAATTAACACCGCATGCCATGACATAAATCACCTTTACTTGCATCGCCTTTTGAATAAGACTTCCTATGAGTTTCTCATTGGAAGGAAACCGAACATCTTTTATTTTCGATTATTTGGTTTAAATGCTATATCTTAATAAAGGGTATTTGGCTCTCTAAATTTCAAAGTCAATGTGATGAAGGTTTCTTGCTTGGATATTCTTCAAATAGAAAAGCTTATCGTGTCTTCAACAAAAACTCTGGTTTAGTTGAAGAGATATGTAATATTCAATTTGATGAAACTAATGGCTCTCAAGAAAATCAAGAAAATTTGGATGATATAGGTGATAAAAGATTAAGCCAAGCGATGAAGAATATGCAAATTGGTGATATCAAGTAAAAATAAGACTCAAGTGGATTGCATTCATTAAAACAAGTCGAAGCTCCTACCTCTTCCACAACTAGCAACATTCAAGTAATTGACTTGGAAGAGAAAGAAGAGCAATCTTCAATAGTACCACTGAAGATCCATAATGCGATCACAAAAGATCATCCAATACATCAAATATTGGGTGAAACATGTAGATGATGCTCTAGAAGATTCGGATTGGGTGAATGATATGTAGGGCTGGCAAAAAAGCTCGGGCTCGTGAGCCAGCTTGGGCTCGGCTCGGGCTTGTAGAGGCTCGGCTCGGCTCGTGGATGAAACGAGCCGAGCCGAGCCAGCAAAAAAGCTCGGGGTCTAAACGAGCCGAGCCCGAGCCAGCTCGCGAGCTGGCTCGGTTGGCTCGGCCCAACTCTCCCGATGGGCCTTCTGCCCTTCTCCTTTCCGCCTCTGCCGAGTGCCGACGGCCCGACGCCCTTCCATCTCCTCCTCCTTTTCTTCTTTTCTCGCCCGACGCACGCCCACTCAGCCGGCTCTCTCTCAGCCTCTCTATCTCCGTCTCTCTCTCGCTCTCTCTCGAGTCTTGATCTCCCCGCTCTCTCCTCAGTCCTCACGCGCCCGGCGCCTCCCCTCGGCTCCTCCTCTACGCCGCCGCCTCTACCTCCGTGCGGCTCCTTCCGCTCGCGCCCCTGCCTCCTCGCGCCGCCGCTCTGCTCCTCCAGCGGCTCCGCCGCCCACTTGTGCCTCCCCTCCGACGCCTCCTCTGGCCCGGCCCGCCGGCCGTTCCCGCCGGGATGTCCGGCACCGCCTGGGGATCTCCAGCCAGATCTGGCCAATCTGATGCTTTCCCCTCTTTTTCCCCCTTTCTTGCTTTGATTCTAAGTTGGTGATTTGCTAACGTTGTGAGGTTTTGCCTAGGGTTAGGTTTTGGGAGGTGGGTGACCGTGGCTGACTCCGCCGACCGCCGGTGAACCGTCGCTGTACGCCGGGGGATCTCCAGCCAGATTTGGCCAATCTGATGCTTTCCCCTCGCCGAGCTTTGCCACCCGAACCGTCCACTCCTTGCCGCTCGGCTCCGCCCCTGCGCCAGACCGCCAGTGGTAGCGCGCCGCCGCCGCCTCCATGGCTCCATCTACGGTCTTCTTGATGTATGTGGTGTTTTTTGGATTTGTATGTATGTGAATGTGAAAGTGAAACTATCAGTATTGGTTTGTACAATACGTGTATATGGCAGACTTGGCAGTTTATGTTATTTTCATTGTTGGCTCGCGAGCCCTCGCGAGCTGGCTCGAGCCGCATCACGAGCCGAGCCGAGCCCACAAAAAAGCTTGATATCCTAACCAAGCCGAGCCGAACTGAGCCTCCATTTCACCGAGCTTTCACGAGCCGAGCCGAGCCTGGCTCGGCTCGGCTCGTTGCCACCCCTAATGATATGCGTGAAGAGTTAAACAATTTCACCCGAAACGATGATTGGACATTGGTAGAAAGACAAAAGAAGCACAATATAATTGACACAAAATGGGTCTTCCACAACAAGCAAGATGAAAATAGAGTTATGATAATAAACAAGGTAAGGTTAGTAGCTCAAAGTTATACTCAAGTTGAGAGTTTAGATTATAATGAAATATTTACGCTCGTAGCTAGACTTGAGTCTATTCGCATATACTTGTCTTGTGTCACATCCCAAAAATTTGTTTTCTGAAAAATTTAATTTCCAATTAATTATTTTAAGGTAGTTGAGCCTTATTTGGATTTATCTGCATTTTATTTAAAAATTTAAAGCAAGAAAATATAATTTAAATATTTTATTAAAACCAAAAAGAGTTTATTTTATTTTTCCTAACCTTTCCTAAATTTTTAAATAATTTTTGAGAATTTTCTGGAATTAAAAATTAATTTTAAAAGTTAAAAAGTATTTTGTAAAATTATTAAATGCAAATCGGAAATTAAAAATATTTTTTCTAAGTCTAAAATACTTCCAGGAATATTTATGATTTTTCTGGAATTTTTAGACATTAATTATTATTTTTCTAAGTATTTATAAAGTTTCTAGTATTTTCTGAAGTTTATTCTGAAAATAAAAATTAATTGAATCCTAGCTTGCCACATGTCGCTCTTAGATTGAATCCCTCTCTCTCCACGATTTAATCCTAGCCATACAAAGTCACTTACCTCTTCATATCCATCCAAAGGCCATGATCTATTCACTTGCCACGTGTCGCAAATCCGACGTCCCGTACCCCTTCACTTCCCCTCTCTCTCACCGACGCATGGACCCCACATGTCATATCCTTCTTCTTCCTCACCCTCTTCCTCCTCTAGCCCTATTTCTCTCCTCCATTGTTGCCGAAATTAAAAGCTTTAACGCCGGCCGTTTCTCCCAATTAAACTCCAATCTAAAGCGTGCATTTGATTGCCCTAATCATTCCCCACCCAAGCCGGCCGTCTCCCCTCTTTAATCCTTCCAAAAACCGAAATCCATTCATCTCCTCTCTCCCTCTATAAAAGTTTCTCCCCGCCACCCTTCTCTCCCCTTCGGCCTCTCCACCCGCCGCCGCCCATCCCCTCCTCTTCGGCCGCTGCCCCGCCGCCGTGCGCCGCTGCCCCCATTTCCCCGCCGCCGCCCCTCCTCTCCTCGCCGCCACTCGCCGCCACGCCTCCGACCGCCGGTCACCGGCGAGGCCGCCGGCCGTGTGCTCCCCGTGCTGAACACGCGCCGCCCGCGTGGCCTCCACATCGGCCGGCCCGAGCCGCGTGGCCGCCGCGTGCACGCCCGCGTGGCGCCAAGTCATCAGAGTGCCACCTCGGCCGTTGTATTCTCCCGTGGACTTGGTCCACGGTGGACCAGGCCCGCGTGTCATAAAATTCAAAATTTGAATTTTCGCTGACGTCATAATTAAGATTTTTCCGTATAAAAATAATCCCCGAAAATCAGCCTTTTTCATTTTCACTCGTTTTAATCTTTCAGAAGCCCTAACTTTCTCATTTTAACACCGATTTGAGCCGTTCAAATTTTTAAATTTTTCTAAAATCATAAACTATCCAAATATGCACTCTTTTTGAATTTTTGAATTTTATTTAATTTTTTTTTGAATTTATTTGTTTTGTTTGTCTGTCTTTGCGCGCGTAGATCCCGCCGTCGCCGAAGAATTCGTCGAGCCGCAGCAAGAAGAACCAGTCAGCGCACAAGAAGGCAAGTCTCCTTTGAACATATTGAACCTATGTTTGTGAAATGTTTTTAATTATTTTAAATTTAAGTGCATCGCTAATTGCATAGAACTATAAATTTGTTTTAGCAATTTAGTTAATCCAACTTTGTTATGCCCTCGATTGAAATTGAACGCCATGTACCCTTGTAACCCTAGGATCATCTTTGACTCAATAATGAGATTATTATTTAATCTTTGATAAATATTAGAACGGTAGTAAAATGCTTAGTCATGCTATTTAACCTTTTGTAACCTTGGAATGGGAAATTATAATTATTTAAACTAGTCTTTTGTATTAAGAAAATTAGTGGCGATTGGTGTTGCCACTGTTCTTTTAAAATAAATTAAAATGTGAAAATTGTTTAGACCAGGGCGGATGGTTGAATTGGATTGGTGCGGTAAGCACGAGACTTTGTAAAGTGTATGTTCCGCCCTAGTCAATTAAGGACCGACGCTTGTGATTGTCCAGACTGAACACTACCGTACAACCCCATGTCTATATGGGTACGACCTAGCTTGACTAACTTACGATAGTTTAGTTTAGGTACCACCAGTGGAAAGTGGGTGCTAGGGATTTACTGGTTATTCGCAGTGAGGGACAGGGATTTACTGTACTCATATGGTGCAAGAGGGGGCTTCGGACTGGGTGGATTTAACCCTTCTGCGGTGAAACCTCAGCGGGTGGTGTCTAGCTAAACTAGAGTGAGGTAAAAGCTTTGTGATATTTTATCTGGGTCTCATGCCAAAGGAAGTGTGGTGACTGTTAAGATGATATATCTCTTGGGGGTAAAGTTGTACAACCTCTGCAGAGTGTAAAATTATTCGAATAGCCGTGCCCACAGTCAAGGGCGGGCAAGGAATGCATTCACATGGTAGATCTTTGGTTTTGGTTTTAAAAAAACAAAGTTTTGGTAATTCAAGAGTGGAAGGAACTCTCGGAAGGGAATCCTGGCGGTTGGAGCCAGTGTGGGTGGATGTAACCCGCGGTTTAAAACTTTATCGGTTGGAGTTGGTTAGCTAGTGTTGGTGGATAGAACCTTCACTATAAATTGCTCATTAGTTTCAGTTAAAGTAATTACTTGGTTAAAACAATGCCTTCGAAAATATTTAGTAGTAATTTAAATAAAACATTGCTTTATGCAAAAGAACCATATAGCCTTCCTTTGTCAAGCCTTGCATCTACTGCATTTTTTTCGAAGACTTGCGGAGTACTTTATGTACTCACATGCTGCACTAAAATCAACCCAGAGGAATATGAAGCTCGAGAGGGAGACTACGACTACTTCGTGTGTGGATTCGACGAAGGTTTCCCGGAGTTCTAGGTTGCGCTTCCCCAGTCAATTGCCTGTGGCGTATTGATGGGTCTTCGCTGGATTTATCTTTGCTTCCGCTGTGTTTTGTGTGTGTGTGTGTGAGGTCTTGAAACCTCAGTTGTAATAAAGAGACCTTCCGGTCTGTACACTCTATTATTGTAATAATCGTTGTTGGTTATGTAACCATCACTGTTTGACTGTGTGCACTAGCTTTGATCTGGGACTAGTGCTATATTACACAGAGGGTCCGGGTTCGGAAATCCAGGGTCCTGACATCTTGCATCAAGTTTTGATATTAAATTATTCCAAATGAATGTTAAAAGTGCATTCTTGAATGGTAAAATAATGGAACTTTTATATGTTGAATAACCTCCTAGTTTTGAAGGTTGTAAAAATCCTAATCATGTGTATAAACTCTCTAATGCACTATATAGCTTAAAATAAGCTCCTAGAGTATAGTATGAGCACATTCTAGATTTTATACTCTCAAATGATTCAAAATTAGGATGGTTGACACAACATTATTTACTAATTGATGATGATTTTGTGTATACCAAATTTATGTTGACGATATCATATTTGGGTTTACTAACCAAGACTTTTGCAAAAAAAATTGGTAATATGATGTCTAGAGAATTTGAAATGTCTATGATCAACTCTAGGACGGGACATTTATAAGCCAAATGAAGTAACTGAAAAATTTATTCAAGAAGTTTGGCATGGAAGATGCAAATCCAATCAAAACTCTTATAGCGACAAATAGATATCTTGATCTCAATGAGGGAGGTAAACTAGCAGATTTAAAATTTTATAGATCTATGATTGGTAGTTTGCTTTGTCTTTCCTCATTTATGCCCGATATCTTGTTTAGTATGTGCATGTGTGCATGTTTTCATGCATCACTAAAAGAGTGCCATTTGACGGCTGTAAAAAGAAAAAGCACATCAGAAAGTTGTCAATTATTAGGAAGACATATAGTTTCATGGTCATCCAAGAAACAAAATTATGTAACCCTTTCCACCACCGAAGCTGAATATATTTTTGTGGGTAGTTGTTGTGCTCATTTGCTATGGATGATGCAAACTTTGATGGATTATGAAATTTAATTCGATAAAATGACTCTTTTGTATGATAATGAAAGTGTCGTTAAAATAACCAACAACCCGGTTCAACACTCAAAAACCAAACATATACACACACACACACATGCCACCACTTCTTGAGAGATTAAGTGAGCAAAGGAGATTTAGTCGTTAGGCACATTTGGACCAAAGATCAATTAGCAGACATTTTCACGAAACCATTTGATGAAAGTCACTTTTACAAGTTGAGGAATGAATTAAATATCATAGACTATTCAAAAATTGCTTGAACTCATGCCTCATGCTCTTTGCTCTCATTTGGTGCTATTTGAAGCTTTTAAAAAAGATATTTTCAAATATTTCCTTAAAAATCTATATGTTTATAAAAATTATGTTATTGGATATTCTTTGGTATTTTCAATGCACAATGATTTTGAATGATATTTATTTGAGTGTAAAACTAGGGATCATTTACATAATTCTGAAAATTCTAAGATCTATCCCTAAAGTTCCAGCAATATCGGAACTACCAGCATTATTCCAACAGTACTACTAGCGTGGAAGTTGCAGAACTGCTGCTCACCGGTACTACCAACATTGAAAATACAGTACTACTGCATCGATTGTTAAGTGCATTAACTATCTATCACATCACTTAAATCTCTCCTCTCTCCCTCTCCCGGCAGTTATACCGTACACCTCTCTCCTCTCTCTCCCTCTCTCTCTTCTCTATCCTGAAATCCCCAAAATCCTCTACACTTAAGATCTTTGGTTCCCTTTGAGACACTTTAAATCCCTGTAGATTCCTTGTGCCAAGGGTTCCTCTCCTTCGATTCTCAAGATAAAATGCCTCTCAATCCCCTCTTTTGCCTTACTCTAGAACCGTAGGTCAAAATAGGTTTATTTCAGAATGTGGATGATTTAGTGAGTTTTTCTTGGGCAAATTGCTAGAGTCTGATGGTGTTTATGCATTTATTTCGTGGATTCAATCTTTAAAGAACACTAGAAAAGATTCAATATTGCAATGCCCTAGAATCTATTCAGTAAAAATGGTAATAAAGTTCGATGCATGCGGTACTACCACAGAGTGATTATACCGGCCATTTCATGGTGGTACTACCGCGATGCAATCATACCGTCCATTCAATGTTGGTACTACCGCTGCCCAGTACTGCCACTATATGAATGTCGGCACTACTGATTTTACTATTAAAATGGCCACTTCATTCCATTCAACTTTGAACCTATTTTGGATGTTCTCTAACTACTCCTCGTTATCCTTAATCTCTTTTTGAAGATGCCTCGGACTAAGAACACAACTCACAAGTTCTACGGTACTCCGAGATCTTGCCCAATCCTTCGTAAACAAACCTCCGCATCTCCTCAAAGGCACATGAAGACAGGGGAAAACCCCTGCTCCTGAATCTGAGTCTGAAAACGAGGAGAGCTCATCCCAAGAGGAAAATGAATCAAATGAAGAAATGGAAGAACCTGAGGACGATCACCAGTGATGAATACACCATTCTGTGTCAACAAAATCAGTTTGTGCTACCTAGAAATCTACTGATCCGATGTTCCACACTAGCTTTCAGCTCATGGTGTATGCACAGATGTATGGCCACCACAGGCAATTCCCTGACCATAAATATGTGGACCGGAACCATTTGGACTCTCTAGACGAATATGATGGAGCATATCGCCTGTTTCAAAGGGTCAGCATTCATGACCTATTAGTACTAAAATGTGACTACAAGGAGAAGGTCATTAGCCAATTCTATGCCACATTATATGTGTCTCCTGATTTCTCTCATATGGCTTGGATGACAGGGACTACCTACTTGGATTGCCAAAAGAATGAGTTTGAGCTAGCTCTCACAACCGAGTCAAGCAGGTATGGTTCTTGCCTAGATGAAGTATTATGACGCAAATGTCATATATACCCCAGGCAAGCTAGCTGGTCTTCTCCCTATACCTAGCCTAGTCAACAAGATGATCAACCACACCGTTGTCCCTGAGAGTGGGAACTACGATGCCATTAGAAGACATGCTTACAAATTAATTGATAACATCATGCATGGTAAAAAGTTCGATGTGGTAGATCTTATTCTTTGGGAAATTGCTTCTTCTAAGAATGATCAGGTCAAAAGAATAAACTATGCTCCTTATATCATAGCACCAATCATCTGTAAGATTAGATGTTGTGGAGGGATGGGATCCGTTCATAAGCCATACAAGCCACAAGAGGGTCCTATACCTGTAGCTTCTCATCCCCAGGCTCAACAAGAAGAAGATCTACAGAAGAAGAACAAGTCTCCCTATCCCAGATCTACTCAACTGTCCTTCAGATTCATGACACTCAGGCAGAGGCATTTGCATCCCTCTTTACCAGGGTGGGCTCCATGGATGATTGAGTGACCTCCCTTGATGAAAGAGTCACCTCATAAAGCGCATCCCTGCGACATTACCTTCCCCCATTCATTATGGTCGTCGTTGCCACCATGACCCCTCTCCTCAGGAGTAGGCCCCTTTTTGGTACTTTGATGCCAAAAGGAGAGAAGTAAAAGATAAAAGGTGCCATTTTCGGAAGAAGCGAATGAGGAGCAAATTATTATCTACTATATAGTACCTATATATGATGTCTCTTCGTAATGTGATGAACTTTGTCTTGTGGTCTAATGAGCCTCATAGTGGTACTATGTTTTATGCTATGTTGACATGCTATGTAATATGTTAAACTTGAAATGTTGTCAAGTTATGTTACTCTCTATAAATCGCAATCTCTATATTGTTTAGCTTGATCGTTGTATTATCAATTCCCTCTAGTTCAACAAACAAAAGAAGCTCCACCAAATTTTTTTCAAAAATTTCCACATGTGCTTGCAAAATAAATTCTCAAATCTACATGCACATGTTTAGGGAGGGCCTCTTTGAAATGACTTCAAAAGCTAATAATTCTCAAAACTCTTTTGAGCTCATTGCAAGAATTACTTTTTTTAAAGATTGCATACAAGAGTGGATGTCGGGAGAAGAATGCTCAACTTCTAGCTCCGACGATGAAGAATCCACCATTCCCTCCACATCAACTCAATGATTTATGGCAAATGGTAACAAGAAGGTAAATTATAAAAATGATAATGATGTACCTTCATATGATGAGTTGATGGATATTCTAGAAGAATTAAATAAATTCCTTGGGAAAGAAAAGGCTAGATATAAAAATATGAAGAATGAACATGTTTCCCTCCAAAATGATTATAACAAATTAAAAGGAGAACATGAAATTCTTCTTCTCAAGGAATATTCTAAACCAAATGTGGATATAGAAATTACATGGGGAGGCGCCCACCCCCTCTAACCCTAGCCGCCTCCCCCCCTCTCCCCCCTTGTGCGCCCCCTCTCCCCCCTTGTGCGCCCTCCCCTCTGCCTTGCGCCGTCCAGCAGCGCCTCCTCCTCCCCTCTCCTCCATTGCCGGTGATCAAGACCTCCAATGGATGCCGAATGATCGGGGGAAAGGAATAATTCGCAGCTAGGCGATTGGACTCGGAGGAAGGGAAGAAGGGGCAAAGAGGAAAGGAAGGAGAGGAGAGATTCGTGGGGTGTTCGTGGTATTCTTCAGCGTTCGTCAAGGGTAATCCATGTTCTTCCCCTAGTAGATGTAAATTCTAATTGCGTTATCAATGTCGGTATTCTGGACTGCTAGATCAGATCGGGTTAGTCGGCTGTTTTTGGGAAGATTTGTGGGGATTTAGGTCTGGACTTTGCCTAGAGAGTTGTAGAGGGTGTCATTATCTTTCCATGAAATGCTAGAACACATTATTCGGACCTCTGTAGCAGAAGTTATGATTTTATTAGCGGGACTGTTCTGCGGATCGGTGGGTTTTCCGTCAGGTTTGGGAGATCGAGTTTTGCGATTAGATATTGGGAGAATCAGAGAACTCCCGTATAATGAAAGTTGTAGGTAATTGTCTTAGCTTTCCAGAAAGTCCAAGAACTCGTGATTTGAACACTCGTACAGGAAGTTATGGTGTTTTTAGTGCTCTGTCCAGAGAGCCTGACGAGAATTGGATGTTTTAAGAAAACAGGATGGTGCGGGTAGATTATGACCGAATCAGGAAGGCTCAACAACTAGGTTTAGTTAGATAATTTAATTATCTTTCCAGAAAGTCTGAGAACGTCCTATTCGGACTTCTGTACCAATAAATATGAATTTTTGAAGTTGACTGTCCGTAGTGGGGGGCAGGATGGCCGAAAGGATTTGGGGTTTTGAATCAAACTAGCATGTTGGGTTAGTTTGGGGGAGTTTTTATTTAATCTAAAGACTTGCCACTGTTGTCTTAGCAATCATTATAATTATTATTCAGGAGGAGGACGGATTCCAGGGGCCGCGCCTTCTGATCATTCTCCGTTTTCTCGGGGTTAAGGCAAGTATAATGATGGTTTAAATTTTGTAGCATGGATTGTTGCTGTTTGTTGGTGTGTAGATGTTTGATCCATGTTATGAGAATTTGTGGACTTGATGATGTTAATGATTTGTTGATATTGTTTATGCTCGATTGCAAGTGAAAGAGTTCATGAGAATTTCTGATGCATAGATGTTGTGAATGCACGTTTATTTGTGAAGACATTCACATTTGTGCATCATGCTGATTTATTGAAGTCTTGGTCACGAGATGACCAAGCGTCGAGGTCCCCGTCATGTTGATGACGTGACGGGCTAAAGGTCCCCATACTTGAGGAGTATGGGCAATTGGTCCCTGTACCAGAGGGTACAGGCATGGGTGTGCATTGACGGATGCACACTCCGCATTACCGGTAAAAATGCGAAAGAGAAGTGATAAAGGAATTTTTGATCATATTGCATAGCATGTTTATTCATATGATTGATGGATGAATTTGTGAAGTGACGTTCCCTTTTATTCTTGCTGCCACTTATTATATTTGCTGAGTCTTTGAACTCACTCTTGTTGTTGTTTGTTGTTGTGGTTGTTGTTTGTTTTAAGTACCTACATGAGATCGGCATGCATGGGAATAAAGAAGGATTAGTTTTGTTGCACATGCACGGTCTATTCACCATGGAAGGAAGAAAGAACATTAAACATTATTTGCTGAATAATTTAAATGGTAGTGATAAATGTCAATCGGGTTCGAAGTGTAATAAAAGAACATAAATCTTTTGCATTGGTTCCATTCCTTATCTTAGTAGTATTGTTATGAGAGCGATGGTGAACATAATCCAGTTTTGCTTTTAAATGGTTATATTGCTTACTGTTATTCATATCATTTGATTATGCTTGTTGGAACCTCTGATTTAGACAATAAACAAAGGAGGTTCTGCCGAAATTTTGTAAGACGTGTTTAGTTTATCTTTGCTATGTTATTAGTTTGGTAGCATTCCATGTCATTGATTGGCTGGGGTGTTACAGTTGGTATCAGAGCGGGCTGTAGGTCCGTGGTTAATGAAATCTTAAACTTGACACACTAAGCACAGTAGGTGGGAGTGGGATTTGCATTGCATCTAAATTGCCGTCGATTATCATTGATGATTTTGTACTTAATGCGTGACTCTGTGTTTGTTTGTATTATAGAGATGGCAAGGGGTAGAGGCCGTGGTCGTGGTCGTGGTCGGCAAGGTGCCGGACGAGGCCAGGCTGTGCCCCCGCCTGAAGTTCAGAACTCTGTAGCTGGGGAGGCTAGTTCTATGGGGTCAGAGGAAGAGGTTGCTTCAGCGATTCAGGGGAACCAAACTCCACCAGCTGCACCTAATGTCGCACCCGTGGCGGTACCTGCGCCAGTACCCGCGATGGGTGTCATGGGACTGCATCAGTGGAATGCTTTGAGGTTGGACACCTTTGACGGGTTGGGCACGCCAGTGGATGCTGCTAACTGGCTGCGGCACATCGAGAGGCGTTTGGGAGTGTTGGGTTTGACTTCGGAGCAGAGGGTTCAGTATGTGGCTTTTCAGTTGAAGGGGCAAGCAGATATCTGGTGGGAAGGAGTCCTGTCAGCCAGAACCGCTGCCCAAGGACCAGCGACTTGGGAACAATTTGTGGAGCAGTTCAGGAGGAGGTTTTACCCTGCATCATTTGTGGAAAGGATGGAGGTATCATTGAACAGCTATAAGCAGGGTAAGATGACCGTGTCAGAGTATGAAGCGGGTTTTAATAATTTAATCCGCTTTGTACCATTTGTGGCTACTAATAATGTGGAGAAGGCCAAGAGGTTTCGCAGAGGGCTCAGGCAGGAGTTTCGCCAAGTGTTGGGAGCTTTGGAGCTTCGGGACTTTGGCTCTTTGGTGGAGCAAGCTAGGAGTATGGAGCTAGAGATGCAGCTTGGGGAGGGTACAGGTGGTAATGTGACTTCTGAGGGTACGGAGAGCAGTCAGAAGAAGAGTTATGGCGGTAGTGGATCAGCGCTGAAGCCAGTTCCCAAGAAGTTTAAAGGCCCAAAAAATTCATTCAAGTCCAAGTTCACCAAGCCCCAGGCATCATCTACCTTTCGATCTTCAGCAAGTGCTCCTATGATGCGTCCGGCCCCAGGACAGGGAATGAAATGTTTCAAATGTGGAGACGGCCATCGTGCTTCGGAGTGTTCTTGGGCTGGAGCTTGTCGCCATTGTGGTCAGGAGGGCCACAAGGCATTGGTTTGTAAGCGGAATCCCGCCAGCATCATTAAATGGGAACCAGTTCAAGCATCATCTTCAGCGCCAGCGGCTTCTTCTCGAGGGTCGGTGCAGATGCTAGCAGCCGCTCCTCCTCAGCCTTGGGTGCCGCCTCAGCCTCACTACCCTTCTCCTGGAGGAATGCCACCAGGGTACTTTTGGCCGCCTTCCCCCGCGGCATTGTTTCCAGCTGTGGCGCCTTCAGCACCCCCTGCAGCGACGGCACCGCCACACCCAGGTGTTGGGGCACCAGCCACCCCAGCCTCAGTCTCCTATGCCATGCCGACTGCTGAGTCAGTGGGTCGTCCCGATGTGGTGACAGGTACGCTTTTGGTGGACTCAGTGGAGGCTTTTGTTTTGTTTGACTCTGGGGCTACGTTTTCCTTTGCATCTTTAGAGTTTGCTAGCCGGGCAAATTTGAGTATGCAGCAAATAGCTCAGTCTGTTCTAGTTAATTCGCCTGGGGGAATTCTTTCCAGTTCCATAGTCTGTCCGGGATGTGCGCTTACTATAGATGGGGAGGTTTTTGTTGCTAATCTGATGGTTATGAGGATGGAGCCGTTTGATGTTATTTTGGGAATGGATTGGTTACATAGTTACCGTGCTGTCATATCATGTTTTTGGAAGACAGTAACTCTGCAAGCGCCGTCGGGTCAGGAGATAGTTTTCCAGGGCAGTGCTCCCACTTTTTCACCTAGTGTGCTGACTAGTCTGTATCCTGGCAGTAGAGCAGTAAAGAGTGGATTTCTTTTATCCCTAGTGGAAAAGCCAAATTCCTCTTTGATTGCAGAAAGTATTCCGGTGGTCCGAGAATTCTTGGATGTATTTCCAGCAGAGTTGCCAGGGATGCCACCTCCGCGTCCAGTGGAGTTCAGGATTGATTTAGTGCTAGGGGCACGACCAGTGTCTATGACCCCGTACCGGTTGGCTCGACCTTTTCAGGAAGAACTAAAGAAGCAGTTAGATGATTTGAGAGCGAAGGACCTTATTCGACCGAGTGTGTCGCCGTGGGGGGCACCGGTGCTATTTACCAAGAAGAAAGATGGAAGTTGGCGCATGTGCATTGATTATCGTGCTCTCAACCAGTTGACCATCAAGAATAAGTACCCCTTACCTCGCATTGAAGATTTATTTGATCAGTTGAGAGGAGCTAAGGTATTCTCCAAGATTGATCTCCAGTCGGGATACAACCAGATCCCTGTCCGAGAGGAGGATATTGAGAAAACGGCATTCTCCACGAGCTATGGGCACTTTGAATTTAAAGTTATGTCTTTTGGACTAACGAATGCCCCTGCTGCTTTCATGGAGACAATGAACAGGATGTTGCACGAGTATCTGGATGACTTTGTAGTTGCCTTCATTGATGATATCTTGATTTACTCAAAGACTGAAGCAGAACATGAACGGCATTTAAGGCTTGTATTGGAAACATTAAGGGAGCATAAGTTCTTTGCTAAGTTAAAGAAATGCGAGTTCTGGGTGTCACAGGTGGGGTTCTTGGGGCATATCATCAGTGATAAGGGAATATCAGTTGATCCAAGTAAGGTTTCTACAGTGGTGGAGTGGGGAAGGCCGACCAATGTCAATGAGGTGAGGAGTTTCCTTGGGATGGCAGGCTATTACCGGAGATTTGTGCAAGACTTCTCCATCATTGCCAAGCCTTTATCAAGGCTCACACAGAAGGATGTGAGGTTCTTGTGGGATGATGACTGTGAGCGCAGTTTTCAGATTTTGAAGGAAAAGCTGGTGACCGCTCCTGTTCTCACTGTTCCGGAACCAGGGAAACATTTCACAGTTTTCTCCGATGCCTCACGAGTTGGACTGGGATGTGTTCTCATGCAGGATGGTAAGGTTATAGCCTATGCGTCAAGGCAACTGAAGAAACATGAGCAGAATTACCCAACCCATGACCTAGAGTTGGCCGCCGTAGTGTTTGCATTGAAACTTTGGAGGCACTACCTGTATGGTGAGTCTTGTGACGTGTTCACCGATCATAAGAGTCTTAAGTATATTTTTACCCAGAAGGACCTGAATTTGAGGCAACGCAGATGGCTGGAGTTGATTAAGGATTACGATTTCACCATTCAGTATCACCCAGGTAAGGCCAATGTGGTGGCTGATGCACTTAGTCGCAAGGCGACGCCTGCTACACTGGATTGTCTTATTGCTGATTTTGACCGTATGGGAATATCATATTGTTATGCGGGCGCGGCACGGGTGGAGTCACAGTTGATCTTGGAGTCAGCCATTCCAGAGCGTGTGCGGGAAGCACAACAGCATGATCAGTTATTGCAAAGGGTCAGAAAGCGTATAGAGATGGGCAAGGAAGGAGATTTCAGTTTGGATGAGTCTGGTGCAGTGCGTTTTAAGGGACGCATCTGTGTGCCACAGAAGGCAGAGGTTAAAGGTGATATATTGAGGGAAGCACATCGCACCCCATATACTGTTCATCCAGGGCAGACAAAGATGTACCGTGATTTGAAACAGAATTTCTGGTGGAAACGGATGAAGGTGGATATAGCGAATTATGTGGCTTCTTGTGGTGTTTGTCAGCAAGTGAAAGCGGAACATAAGAGACCAGCAGGGTTGTTGCAGCCATTAGAGGTCCCTCAATGGCCTTGGGATGATATTTCTATGGATTTTGTGGTTGCGTTGCCTCGGTCACCGCGAGGGAAGGATGCAGTTTGGGTGATAGTGGATCGACTTAGCAAGTCGGCTCACTTCATTCACATCCGCACGACCAGCTCAGCGAGCGATTTGGCTCCTATTTACGTGCGAGAGATTGTGAGACTTCATGGTGTGCCAAAGACCATAATTTCTAACAGAGACGCCAAGTTTGTCTCCAAGTTCTAGGAGAGTTTGCAGAGTGCGTTGGGCACCCAGCTCCGCCTGAGTACGGCATTTCACCCACAGACAGATGGACAGTCAGAGCGCACCATCCAGACCCTGGAAGATATGTTAAGGTCCTGTGTGTTGTCTTGGAGGGGTAGTTGGGAAGATCAGCTGCCTTTAGCGGAATTTGCCTATAATAACAGCTATCATTCAAGTATCAAGGCTGCACCATTTGAAGTATTATATGGCCGTAAATGCAGGTCGTCCCTTTGCTAGGAAGCGGTGGGCGAGAAGGCAGTTTTGGGTCCGGATTGGGTCCAACAAACAGTTGAAAGAGTGGCCTTGGTGAGGCAGAATTTGTTGGCCGCCCAGAGCAGGCAGAAGAGTTATGCTGATGTGAGAAGGAGTGATCTGGAATTTGAAGTGGGAGATCAAGTGCTCTTGAGAGTATCTCCCACCAAGGGTGTGGTGAGGTTCGGTACCAAAGGGAAGCTTAGCCCGAGGTACGTCGGCCCCTTCACGATTTTGGCGCGGGTTGGGAAGTTGGCATACCGCTTGGATCTTCCAGAATCTATGCGCGGAGTGCATAACGTGTTCCATGTGTCTATGTTGAGGAAGTACCTGCGAGATCCGGAGCATCAAATTTCACTAGAACCATTAATACTTGAACAAGATCTGTCCTTCGAGTCTAAACCAGTGCGAATTCTGGAAAGATCTGATAAGGTATTGAGGAATAAAACCTTAAAATATGTCAAGGTGCTCTTGTCGCAGCAGACCGAGAGGGAGGCTACATGGGAATTGGAATCTCGCATGCGTGAACAATATCCAGAGTTATTCACATCAGGTGCGTGTCTTATGATTAAGTTTAATTGTAATTAATCCTTAGTGAGTGTTCGGTGAGAATTCGGGGTCGAATTCTGTTTAAGGGGGGTAGAATGTAATATCCCGAAAGAGATTCGACAAATAATCGATTAATCGGAGAAAAAGGATCTTAAAGGGGAGAATAAAATAGTGTTTTCAGGGGGGTTTTCTGAATTTTTCAGACAACCTGGGCCTGGGCCAAGGCCCAGGAGGGAAACCAGCCAAGAGGGGGGAGGCGCCCACCCCCTCTAACCCTAGCCGCCTCCCCCCCTCTCCCCCCTTGTGCGCCCCCTCTCCCCCCTTGTGCGCCCTCCCCTCTGCCTTGCGCCGTCCAGCAGCGCCTCCTCCTCCCCTCTCCTCCATTGCCGGTGATCAAGACCTCCAATGGATGCCGAATGATCGGGGGAAAGGAATAATTCGCAGCTAGGCGATTGGACTCGGAGGAAGGGAAGAAGGGGCAAAGAGGAAAGGAAGGAGAGGAGAGATTCGTGGGGTGTTCGTGGTATTCTTCAGCGTTCGTCAAGGGTAATCCATGTTCTTCCCCTAGTAGATGTAAATTCTAATTGCGTTATCAATGTCGGTATTCTGGACTGCTAGATCAGATCGGGTTAGTCGGCTGTTTTTGGGAAGATTTGTGGGGATTTAGGTCTGGACTTTGCCTAGAGAGTTGTAGAGGGTGTCATTATCTTTCCATTAAGTGCTAGAACGCGTTATTCGGACCTCTGTAGCAGAAGTTATGATTTTATCAGCGGGACTGTTCTGCGGATCGGTGGGTTTTCCGTCAGGTTTGGGAGATCGAGTTTTGCGATTAGATATTGGGAGAATCAGAGAACTCCCATATAATGAAAGTTGTAGGTAATTATCTTAGCTTTCCAGAAAGTCCAAGAACTCGTGATTCGAACACTCGTACAGGAAGTTATGGTGTTTTTAGTGCTCTGTCCAGAGAGCCTGATGAGAATTGGATGTTTTAAGAAAACAGGATGGTGCGGGTAGATTATGACCGAATCAGGAAGGCTCAACAACTAGGTTTAGTTAGATAATTTAATTATCTTTCCAGAAAGTCTGAGAACGTCCTATTCAGACTTCTGTACCAATAGATATGAATTTTTGAAGTTGACTGTCCGTAGTGGGGGGCAGGATGGCCGAAAGGATTTGGGGTTTTGAATCAAACTAGCATGTTGGGTTAGTTTGGGGGAGTTTTTATTTAATCTAAAGACTTGCCACTGTTGTCTTAGCAATCATTATAATTATTATTCAGGAGGAGGACGGATTCCAGGGGCCGCGCCTTCTGATCATTCTCCGTTTTCTCGGGGTTAAGGCAAGTATAATGATGGTTTAAATTTTGTAGCATGGATTGTTGCTGTTTGTTGGTGTGTAGATGTTTGATCCATGTTATGAGAATTTGTGGACTTGATGATGTTAATGATTTGTTGATATTGTTTATGCTCGATTGCAAGTGAAAGAGTTCATGAGAATTTCTGATGCATAGATGTTGTGAATGCACGTTTATTTGTGATGACATTCACATTTGTGCATCATGCTGATTTATTGAAGTCTTGGTCACGAGATGACCAAGCGTCGAGGTCCCCGTCATGTTGATGACGTGACGGGCTAAAGGTCCCCATACTTGAGGAGTATGGGCAATTGGTCCCTGTACCAGAGGGTACAGGCATGGGTGTGCATTGACGGATGCACACTCCGCATTACCGGTAAAAATGCGAAAGAGAAGTGATAAAGGAATTTTTGATCATATTGCATAGCATGTTTATTCATATGATTGATGGATGAATTTGTGAAGTGACGTTCCCTTTTATTCTTGCTGCCACTTATTATATTTGCTGAGTCTTTGAACTCACTCTTGTTGTTGTTTGTTGTTGTGGTTGTTGTTTGTTTTAAGTACCTACATGAGATCGGCATGCATGGGAATAAAGAAGGATTAGTTTTGTTGCACATGCACGGTCTATTCACCATGGAAGGAAGAAAGAACATTAAAAATTATTTGCTGAATAATTTAAATGGTAGTGATAAATGTCAATCGGGTTCGAAGTGTAATAAAAGAACATAAATCTTTTGCATTGGTTCCATTCCTTATCTTAGTAGTATTGTTATGAGAGCGATGGTGAACATAATCCAGTTTTGCTTTTAAATGGTTATATTGCTTACTGTTATTCATATCATTTGATTATGCTTGTTGGAACCTCTGATTTAGACAATAAACAAAGGAGGTTCTGCCGAAATTTTGTAAGACGTGTTTAGTTTATCTTTGCTATGTTATTAGTTTGGTAGCATTCCATGTCATTGATTGGCTGGGGTGTTACAATTTAATAGATGATATACAGGTGTAGTTCCCAATTCTTGCAATTCATCTAAGATTAATGTATCCACATCTTATGATGATTTGTTTGATTTACCTTGTTGATGACAATTAGATACCTCCACATCCTCTATGCTTGTTGAGAATAACCTTGTAGAGGAAAACAATGAGCTCAAGGCCCAAGTCACAAGTTTGAGAAAAGACTTGGAGAAAAGCTATAAAGGGAAGGTTTCGCTTGACAAAATTTTGGGTAGTCAAAGAAAATCAAATGGCAAGAGAGGTATTGGTTTCACCTCCAAGAAAAAGGTGAAGAGCATCCCAAAGCAACTTGAAGAACAATTCAACAAAGTCAAATGCTTTAGATGCAACAAGATGGGTCACTTCGCCTCTAAGTGCCCCCAACAAGGTGGAAAACAAGAAAAATCAATCAATGAAGAGGAAACCGGCAATGAGTTAGGCAAGAAGACAAGAAGGGGTAATAATTGCCAAACTTGCTACAATTGCCAGGAAAAGGGACATGTAAGTAAGCATTGTCCCAAAGGTATCATTCCTAAGCCATCTCTTTTTAATGAACAATATTTGCTTAGGAAAGATAGAAATGGTAATGTGTTTGCTAGATATGTTAGTTCACATAAATTCAATGTTAGGGCCATTTGGGTGCCCAAATCTATTGTGACTAACATTCATGAACCCAACCAAGTTTTGGGTACCAAAATGCGCTTCAATGCTTAATAGGTACTTGGAAAGGCATTGTAGGCTTGGCTCATTCATGAAGAGGTCAATTTTACCATGGGCAAATTGGAAGCCAAGTTTGAGGATGATCATACCATATTATGAACCAATGCCATCTCGGTAACAAGTATCTACCTTTGATATGTTTAGCCCCTAGCCTTGTGTAGGTTGCATTGCATGAAAATCATTTAAAAGGGGTGTTCTTGCTCTTGTTCTAAAATTTCATTATTGTGAATTATGAGCAAGATATAAGTGGCACATTAAGGGGGAGTACTAAATCATATTCATGTATATCACATCCTTAAGTGTGCCCATATTAATAAAGTGCTAGTATTGTTTTTCAAAATAGAGCCATTTAGCCAAAAATCAAAATTTTAAAATAATGAGTATATCTTTGAAAAAATAGTTGACAAATATGTACAAATGTATTTCAAAGGTTTTACAAAGGTTTTGGCTTTAGAAAAATATATTTTAAGTAAAAGTAGTTTCTAGCCCAAAACTATCTATTTAGTATCTTGTTTTAGCTTTAAACTCAAAAAATTCCTCAAAATCAATTCTAAAAGGAATTTGAAAATGTGTTCAACACCAAAAACCTAGAGTTGGCTATTTCAAACATTATTGGTATTCAAAAGTTTTTCAAAATGCCAACCAATCAAAAGCTATTTGGATTTGAAACTCACCCAAAAACCTAAGTTGACCTATGTGGTCACAATCTAGCACTTAAATGCCTTTGAGCCCAAACTATTGATGTATATTGGCTCTCAAGGGTATTTTCAAACTCATACATACAATTGAAAGCTTAACATACCCCCAATGCTCATTTTTTGCTATCTTAGAGAATTTATTGAAAATGAGCTTGTTTTTGAAAATTAAAAGATTAATTTATTAAAAATTATATTGAAAAGAGTTTTAATCTTGGCATATAGTTGAAAATGCTCTACAAGTAGTTTTTGTTTCTTTCTGAAAAACTTTGAAGCAATGTACAAATTTATATCAATCCGGAAACCGGTCTGTCCAACATGTCAGGACCAGCCTAAGCGGTCAGACCGCTATGCATCCAGCGGTCAGACCGGATTTAAGCGGTTCTTCCGCAGTTTTGTTGGCGGTTATTCTGAATTTTTCTAAAGATGGCTGTTTTGATTTAAAATTTGATTTCCAATTTTCTCAGCCATTCTCTTTGCTCCTCAAAGTCTAGGTGATCCTTGTTAATCATTGTTAGCTATCCTCAAGTATTTTTTGACTTCATATGCCATTTTGCTCTTACTTTGATTTCTTTCCATTAAAATTGCATCCTCTCTAAAGAGTGGTAGACTTTTAGTCATCTTGATATCGGCATGTGCTTCATTCCCATCTTTATAAGTGATATCATTCATTTCCTTCAAGTGGTATCCGTTAGTTGAGAAAATTAAGTGGTATCCTTAATCCTCCAAGTGATGTCTTTTGGATTGATATCCCTTTTAATCTTGGCAAGCAAATCTTTCTTTACCAAGCTCTTCACATATATAATATCATTGATTTCCAAGTGATATTATTTTTCAAGTGGTATCTATCTTTTGAATTGGTATCTCTTTTCGTTGGAAAATAAGTGGTTTCCTTGCTCCTCTAGTGGCATCTTTCAAAGTGATATTCTTTTCTTCTTGCCAAGCTAATCTTTTCTATTAATCAAGCTCTTTCACCTATGATATCATCTTCTTTCAAGTGTTATCCACCTTTACAAGTGGTGTATCCTCAAATGATATCATACTCCTCTTCCAAGTGCTCTTTCAAGTAACATCTTTTTTTTACAAGTGGTATTCCTTCATCAAATCAAGGGAAAATCATTGAAGATGAAGTGCCAAATTTGATCTTGTAAGATACAAGTTGATCATACAAGAGGCATCAAGTTTTTACAAATGGAATAAATCTCTTGGTGTCATGTATGCTCTCAAATAGTACAAGTGGTATCAAGTTTTCTACAATTGGAATTAACTATACTTGACATCACTCATGTTTACAAGTGATATATTCTCACAAGTGATTTTCAATGTCATCTTAAGTGGTATAAAAGTCAAAGTAATATGTGCTCTTATGGAAAAGACCAAAGAACCACAAAAGGTTAAATAGCACAAAGTGTGGACAAAAGATTAACAAGTGGTACCAATTATGGACAAGAGATTTTCAAGTGGTATCAATGATTCTTTGTGCTAAATGACATTAGAAGAGAAAGTGCTAAATAAAAAGGGAGGAGAGAAGAAAAGAGAAGAAAAACAAGAAGAGAAGAATCCTTTATGTGTCAAAGGAAAAGAAATTTGCCAAAGGAAATCTTGTGTAAGGGGGAGTTTTTCTTTATGAAAAACATATATAATACTTTTATGCTTACTAAAGAAAAAGGGGTAAAATATTACTAATGGGAAAAACTATTTTACCTTCTTACCAAAATTGTTTTATGAATCTTTTGTGAATAAATGTGTTTCATTCTCTTTTAATTTTTATGCTCAAAATGTAAAATCATTTCTTTTTGCTAAAATGCTAAAATCAAAAGTTTTACAAGTATTTTAGCGCAGATTTATATTTTTCATATCTCTTAATATGCTCTAAATATGAGGTAGATGCAATTATGACTTTTATTCCTCAGACATTAACTTGTACTGACGAATTTTCTCAGATTTATTGGATATTTGTAAGTCAGTTTTCAGGTAGCTCTTGAAGGCCACTTGACATACATAAACCCAAAATGATCCAAAGGCTACAAATAGTTTTATATACAAGTGGTATCATATCCAGTAGCATTATATCAAGTGGTATCAAATACCAAAAGTAGAAAACTGCAAAAGTCTTCAAGGAGCTCCCATGAGTAAGATTATTTGAATGTGTTTCAAATATCTCTAGTTATTTTTAAGTGGTATCAATTGGTCATGTGCATTTAGTTTCATATTTCTTTATGACCACATTAAGTTGAATCAAATTGGTATCAAGCTCCTCATAATTTTTTTAAATCAATGATATGCTATTAATTGGAATCAAGCTCCTCATAATAAAAATATACAATTGGTATCAAGCTCCTCATGATGAACAATCTCCTTTCATGGCTTAACTTGTATTCTTCCCTTCTTTTAATGATAATCAATGCTATTTGGTGTTCATTGCCTCTTTTTGGTGCTTAATGCCAAATAGGGAAGAAATTTGTGATAATAGCTTTGAATAAGCTTTGAATATTTGAGAATTTGTGACAATAGCTTTATTGGCAATGGGGGAGAAATAATGAAGTGCTAATGCCAATAGGGGAGAAATGTGATAATATATTTGTTAGGGGAGAAATTAATTGGATAATGTCAAATGGGGAGAAATTAAAATTTTTAAATCTACATGTTGAATAATGCTTTCACCATCTATTATGCACTTAATTTCATATCATTTGGTAATTTTCACCAAAGTGTTATTATCATAAATGGATTTGTCATCAATCACAAAAAAGAGGGAGATTGAAAGATCAAGCTCCGATTAAGTTGGTTAAGGGGGAGTTTGAAAGATCAAGATCCGATTAATTTGGTTTTGGTGTTAATGACAAATACCATTATGAGATCTTGGTGATAAGGACAAATACTTTTATAATATTTTGGTGATAATGACAAATGCATATATGAGACTAATATGATTGTTTAAGTATATTACAGCTTAGTCTCATTTGGATGGAAAGGTGAAATCAAAGAGGTATGCATTCAAAATCACTTTTCTCATATACTGATGCATCCCTTAGATCTAAAATATAGATTGAACTCCTCGATTAGTCCAAAATGAATATGTGCATATGTCTTCATTATATACACTTGTATGTGTAACACCCCCAAGATCCACATTACCCTGGGATGCTACTAAAACTGCTCTACAACTAGCCAATTTACAAGATAAATTAAACTGGCAACAATTACTAAACCAGATAGTATGAGCGGAAGCATAAACAACTAAGGAATAACAGGATAGTGATGACAATTCAATATTTGGAACATCCTCCAACATTTCAATCTATAACATAGTTCACAAAATTTAACATTATTAAGATAATGTAAACAAACCTATGCAAAGGTCTAGAATCCTTTCAACTTTATTACAGCATTAAACTAGGATCCAAGTGCATTAGTGTGGTGCCACTCTACCCTTCCCATGCATGCTCAAAGTCCACCTGTAGAGAGGGGGAAACAAGGGTGAGATAAAATCTCAGCAAGCAAACTGTTTAACAGGCTATTCAAACTACAAACAATTATACATCATCATTTATAATTCCATATAACTACAACCACAATTCATGTCTACAATTATTAAACCACCACAACTTCCGTATTCATACCTCTTCAATTCCAGATTTAATTGGCATATGCATACAATCATTCTATCCACGATTAGATGCAAGAGAAAACATTTAGTCTTCTACAATCCACAATAGATTAATCATCAACCTCAAATCACCATCAATGACGGTAAAGCATTTAGCAAATAAATCTTATTTGACCACTTTAAATCCTCGACCACTACCACTACCAAAAGCAATAAAACATATGTATATCTTACTTCAATACTTTATTATTTTCCACATCCACAATTGATATCATCAATTACTACAAGAGAAAATAATCTCATGACACCATCACAACCCTTACCATACACAAGGAAGGAATCGCATTCCACGACCACAACAACAATCCTCATACCACAATTAGCTCACATGGGCCAATTCCACATTGCAACTATGAAGTTGAATATTCCACAAAATAACTTCACCACCATATATTGCATATGCATGCAAATGAATCTTTTCACAATGCAATGCATATGAATGCTTTCATGCTATGCAAGATGGTCAAAAATCTCTTTATCTCTTTCTCTTCTGCATTTTATCCGTAATGCAAAGTGTGCATCCGTCGATGCACACCCATGCCTGTACCATCTGGTACAGGGACCAATTGCCCATACTCCACAAGTATGGGGACCTTTAGCCCGTCATGTCATCAACATGACGGGGACCTCGGCGCTTGGTGATCTCGTAACCAAGACTTCAATAAATCAGCATGATGCACAACGTGAATGTCTCAACAAATAAAACTTGCATTCACAACATCTATGCATCAGAAATTCTCCTGAACACTTTCAATTGCAATCGACCATAAACAATATCAACATATCATTAGCATAATCAAGATCACATATACTCATAATATAGATCAAACATCTACCAACCAACAATCATCAACAATCCACACTATAAAGTTTAAACCATCATTATACTTGCTACCATCTCCACAATTAAGATTTCATGCAATCATGGCATAATGTATCAAATTATAATAATAATGTAAACTGAAAGTAGAAGGAATAACAATTTAAACGGTAGCAACCACCGCTACGTTTACTTACCTCAATCCGACGAAGCGAAGTAAAATCAAGAGCGCTCAGGGACAAGACCACCTGTCCAAAAGGCATCTCTCAGCACAAAGCCACAGCATACAAACACGACATAAATAATTAAAGACGTCGCTAGAACCCCAAACCCGCACTAACTCCTCTCCGCTCAACACTTCAGCAAATTACCCTCTGCGGCAGCGCTGCTTAACATTTTGTAACTTTAAAAATATTGATCCAAATACAGCAAACGATACCTCTCTGGATTCATCACTTAAAAACCTACATTTTTCATGTAGAACACATATTTTATTTTGAACACAGCTAGGTGTAATTTAATGCCCAAAACAGAGGAAGAACTCTGTTCTGGCAGATTGGACAGCGGTATTCAATTGCGTCCCAGAAACAGTACAGGGGTCTAAGAATTCTGAATTTTATACAGATGCTAGATATACAAATTATCTAAAACTTTCTCAATTACAGCCATGACCATAAAAATCTTTTACTACCTCAAATTCACAGATTACCGTCGGTCTGTATCAATCTGCTCGCCTGACGAACAGCAGTATTCCCGACCCTGTAACTCCTAGATCCCACGGAAGAAAATTCCGAAACAAATATAGGAGATGAGTCTGGAAGTCCTCTACAACTTCCCTTTTGGGAGAGTCCACAGGAAAATTCGTTTACTAGGTCAAAACCTCCCGAACTGACGCGCTGCGCGAATCAATCTACAGGCAGACAGCAACTAATCTCTAATCGGGCAATTAATCTATTAACTACCTTCAAAATCCGTGCCAAGAACCCTAATTATTTCGAAAATCAGAGGGTTTGGGATGGGGAAAAATTACCTAGATGAGGAATCACCCCTCTTCTTCCCTCCTCTTCTTCTCTTCTTCTCTTCTTCTTCCTTCTCCTCTCCTTCTTCTCCTTCCTTCTTGGCTCCAATGGCAGCAGCACTTGTGGGGGAGGTGGGGGCACCAACCAGGGAGGGGGCTGCGCCCAAGAGGGTGGGAAAGGGGGGTGGAGGCTGGGTGTGGGGAAAAGGGGGAGGAGGGGGGAGCCCTAGGGTTAAGTGGGAGGGGGTGCGGCCACCCCTTGGGTCTCCGGCCCCAAAGTGGTCGGCCCACTCACCAGGCAGCCCACTTAGAGGTTTTTATTTAATTTTTAATTTATTTTATTAATTTTATACTGTTCTACAATTTTTACTTTTCCCTTCCCGCGTTTTGCCGAAAAACCGGCGACTCCGCGATTGTTTTAAAATCTTACGCCGTATCGACGATCAGGGTATTACAGTATGCACACATTTAGGGGGAGCTCTTTCTATGTTTTGGAGTTTCGTAAGTATTGATCCATGCTTCTTTTAATATGCATATTTAGGATCTTTACATAGAAATACATTCTTGAGTATATATAGCTTGTGTAGTTCATATATACTCATGTGCAATCCGGGTGTCACCTAACTTCTCCATTATGTGTTAATGGTTGAATAATTAATGACAACCGGATAAGTAAGCTTTGTCTAAAGCTTATCTTAGAATATACAATTGTTGTGTACAAGTTGTATACTTTCAAATCAATTTTTATATCTCTTTATTTGTTGAGATTGTCATGAATTACCAAAAAGAGAAGATTGTTGAATCTAGTCTCTCCATTATGTGTTAATTGTGAAGTTTGGTAATTGATGGCAATTGTTTTGTGGACTAACATTTTTCATGAGTTGGATAAATAGGTTAGGTTCCACATATGAGGATGACTTGGAATGACTTCATGTGTTGAAGATCATCAAGTCAAGATTGAGAAGAAGATAGCTTCATGAGTTGAAGGCTATCAAGAAAAACAAGGCTTCATGTGTTGAAGGCCATCAAAAAGAAGATGCATCATGAGTTGATTCATGTCCAAGATGATCATGTGTTGATCAAGAAAAATGAAGACCATCATGTGTTAATGGGGTTGATGAAAAAGATGAATTATGTGTTAATGCTTTTTTGACATGAGGCTTGCATTTGCGAATGTGTTTTGCAAATGGTTGAAGCACACGTGTTGAATTCCTAGTTATATAGGACTATGCATTGCAAATATGTTTTGTAAGTGCTTGAAGTCCATATTTCCATTCCTTGTGATATGAGGCTTATATTTGCAAATGTGTTTTGCAAATAGTTGTAGCTCATATTTAATCTTTGTGTCGTCATTACAAAAGTGTGCGAATGTGTTTTGCAACTTGTTGGAAATCATGTTTGATCCTTGTATGAATGATATCGTAGTTTACAAATGTGTTTTCTAAAGACTGTTGAGATATCCGCACTTCTCAGGAAAATCAGAACTACCGGCTCTGTGTGAGCGGTTCGTTCGGAAAGCGAAACTACCGACTCTGTCTGAGCGGTATTACCGGAGGTCAAAAGTACCGGCTCTGTGTGAGCGGCACTACTGGACCTAGCTGTCAGACTAGCATTGTGTATGCGGTCTAACCAGCCTGAGCAACTCTGACCGGGCCACTAGAGCAATCTGACCGAGGAGCTGTCAAACCGGCTCAATCCTGGCGATCAGACCAGTAAGTGGCCGGCGGTCAGACCAGCCTGACAATGGCGGTTAGACCGGCCTGAAAGTGGCGGTCAGACCGGCCTTGAGGTGGCGGTATGACCGGCGTGCTGAGAGCGGTCTGACCGGCCAGCAGAAGTTCCGCTCCTCTCGTGGAACCTTTTTCCAGAGAGCGACTGCGCTGATTTTTCTGAGAGCAGTCTGATTGGTTCTTGAGCGGTCTGACTGGACCCGGCCGTTTGACCAGACCCTGTGTGGGCGGTCTGATCGGTTTTCCAGCCCAATGGCTAGTTTTTGCAGCCGTTGGGAGGGCGAAAGTACCGGTCGTGTAACGGCGGTAGTTCCGGCCCTCGGGCTGATTTCAGCCCTCTCTCTTCTCCAACGGCTAGTTTTTGAGAGAGGTGTATAAATACCTCCTCAAGGGCTATTGGGATGTAGTTGTTGAATTCATTTTCTGTTGTGTTGAGCTAGAGTGAGGTTCTCCACTCAAGAGTGCACGTGTTGCACTTTGTGAGAGAGGAGAAGGATTCTAGAGTGCATGTGTTGCCTCTAGAGGTGTACTTTGTGTCCAAGTGAGCTTATGCATTCGTTGCACGTGGTGAGAGTCAAGTGAGGGACTTGGCTTGTTACTTTTGGACTTTGCCAACTCCTAGACGGCGTTGGAGGCGTTGTGCGCAGTGATATTCTCAAAGAAAGTTGTGAGAAGACCCGGTGAAGTTGTGAAGGTTGGAGCTCACCTACCGTAGCAGGAAAGAGCTATCACTAGTGATTTGAGGTGGAAGGCTTAATTCATGGAGCCGATCCGATTAGTTCGGGCTTACCTCAACGTGGACTAGGGGAAACCGGCAAGTCTCCGAACACCATAGTAAAATGAGACCATGTCATTTGTGGTTGGTTTGCTTTCTTGTACTCAATTTACTTTCAAGCAATTTACTTACATAGAACAAATTTGATTGCGTGTATATCTAGGATTGCAAACCTTGACCTAGGCTAGAATTGTTGGTGCACTTAGGCGATTTTAGTTCTAGGTGCTATTTGAGCCAAACCAAATTGATTTAAGCTTCTGCCTTGCATACTTGGTTTAGGCAAATAGAAAAGCTTTTTAATTGTTAATATTAATTTGAAGAGAATTTTTAGACCGCCTATTCACCCCCCTCTAGTCGACCTCCTCGATCTTACAGAGTCTTGGACCTAGAGAAATTTGCAACCACATCAAGACTTAGATGGCTTTGGTATGAATGGAAAACGCCCAAAAGCCCTGGGTAGGACTACCAACGCCATGTGATAGTAGGGAAAAAACACTCTTTGTAGCAGCCACCAAGGTAACAATAGGGAATGGGTGCAAAGCAAAATTTTAGACCTCTCCTTGGATTGATGATGTGGCGCCATGCTTTTTGGCCCCAAAGCTATACAAACATTCAAGAAGAAAGAGCAGGTCAGTTGCAAATGCCATCCAGGATATGAGACATCCAACATAGACTTATTGTTGACCTATTAATTGAATATGTGGGCCTATAGGGCAAGATGCAGTAGATTAACATCAACCCAGACATTGAGAATGAGATCCAATGGAAACTAACAATAGATGGAGCATACTCAACATCCTCAGTCTATCAAGCACAATTTTTGGGGTTAGTTGGAACTTCTTATTGAACTATCATTTGGAAAGCTTGGGCACCCTTGTGCTTCAAGTTTTTTGCTTGGTTGATATTGCAGGACAAAATATGGAAAGCTCAAAGACTGCAGCTTCGAAGATGGCCAAACCAATACTTTTACTAGTTGTGCAACAGAAGCCTTGAAACTATAACACACCTCTTCATCGACTGCCCGGCAGTCCAGCAGACATGGACCAAAATAGCTCAATGGCTTCACCTACCGATGCTCGATCCAACAAATTGGGACCCAACGATGATGATTGAGCATTGGTGGCTCAAACGGGTGGACTCCCTACTCATTTTCACTAAGGCCGCAAGCACACTTATCATTCTTGTAATATGGCAATGGTGCAAGGAGAGGAACAGATGTGTCTTCCAAAACAAATATCGACACACCATGAGATCCTATCACTGATCAAGGTGGAGGCCAAGCTTTCGGAGATGGCTGGAGCAAAACGATTAAAAGAGTTAACAACAGGGGCAAACAATGCTTTGTAGCAAATAGTGCCTAGCTTTTCTGTTGCCTCCTATTTTCTTCTATAAAGAGTAGTAGCGTACATTTCGACTTCATCACAAGCATTGCTTGTGTTATCAATAAAATAACTTGTATTTGTTTATGCTCTTTCTAATATATGACTCCAGCAATTGCTGGCTTTCAAAAAAAATCTGGTAAATTCCCTTTCTAATATTTGGGCATTCCTACGCATTTTCACAGGCTAAGGAATGTTGATTGGCAACCAGTGGAAGATAGGTTTGAAAAGAGGCTTTAAGTGGGTGGAAAGGAAAATTCCTACCTGTTGGAGGAAGACTTATTCTCCTAAATTCAGTCCGAAGCAACCTCCCCATTTACATGTTTCCTTTCTTTTTGGCACCGAAGGGTGTGATTGAAAGGCCGGCCTTCTGTCAACATATTCTCACATTCTTTTTCTTGTCATTAATTTGGGTAAACTTGACACGGCTTTGACAGTACTTTGAGACAAATCCCACGAAAACAATAAGTTTTCTTCCTTTCACTCTCGCATAGCATTTCTACGGTGTTGTTAAGTACATTTGTTGAATTCAACCGGTCGATCACGACGCTACCTACGCATAAGTCTTGAAGCTAGCTGCACCGTAATTCGCTCGTAGACTTCTAGCCTAAAGAAAAAGGATAAACGACCCTATAGCGTGTGTGCTGGGCTAGGAAAATTAGCATGGAAATTAATGTTGCTGATTTAGAAAAAACTTGGATTAGTAACCCGACACTGCTGGATCAATTAATTAGTCGCATGCATATAAAAAATGCTATAATAAACTCGTGGAAATAATGTTAACATATAGACTTGACTTCAAATATGTTTATTTCCTCACCAATACAATGGTTATGATAAAATTAGTGGTCAAAATTACATCTTGGCGATAGAAAACAAACTCAAAAGACTTGTGTTCATAAAAAAATAATACTCTCTTCAGTCACAAAAAGAAATCGTTTTGGATATCAACACAGTCTCCAAACTATCAGTTTGATCACTCATTTTATTGTAATGTGTTAATAAAACCTAGTAAAATTATAATATTACAAAAATATTTTTAAGACAAAATCACTACTGTAGAAAAGGTCATTATAGATGGTTCAAAAACGTCATCACAGATGATTTCGTGAGCCATCTGAATTTATGGGTCAGTAATAACATGAGGTCATCATAGACGGATTTCGAACCATTTGTAATGCAGACTATCACAGATGGTTTCTATTAAAAACCATATGTGATAGTTAACAATCATAGACGGTTTTCAATACAAACCGTATGTGATATGTAATATATCATAAATGGTTTCAACTACAAACCGTCTATGATATTAAACTATCACAGACGGTTTGTAATTGAAATCGTATGTGATATGTCACATACCATAGACGATTTATACCAAAAATCATCTGTGATTGTCAATTATTACAGATAGTTATAAGTTAATAACCATATGTGATATTCCTTTTTACTCCTAAACATATTTCTGTTTGTTAACTAGCCTTAGGAAATGCTAGCCATACCCTCTAAAACAAGCAAATCAACACAGTATATACATCTAATACACATTCATTCATTTCAGAAATAAGAACATCCATTTCACAAATCAATTAACTGAAATGAATTATGTAGCTTTAAACAAATACACATATGAATAATTAAGCTCAATCTTATCCTAGTGAAATTCATTCTATATTGTGGAACTTTTCATCTTCTTTATAACTCTAGACATCAAGAAGTATGCACATTGTCCTCAAATATGTTTGAGGTCAGCTTGTTTCAACGGAGTTGTAGGGATGGACGCAACCTATCAGTAGGAAGATCAATGTCATGCATACATATATAAATTGATAAGTATAAAATAATTATTGCAAAATTGACAAACTTGAGTATCATAGTTCTTCCCGGAATCGATAAGTAGTTGCATGTTTGGCAAACATAAAATCCACATATGTTGTCTGATGGCTACTGGTGGCATTACCAAAATAGAATTTGTTAGTTCGATAGGCATTACTATGAAGTGTTATATAAGATTAATGTATACTAGCGAATACCAAAAAATCTAGATCGTGTCACAGGGTATCGATCCCTCCCTTGTATTTTCATACCTCTGCAACGTACATGGCGAACGACCTACGTGATTCCAAAACGTTAGACTTAGTCATTGGGAAGGAAGGAAAGACTACAATGGTGTTATCTATGGAGGAAATGTGTTTACCTATTGATTAATTGTTGGACAACTGTGTAGTCGGGTCTATTCCTCCTTAGGGAATCAAGGTATATTACCTTATTCTATTTTGGTACAATTACAATAAGAATCTAGTAGAACCTACATACGTATGTCGTCATAGTCATTAAACCTAAGTTCATGTAGCTTATAAAGTACAAATCAACAAGTATAGCCATTAGTGCAGCACTTACCCCTGGTTGTAGAGCATAAGTATGAATTCCTTATTGCAGTGAGCTACCAATGTCGTCGTCATGTAATTCTAGACGAAGGATGAATCCTGCTTGATGGTATCCATGGAGACCAAGCGTGGGTCGAAGAAACCAACCGATGGTTTCTTTAATCTAGCTTCAGTCATATATATATATATATATATATATATATATATATATATATATATATATATATATATATATATATATATATATATATATATATATATATATATATATATATATATATATATATATATATATATATAGGAAAAATACTTTGTACTCCCGGGTGTAATTACACCCACCTCTAATATACCACCTAAACAAACTTGAAATACTCCTTTATCACTTTAGGTATACTCATATACTAATTATAAGATATTATAATGTGAACCACATGAAAAAATTGCAAGGGAGTCCATAGTTTTTAGCGTATTTTGTAAATACCTTTATATACGTACATAAAAAGGAGTATGTTGAAACAAATGTACATACCACCTCTGAAAAATTGTTCATACCACCTATATAGTCTTAAATATTCATATACTACATGTACATACTCCTCGTTACGCGAGATACTCCCTACATTGTGAGATACGATATAGGGTGTAATTACACCCGGGTGTAGAAAAGAGGCTTCCTATATATATATATATATATATATATATATATATATATATATATATATATATATATATATATATATATATATATATATATATATATATATATATATATATATATATATATATATATATATATATATATATATATATATATATATATATATATATATATATATATATATATATATATATATATATATATATATATATATATAGACACACACACACACACACACACACACAACAGTAATGAGTTATATATCACATTTATCGGTATTACATAAATGTAGACCGTGATTGTACACACTTATAGTGTCCAGCATCGAATAAGTGAAGCGTCAAGGGTGTCGAGTGTGAAGAGAAAGAATAAGTCCTCGAAGGTCACTGTGAAGATACAGTCATGAATATCATGCTGCAGATAATGCGGCCTAAACTTGACGATGACACCTGAGCTCCGTTGTTCCTTTGGTTTATTGGCCTATTCCATGTAATATATATGCAATCTCAGGCAAACCAGTCCTAGGGTTAGGAGACACTCTTTCAAGATGACCAACGGCTCATCTAGCACAATTTTTAGGCCAACGGCTCATCTAGCACAATTTTTAGGCCAACGGCAAGTAGGGGATCTCATCATTGGTCTTCTTCAGTTTACCCTTGCCACCTCGGCTGTAGGTCGACTTCACGATATTCGACTGGGCACGAGATGTAGATGCACTGCGACTTTGCTGCATCTATCCAGTAGCTCCGGTGCGGATAGCCCCCGTGGACTTAGCACCAATGCAGATGGCTCTTGTGGACATGGCACCGGTGCAGATAGCTTGAGTAGACTTGGCACCAGTGCAGATGGCTCTTTTGGACTTGGCACCAGTACAGATGGCACTCGTGGACTTAGCAACGGTGTAGGAGCATCCAAGCAGATGTTCCTTTTGGACCATTAGATGAATGTTCCAATGGTTTGCCCTAGATATCTTCATTGGGGGCATTTGCAGCAGGACGATCTCAAAATTGGCATGAACACCATCCACAATCACTTTTGCTAAACCTGGCGCTAGAGATACACCGTGCAGCAAGGCCCTAGGCCTGGATGGATACGCCTAGCCCCAAGCAGCGCACAGGGCAACGGAGGCATGTCTCACTTAGAGCTTCCACTTCGTAGCCACCTACACAATGATACAAAATTAGCTACTCTAAAAGGCCTATCAATAGATCAAGCATTCTAGAAATAGTAAATATTACCATGATATCATCAACAAGAAATCGATGATGGCTTTCCGAAGTAGGTTAGACGTGCAGCTACTCCGACGGTTGGGAGCTGCCTAGCACAGGAGCAGCGGGGGCTTGCTACTAATTTTTCCTATACCTTTGCATCTCATCTCTAACCAACCTTTGCATCTCATCTCTGATTTGTGCTGTAATGTTCTCTCATAGTTGTGCCTCGCGCTCGACTTTGGCTCTCTTCCTACTCTGGTATGCTCTAGAGTCCTCTGCGAAACCATATTTTCAAGGAATGTAAAGACCAAAACCTCTCATGTAGCCCGGGTGCTCCTTGTTCTCTCCATAACTACCTGGAATGAGCATTGGGAAGATTCTACACTCAGTGCTTCCAGGCAGTGGGATACTTCCTCGTCTACGGGATTTTGAAAGAAGATGGCCCCCGACACAGTAGATGATACTGGCAAATGGCGAGGAGGTCACCCGCAGGATTGCTTGTTCGTTCTCCTTCCTCCATTGCGGGATTTTACCCGTATACCCAATAGTGCCAAGTCTGTGGGGTGCCAGTTTTTTTGGAGGGCCCTATGCGCTGCACTTTCACTCCTAAAATTATCTATCATCCAGATCTCCACAAACTCTTGCCATTACGATTTCAGGAATGGATACTTGTGAAAGGGCGTCAGCTCCTTCTCCATGTATTGCTTAACAAGCAGGCTCTTGAAGATCTTCCACGTTTAGCACGCTGCTAGTAATGCATGTCATTGCATGGAGGCCTTGTGTTCTTCCAGGATCTCGAATGAATGAAAAACTTCCGTCACAAGCTCATTTTTTCGATCTTCGGTCACGGTCTTCCACGAATTGAACACGATCTCAATCTGTTCCTATGCAACTATTCCAACTATTCTCTAGAATGCAGACACTGCTTAGTGAGGATTGAGAGAGGTCTCAGATGCATCGACATCTGTGATGGTAAATCAGTGTAACATCCCAAAAAAATTTGCTTTCTGAAAAATTTAAATTCAAATTAATTATTTTAAAGTATTTCAGTTCCATTTGGATTTGCCCTGAATTTCTGTTTTTGAAAAGCTAGGTTTGAAAAGTATTTTAAGTAAAACCTAAAAATATTGTTAAATAAAAAGCTATTTTGAATTTCTATAAAAATCCTAATTCAAATTAATTATTTGGAGTTATTTGGCTTTTATTTGGTTTCCTGGATTTTCTGAAATTTAAAAATATATTTTTAAAATTAAAAAGTATTTTAAGTATGAAAATTAAATACCAACATTAGTTGAAAATATTTTTATTAAGTCCAAAACTTAACCAGGAACTTTTGTGAATTTTCCTGGAATTTTTGGAGTTAATTTGGTATTTTTCTGAGCTTTATTGAATTTCCTAGCCTTTTCTGAAAATCTGAAATCAAAAAAATTAAAATTCAAAACCCTCTCCCCTCCCCTCCGGCCGCCACGTGGACGGCCAGATGCCGCCCACGTCGCCACCGCGCTCCACCCCGCCTCCCTCTCGGGCCGACACGTGGTCTGGCCCAATGTGGCCACGCCACCCCGCCATGGCCCATCTGCCGTCCGCGCCCCGCTCTTCCCGGGCCGCCCGATCTTGCCCTTGGCCATGCGGCCAAATCCCTGCCACCCGCGCCCCCTCTTCTCTCTCTCTCCCCGACCCACCCGTCATCCGCCCCCTCCTCCCTCTCTCACTGCCGCCCGGGCCCGCCTGTCAGCGTGCCCTTCTTCCTCCCCGCGCCTTCTTCCTCCTCCCGCTCGGCCGCGCCATCCCCGCTGCCCCTCGCCCCGCCAGGTCTCCTTTCCTTTTCCGCCGCCCGTGCGAGCCGCGCCCTTTCCTTCTTCTCCCCCCGATCCCCTTCCTTCTACGGCCACAATTTTCTTTCTTTCCCCCTCCGCAATCGTCGCCGCCCGTAATCTCCGGCGAGCAATTGCGCGCCCCCACTCCCCTCTGCCCCTATAAAATCCCCTCCTCCGGCTCCGCTTCTCCTCGCCCATCCTCCCCCGCTACTCCTCCCTCTCTCACGTGCGCTCCACCGCCCCCGCGCCGTGCACCACCGCCTCCGCCGCCTTCTCGGGCTCCGACGAGCAATTGCCATCTGCTCGAGCCCCCTCTCGCTTGGCCACCGCCGCCCCTAGCTTCACCGCGACGCCCCCGACCTCCTCCGTCCCTCGGCCGCGCCTCTCCACCGCCGGAGCGCTGCCGCCGCGTGAGACCCGAGCCGTGCCACCGCCATCCTCGTCGCCGACGCATCTCCGGCCGCCCTAGGTGACTACCGCCCCCTCCCCCGAATTCCCCACTTCCCCCTCTCTCGGTTCCGTCTAGCGCCGCTCGCCGCCGGCCATCGGAGCTTCGCCGCCGACGCCGTGCCCGAGCGCCTCCGTCCGCCGGCCGGCCACCTCAACCCGCCGTCCCACGTGGCAGCCACGTGGCGCCAGACCCCCGCCACGTCGGTGCCGCGTCGGCAACCTCGCCCAATCGGCTGCCACCCCATCTCCCCGTGCCACCTCAGCCGGTTCACCCGCCAGTGGACTCGGTCCATGGACGGAGGCCCACCTGTCAGCCGGCCCACCTCAGGGCTGAGGTCATGCTGGCGCAATAAAGCCATTTTTCCATTAAAAAAATAAATCAGCCGAAAATAAAATCCCTGCTGACTCAATAATTCAGATTTTCCTTTAGAAAAATAATTCCAAAAATCCTGATTTTCCATTTTTCTCTCTTTTTAAACTTCCCGGAGCCCGTTCTCCTTCATTTTAACTCCGTTTGAGCCCATTCAAATTTCTAAATTCATCAAAAATTCCAAACTATCCATTCCTTTCATCCTTTCAAATATTTGAAATTTATTTAATATTTCAAATTCCAATACCTAGTTTAATTTCAAAGCCTCAGTTCCATTCCAAATTTTCTGTGCACTTTCAAAATTTAAATTCAAACCTTGCAAAAATATCCATAAACTCCATTCTATTTTCCTTGGCCCAAATATCATCTCAGTAATTTCTTTTCCCAACCGATCTTCCAGATATTCGTTCTCCCTCGTGTGAACTCCGAATCCGTTGATTCTTTCTCCTAAAACCATAACCTATCCAAATATGGCCTCTTTTAAATTTTTGGATTTTATTTGAATTTTTTTTGTATTTATTTGGTTTGTTTGCTTCGTCTTTTCTCGCGTAGATTCCAACGTTGTCGACGATCACTCCACCCAACAGCAAGAAGACCCAGAGAACCTGCAAGAAGGCAAGTCTCCTTTGATCATCTTGAACCTAAGATTTTGAAATGTTTTACTTATTTTAAATTATGTGCATTGCTATTTATATACAAGATTAGTTCAAATCTTAAGGTAATAGTTAATCCAACCTTGTTATGCCATCACTTGAAGTTGATTGCCATGTACCTTTGCAACCCTAGAAATTCCTTTGACTCAGTAATGAGAGTAATATATTTAATTGTTGATATTAGAAAGGTAGAACAATGCTTAGCCATGCTATTGAATACCTCATAAATCTTGCAAATGGGAAATTATGAATTATTGTAATACCCTTGTTTTTACAAATTTAGTGGTAATTGGAATTACCACTGTTCTTTTAAAATAAACTAAAATGTGAAAGTTGGTTTAGATTAGGGTGGATGGTTGGTTTGGTTGGTGCAGGAAGCACGAGATCTTGTAAAGTGTATGTTCCACCCTAGTCAATTAAGGACCGACGCTTGTGTTTGTCCAGACTGAGCATTAACCGTACAACCACAAGTCTATATGGGTACGACCTAGCTGACTAACTTATGATAGTCTAGTTTAGGTGCCACCAGTGGAAAGTGGGTGCCAGGGATGGACTGGTTATTCACAGTGAGGGACAGGGATTTACTGTACTCATATGGCGCAAGAGGGGGCTTCGGTTCGAGCAGTTAGCCTACCTGCGGTGAAACCTCAGCGGGTGGTATCTAGCTAGATTAGAGTAAAGTAAAGGCTTTGTGATATTTTATCTGGGTCTCATGCCAAAGAAAGCGTGTTGACTTTTAGGATAATTTATCTCTTGTGGGTAAAGTTGTACAACCTCTGCAGAGTGTAAAACTATTCGAATAGCCGTGCCCACGGGCAAGGGCGGGCAAGGAATGCATTCACATGGTAGATTTCTGGTTTTGGTTTTAAAATCAAAGTTTTTGTATTCCGAGAGTGGAGGGAACTCTCGGAAGGGTATCCTGGCGGTTGGAGCCAGAGAGGGTGGATGGAACCCGCAGTTTAAACTTGACCAATTGTAATTGGTTGGCTAGTGTTGGTAGATAGAACCTTCACTAGAAAGTTAATGATAGTTTCTGCTAAAACATTTACTTTATTAAATTGATGCCTTCGAAAATAATTAGAAGTAATTGAATGAAAATGTTGCTTTGTGCAAAAGAACCATATAGCTTTCCTTTGTCAAGCCTTGCATCTATTGCATTTTCCCCAAGACTTGCGGAGTACTTTATGTACTCACATGCTACACTCAAAAATAATAACCAGAGGAGTACGAAGCTCAAGAAGGCGACTACGACTTCTTCGCGGGTGGATTCGATGAAGGATTCCAGGAGTTCTAGGTCGCGCTTCCCCAGTCAATTGCCTGTGGCGTATTGATGGGTCTTCACCGAGTTTATCTTTTGCTTCCGCTGTGTTTCGTGTGTGCGAGGTCTTGAAACCTCAATTGTAATAATGAGACCTTTCGGTCTGTACTCTTTAATATTGTAATAAAGCGTTGCTGGTTATGTATTCATTTCTGTTTAACTGTGTGCACTAGCTTTGATCTGGGACTAGTGCAGTAATACACAGAGGGTCCGGGTTCGAAAATCCAGGGTCCCGACAATCAGCCTTTGGAACTTTTCGAAAGTCCTCTTCCTTTTCAGGATTTTCCAGAGGATGATGTATCATACGCATCCGACGACGATGTCGAAGATTGAGCAGACGACATCTTCAAAAGATAATACAAGTGCGCAATCCTTGAGCCAATTCTTGGTGAAATTGGATGACCAAATCAATATATAGGTATGTAAATCATCTATGTCATTCAAATAATATATTATGCTCAAAACATATATAGAACATATGGGCTATTAAATTCAGCATAAAGCTCAGACTTTCGGCCAATAGGAAATCAGTGCATATGTGATCACCAGACAATACTCTAGTTTAGCAAACAAACTTGATAAATTTCTAGTATAACGAATCACAGAAACAAGTTCAGTAATAAGCCTAATTGGCTAACAAAGAAAGTAATGACTACAAGACTAAATGTCAAAACCGCAAAAACTGATATATTAGAGCTCAAGTTTGAACAATTCAATTTCATTATATTACCATCCATTCTCATCATCAAGCTATCAATCCAAACCCACAGATCACTTTGCAATATCTCCTAGTGCTAGAGCTTAAGCAATTTAATTGAAATTTCACCTATATGAACTCTATTTTGATGCTATATGAATATACATATATAAGGCAATATGCTGAATAGTACATAAAAGTAGGCAATGAAAATCTGCATAATGCATAGATTAATAAAGTGTGTTTTTGCTCTCAGGTGAGAAGTTGCACAAGTTCTAAACTTGGCCTTCTTCCACTTTTGTAAATATTTCAATGATGACTGTGATAATTCCTCAAAAATTCTACTAGATTGTCTAATTGAATATTACCTTAGTGTAGTATCAATGTCAAGAGCATGCAGAATCAATAGATTTTGGTAGAAATCAGAAAAAAGTAATAGATATGAGCTACTGCAAAACCAATATATATTCAGACAAGCCAAAAGACAGCAGTAAGCAATACTGAGCAGAAGACTAAGGACTAACTATTGACAAAGCTACCAACTACACTGCACAGAAGTATACAACTAGTAAATGTGAATTCAAACTAGTAGAATAATCCTAGATTGTCACTAAGATTTCAATCTTGACAAATTTTTTCATTGAGCAATCAAAAACCCACAATCTATCATGCAATAGTTCTCTAGTGCCAACCGACAATCAAATTTTAGAGATAATGAACAGAGACTAGTATGGCTAACTAATGTACAATCAAATCTTATAGAGAAATGAAAAACATAAAGTAATGCTCACTGTGCAGCTTGGGGGAGGCGACGAGCTTGGGGGAGGAGTGCTCAGGGGAGGTGGCGTGCTCGGGGGCGGCAAAGTGCTCGGGGGAGGCAACGTGCTCGGGGGAGGAGGAGAGCGCTGGGCGTGGGGGAGGAGGGCAGCCAGGCTTAGGGGACGTGGCGACGAGCTCGGGGGAGGCAGCATCGAGCTCGAGGGAGGTGGCGTGCTCGGGGGAGGAGGAGGGCACCGAGCGCGGGGGAGGATGGCCGCCGGAGTAGAGGGAGGCAGCGACGGGCTCGGGGAACTGAGGTTTAGAATTAGTACAGTGGTGACAAACCCCAGAGTGCAATATATAGGGGAATAATCATAGACGGTTCCATTTAAGAACTATCTGTGATATTTTAATCACAGACGGTTCTATATAAAAACCATCTGTAATAATAATATATCACAGATGGTTTTAATTTAGAACCATCTATGATTAGAAATATCATAGACGATTTTACTTTAAAACTGTCTATGATGATCATCACACATTCTCATATACATAAATACAAATTCACATATATGACTCATTCTCATATACATAAATGCAAATTCATATATATAACACACATTCTCATACACATATATAAATGCAAATACAGAATGTATGACACATAAACATTTCATTCATCATTCTACATACTTATTTCCTTTAAAAATTAGCCCTTCATGATGATCGACATGTATGTAGCTAGTTTCATCACATTATTCTTCCTCGACCCTTATGCCATTTCTGAAAAGTGGCAACTCATCAAATTGATTGTATTCTTACTCGCTACATTCTCAACTTTCGTAATCCTCCTTTTTCTATAAAGAATTACGTGGCACTTCTTATTTGCCTAGTCGGTTACATAGAAAACATGAACAACTTAGTTAGCAAGTACGAATGGTTCATCTTTATATCCAACACGTTTGAAGTCAACGGCAGTGACATCGTACTTGTCGACCTTCACCTGTGGGAGATGGACCCAATGGCGCCGAAACAGGGGGATCTTGAAAAACACATAGTCGAGCTCCCAAATCTCCTCTGTGAACCCATATTAGGAGGTCCTCAACCCATTGGTACTAAACTCATCTATGCGGACACCATTATTCTGGTTAGTACTCTTTACATCCTGAGCCTATGTATAGAATATGTACCCATTTATGTCATATCCTTGACATGTCGCAACTATAAATGTTAGCCCTTTTGCCAACCATGTCAACATATCACTTGACGAGCTCCTAGTGAGTCGCTCCTTCAAACATTGGTTGAACTGACTGTTGTTTTGTCTCGTGATCCAAACATTCAGCCACTCCAGATTCTGTTGTCGAAGCACATCCTTATGCTGGTCGATATACGGGGACACTTCAGCCATGTGTTGCAAGACCGTGAAATGGGCTTGAGCATACACATCCATATCTAGAGTGATTGCTTTCCTTCTGATTATCCTGATACCCTTGAGCCTCCCCTCATGGTGAGATCAAGGCATACCTATTGTTCAACCTGAGCCATGTAATTGACATAGAATTCAATGACCTCCTCGGTTGCATAACCTTCGACGATGCTACCCTCCAGCCGAGATCGATTCCGTACATAGGACTTGAGAATTCTCATGAACCTCTTGAACGGATACATGCTATGTAGAACACGGGCCCACACATTTTTATCTCCCACACAATATGAACATGGAGATGGACCATGATATCAAAAAACGACGGAGGGAAATACATCTCAAGATGACATAGAGTCGTCACCACCTCGTCCTACAGAGTATCTAGTCCTTTGGGATCGACGACCTTCTGAGAAATTATGATAAAGAAATAATACAGCTTCATGATTGTCTCTCGGACTTTGATCGGTAAAATACTTCTAATTGCAATAGGGAGCATCTATGTTGTCAGCACAAGAGAATCATGAGACTTCATGCCAATTAACTTCAAATCTTCCAACGGAATAAGTTTCTTTATGTTGGCAGAATAACCAGATAGAACTTTCACACCATGCAAGTACTGGCATAGTTCAGTTCTCTTGGCCTTAGATAGAATGTAACAAGCAGGGGAAAGTAAGTTCGTCCTTTATCGGTCTTTGTCGGTACTAACTCGAACCTGATATCCATATCAACCAAGTCAAGTCGTGCATTGACACCATCTTTTGTTTTGTCACAAATGTTTGGTAAGAGACCAATCAAGCTGTCACATACATTCTTATCTACATGCATGACGTAAATGTAGTGGGGAACCTGTAGGTGCTCCCAATAAAATAAGTCCCAAAATATTGATCTCTTCTTCCAAGCGTTCTTCTCCCGGGTCGTTGATTTACGTCCCTTTTCAAACACAACATCTAAATCCTTAACCATATCATAGACTTCTTTTCTGCTTAAATGCCTTAGAGCTGAACTGTCCTCCTTCTCTCTATCGAATTGTTTCTTTATCCTGTGGTATGGGTGAGCCCTCTAAAGGAACCTACGGTGACGTATGTATACGGTTTTACATAAGTGTTTCAGCCATGCACTCTCGGTATCATCTAAGCAATGAGTACAGGCTTTGGCCCCCTTTTGTACTATGCCCAACAGGTTTGCAAGAGTAGCATAATCATTTATGGTGCAGAATAATAAGGAGCATAAAGTGAAGTTCTCTTGTTTGTACGCATCCTGTACCTGTACCCATTCAATCCATAGTGTTTTTAGAGCTTCCACCAATGGTGCAAGGTACACATCAATATCATTGCCAGGTTGTTTCAGCCCTTGGATAAGTATCGACAACAAAATATACTTCCACTTCATACACAACCGAGGAAGAAGGTTGTAGATATAGAGAGTCACGAGCCAAGTGCTATGTCGGCTGCTCATATTACCAAAAGGATTCATTCCATCTGTACTCAATCCAAACCTTATATTCCTCGGTTCTACACCGAAGTTTGCAAACCCCTTGTTGATGTTTCTCCATTGATCGGAATCAACAAGGTGTCTTAGCACTCCATCTTTCATATGCTCCTCCGAGTGCCAACACAGCAGTTTTACCTCCTTTGGGTTCGCAAAAAATAGTTTCAAACGGGGAATTATAGGAAGATATCATACCATCTTAGCAGGTGCTCCTTTCTTCACCTCTATTCCCTCACTGTCATTTGATTGATTCTTACGCTTGTATTAGGATGCATTGCACACAGGACATACATGCCTGTTTGCATACTCTTTACGATAGAAGATACAGTCGTTTGGACATGGATATATTCTTTCTACATCCATTCCCAATGGACAAAGAACCTTCTTGGCTTTGTATGTGGTTTTGGGCAATTCGTTTTCTTCCGGAAGCATTTCCGCTAAAAAACCTAACAGTGTTGTGAAACTCTTGTCGAACCAACCATTGCTTGCCTTCAATTTCAGCAGTTCAAGCACGATTAACTACCTCCTGTACATTGACTTGCAACACATGAATAAAGATTTCTCCGAGTCCTCCATCAAGCCTCAGAATTTAACATACTCTCTCTCATCACTCTTCCCTTCTACATCACGAAGCATCTGATCCAAATTGTCATCATGTAGCCTATCCGAATCAAAACCACAATCGACATCATCCGGTGGCATATCATTGACTTCGTCGATGATGTCGCTATTACTACCTTGACCGGTCCAACGTGCATACCCCTTTTGAAACCCCTTCGAATTAAGTGCGCTTTAATCTGCACTCAGTTCTTAAACATCTTTAGATTCTCTCAATCAATGCATGGACAATACATATATTCCACCCCCTTATTCAACATATCCTCCTCGGTAGCTGTTGTAAAAGTATAAACACCATTAATGTACTCTTCACTCACATAGTTCCCAGTGTACATCCACGGTTCTACGTTATACATACAACAATTTAGTATTACATATTGAATTAATTGATTAATTAGTACACTATATATGGACGATCTAAATTAAGTAGCTATATGTAGCAAGAATAATTAATTATGTTGAATTAAGTAGAAATATATTATGAATTGATTAAACCCTAAACCATACTAGATGTAAATAATCTTTTCTCTACATCAAGCTAGCTAGATCTAAACCACCTTCAATTCTCCTTTGTGGGATCCCGGAACAACAACTCTAGGACCCTCTGTGTAAATCGCACTATCCCAGGAAAAGCTAGTGCACACAGGGTTAACAGGGATGCATATCTCACATAACAACCATACTTTATTATATAGCAAGGATATGGGCCTCAGGGCCAAAGTTTACAATAACAGCATAAAGCCAAAACAGAAAGAAGACAGTGGAAGATAAATAAGTAGCAGCCCATCCAGCCTTCCCACAGGCGAATGACTGTAAGACATGGCCTACTCATTGCAATTCTCACCGTAGTCGTCGAAGGCTTCCTTTGGAAAGAAGTTAAATTGAGCAACGTGAGCACATAAAGTACTCCACAAGTTACACTAGGAGTTTAACAGAGTTAATGCATGCATAAGGAGTATCAAAGGAAGACATAATATGGTAAATTGCATAAAAGGCAACATTGGTGTAAATATCGTAAAATATGAACAAAAGCTGAATTTGATAAAAATAAATAGAAACAAGATTTTAACAAAATATTATCGTTAGTGCATGCTCCAACCAAACATTAACCTATCCACGGGTATCCCACCTGGACCATTGTTTCCAAAAAGATCTCATGTGGATTCCATCCATCCATAAGATTTTCATAAACCATTTTCAAAAACAAAGTCTAATCCGTGAAAAACTTTACTCAGCTTGCCCATGACCGTGGGCACGGCTATCCAGGATAGATTATATACTCTGCAGAGGTTGTACAGCTTTACCCACAAGACATGATCATCTCATATTGCCACCAGATTAACACACTGCCTTAGGTGTGCGGTGAGGAGATCATGACAAGACCTTTACAATGTTCCGTTGTCAATTTATTCATGCCACCACTAAGGTTTCATCACAACATAAATCCACATATTGGAGCCCCCTCTTGTGCCATATGAGACTTCTCACGGCCTGTGCCATGCTCACATTCAGCCTATAGCAAGATCAAGTTGGAATTTCACAAATTATTCGGCCAGGTCAGTCCCATACCAGACTTGTGGTAGTACGAAAGGGCTTTTGCAACAGTAGCTCACAGACCAGTGCTTAACTTGATTTAGTCCTAACCACAAACCCCTTGTGCCTGGCAATCAACATTCAGTTATCAACATCAACGCATGCCAGCAAGCACCCACCACCATACCATTACCTAAGTCTAAACTAAGTTTTTTTAATACTTTGTTTGAAAAATATTTCATAAACATTCTTAACTCACCAAAGTCGAGAATACACTTCAAAAGTATATCATTTTATGTGAAAGGTTATCCCAACCAATAATTATTTTAAGCATGGCTAAGCAAATCTACCAAATGTCTAGTTAATACTATTGTACTAACTAGATTTTCATCTAGGGTGACAAGGCATAATTGTGTTCAATGTCAAATTTGGATGTACAAAAGATTTAGGCATAACTAGAATTTAAACTAGATTTGAATAACCGGAGTGACCGGCCGGAAAACGGAGCTCGACAGGGCGGCAATGGCGGTGACGGTGGGAGAAGAGATAGAGGGGCCAAGGAAGAAGAAGGTGAGGAAGGCGATGAATATGACAGGTGGGGCCCGCCTATCGGTGAGAGAGGAGGCGAGAGGAAGGGATGGACGGCTGGATGAAAGACACGTGGCGAGGAGATGATCTCAGCCGTTCAAGATAAATGAAGGGGTAAGTTGTGGCAGACGGCCCAGATTAGATCAATAGGTGGGGTGGATTTTATCCGGGTGCGACATGTGTTAGCTTGAGATTAATTCGGGTTTAAATTTTCTTTTAACTTTTCAGAAATACCAGAAAGCTTCAAAAATACTTAGAAAATAGTAAATAATGTCTAACAATTCCAGAAAAATTCATAAAAATTCCTGAAAAGGTTTTAGACTTAACAAAAATATTTCCAACTTAAAGTTGGTTTTTCAATGTTTACAAAAATTCTTTTTAGCTTTGAAATTGATTTTTAAAAAATCCTAGAAAATCACAGAAAATCCAAATAAAAGCCAAATGCTTTAAAATCATTAATTTGAACTAGAATTTTATAGAAATTCAAAATACTCTTTATTTAATAATATTTTTTTAAATTACTTTTAACAAATGCCTTTTTAAAAGCTAAAAATAGGCAAATAAAATCTTCGAAATTTAGGCAAACAAAGAACACTTATTTTATTTTAAATTAATTTTATTTTTGTACTGAGAATTTTGAAATAAATAACTGGGCTGTTACATCCTTTCACCAAAAGTTAGATCTAAATTATAATACAATTAGGAACAAATTAGTAACCTTAGGTAACTAATAATTTAGTGGATCTATAATTACTCTTACCAAATAGTCTCTGTTGTGGTTACAGACCAAACAGAGAGAGAGTATGGTAGTGGAGAGTTAGGTGAGTAATAGCTTCGCCCCTCCCTCATGGCTGATATTGTCCTCATATACCCTCTTGGGGAGTGCTTTTACAATAGTACCCTTACATTTGAGTATCCCCCTTGGGGGTACTTATGTCATTATACATGTCCCGTTTTGGGCCTTACAGCCTTCTAACAGGCCTATTGGGTTTAGGTGGGGGCCACCCCTACAACAGGAGCCTCTCATGGTGAAGGGCTTCACAAGCCGAAGCCATGCCGCTGAGCCCTTTGGCCCCCTCCGTCCCATTGGCCTGTGACCCTTGATGGACTGGATACACTTTGCTTCGTGCTGATGGTGGCGAGAGCCAGCTTGTCTTCCATTCCTGGAGCTGCGCGGCCTCGAGGTCGAGGATATGCGGTAGGCCGAAGGCCTCGACGGGGCCGAAGTCAGGGCCTCGACGGGGCCGAAGTCAGGGTGTGACATGCCTCGCGTCTCGGACGTTTGCGGGCGCGAAGTAAAGCTTGGGTGGCTGCCTTGGGAGGTGGCTGCGTGGCCTGGTAGTGCGCTTTAATGACACCCGAAATTGCGTCGGCCCTTGTCAGGGGCAGGCTGTCGCGGTCGCTCTATCTGCTCCACGCTGGGTGGGTGGGGGCACGCGGCAGGCCGTGATTGGAGCGTCGTGGGATGTCAGCGGTCAAAGGACCACGGCCGTTTGCCTCTTCCCCAGGGAAAGTGGCCACGCGGCAGGAATGCTTCGGCGCGTTACGCACTGATCGCCCACCTACCGCCGCCTGCCGCGGCTGTCAGCGGTTGCGCTGCCCGATCGTGGGTAGCCGAACCGCTATAATTCTGCCGCTTGATCTTCTGCGTGCAGGGAGACGGGGGACTTTATAAGTCATCACCATGGGCATGCAAACGCTCCCCTTGGCTGCCTGCTGCTTGTGCTTGCGCGTTCCTTTCCATTTTCTTGCGCACCCCGCTGCTGCTTCCGCATCCACTCCTGCTCGTCGCCATAGCGGGGAGGAAGAAATGGCTGCGCGCGATGAGCGCCCCACTGACAGCGGCACCACCCTCGACGATCCTGCTCACCGCCTTAGCGAGAGCGCATCGTCGAGCCAGCGCTGCCTAACGCCACCACCGGCGAAGTATCTCCTGATTCTGCGCGACAAAAGGCAAACCAACCATCGTTGGGATGCCATGAACAAGTCAAAGGGCCGCTGCTCCCATGTGCTGGGGCGGAGTCACGTCACGGAGGAGACCCTCCAAACCCTTCTTCGGGAGAATAAGCTGGAGGACCGTGCCGGGGCTCGTTTGCCTGGGCCTGACAAGACGGAGCCGAATCCGGGGGAATCGGAGGCAATCGTCTTCGTGGCGTTCTTCGATGCCGGGCTCCGAATCCCGTCGACACTCTTTGTTCGCGAAGTGCTGCGAGCCTATGGGTTGGAGCTGCCGCAGCTGACTCCGACCGCAATCGTCCAGTTGGCCATCTTCACTTGGACGATGCGGATGGAAGGTACCCGTCCCAGCGCCGATTTGTTCGCCATCCTGCACGACGCACGGTGCCAACCCAAGAAAATAGAAGGGGAGGCATACTCGAACTTCGGCAGCGTGGACTTCGTGTTGAGGACGGATTGCGCGCACTTGTTCCCCGCGTTGGCTACGCGGGGAAGGTGGGAATCTGGCTGGACACGGCGGTGGTTCTACCACCTCGTGACTAGCACGAGTGGTCTTCGAAGCCGGGGGGAGCCGATATCATTCAACCGCTGTCCGGATGTGAGGCCTCGATCCGGTGATGAACAACAGGCGCAAAGACTTGCTGGCATCACCCTCCGGTTCAACATGCGTGACCTCGCCGAGGAGTTCACCATGTACGGGATATCTTCGCTTTCTTGTAACTGGAAGTACGAGCGGCGGGGGCCCGACCGGAAGGACGGCATCCACCTGGGGGTGTCTTCGCTCCATAAGCCCTCCGCGCCCTGTAAGTATCATTGCCATAGGCCCCAGCCTGCCTGGGTGGCTGCAAACCCTTACGTGTGGCATTCTGTTTTCGCGTGCAGTGCGCCGGTTAGAAGATGCGAAGCGCGCGGTGGTTGCGGTTCTTGGGCCGTACACGGCGAAGGAGCACGAGGCCCGTGAGTCCGCAACTTCCTTGGCAAAGCAAGGGCGGATTAACCGAGTATGCGAGGTTCTGGGAATTCCCATTCCGGAACGCCCGGTGCATGTGGAACCACCGAGCGGCGCGATGGTGGTGGCGCCGCCCTCTCGAAGCGAGGTCCGATCAGAGACCATTGTCTTCAGCTCGCCTGACGTACCACCGGTCGAGACCGTGGAGACGAGGGGCGAAACGGGCGCTGAGCTCGAACCGACTGGTGCGGAGAGGCACACTACCCCTGACGAGGCTTCACACGGTGGCGAGGCGGTGGGCCCGAGCCTCGTTGTTCTTGAAGATGATGCCTCATCGCCCCCAGCGGCAATCGCGGCCTTGTCGCTGACGACAGCCGCCGCGGCTACTGAGGCAACCACGGAAGCGTCGCCTGCATCTCTGAGGGCGAAATGCCCTCGGGTGCGGTCGCCGCCGCTTTTGAAGGGCCGGTTCAGCGTGGCAGGCCCAGTAATCGAGGTCCTGACACCCAGCGGGGATGTTGCTGAAGCCGAGAGGGTTGTCGCTCCTCAGGCCAGCGAGGTGATCATGACCCAGGTGGAGGCCCAGCTAAGTACCGCGGTAGAGGGTACTGGAGGTAGGTGTGATTCGTTCTCCTCCCGCGACTTCGCGAAACTCTCTCCGATTTGCTCGCTTATTCCATCGACATCAGGCGAGACAAGGTCTCCCAGACGAGGACAAGAATCAAGCAACGGGGGTGCCCGCGGGGTCTCTGGCCTAATTGAGCAGGGGACTCTGTGCGCCCCAACTGTTGGCGAAGGCACCGGGGCGGGGGCTCTAGGGCTTGGCGTCTCCGACTTCGTTCCTCGGTGGGAGATGCTTCGTGCCTTGAGCGAGGTGGCGGAGTACACTAACGGCTGCCTAGATCGGCAGGCGCTGCAGTCCTGCGGGGGTGACCTTTTGGCGCTCGCGCTGGGTGCCTCGGAGATGAGGGTAACGATCCCTGCTCGCACTGTATGCCTTTTGCTTATCTGATGGGTAACCCTTGTTCTTACGCCCGTGTAGACGCTTGCGATCAGAAAAGCCCTCGAGGAGGCTCGCGTGCACGAACGGAAGGCACTGGAGGACCAGCTGCGTGTCGCTGACGATGCCCATGCCGCCAAGGACGAGCGCATTCGGGTGCTGATGGTGGAACATGACGAGGCTATCTCGGACGCGCAGTTGGTAGGCGCGAACGCGAAGAGCGCAGTGCTAGCCGCGCAATGCGCGATGGAGGAGACTCAGCGCGTCGCGACGGAGGAGCGAACCGCCCTTCTACAGCAAGTCTCCGCGCTAGAGGCGGAGAAGGAGCAGCTTACTGCCTCCCTTGCAGAGAAGGCCTTATCTTGGGACAACGCGTCTGCCTCCACGTGCGGGGCGATGGAATCTTTGGAGCAGGCCCTCCGGGGGCTCTCTGTGCACGTGGAGGACGCCACTCATAGCCGTCAAGATCTGATGGAGACGCTTGGGTGAATCGAAGAGGGCTCGAGCGTCGCCCTTCGTGGCGCCAAGGCCTTCGGCACCCACTGCAGCTACATGAGTGCTTGCCTTTCCCTTGCCTTGCTGCACGCTGGTGGGTGTGAGCATGTCAACGAGCTGGCGAACCCCCGGCTCGACTTCCCCGCCCAACCCGGGATGATGTCTGATGCGATTCGCGCTGCCCAGCCCGCCATTCGAAACTTTCACAACAGGATTTGGAATTACATCGGGGAGGATGCCGCCACGGTTGCTTTGCGGTGGACGCTGCACGACGAGGGGGATGTGCTCCGCTGGCTTGAAGAGGCTCCTCGGCGCGGCGAAGGCGGTTCGGGCGCTCGTCGCGGTGAAGATGGCGCGGACTCGTAGGAATAGTGTCGGGTTTGGGTGCGCAACGCGCCGTGTGTATGTCTACTACTGTAATGCAACTCCTGTCTTATATGAGCTAAGCGGCAACTCTCCTGTGCTCTTTTTTGTTATGTAATATGTTGTGAGCTGGGGTGTCGTGTAAGGTGCGGGTCCTCAGGCTTGACTTTGTCCCTCGTGCTGGTAGTAGCGAGCAGACTTGCGAACACCTTGCGCCGAGCTGGCGCCTAGTCGAAGTAGACGCGCGCGCGCTCCGTCCCCTACCTTCCGAAGGGGTGGCAGCGGAGCTGGCGCCTAGTCAAAGTAGACGCGCACGCGCTCTGTCCCCTACCTTCCGAAGGGGTGGCAGCGGAGCTGGCGCTTAGTCAAAGTAGACGCGTGAGCGCTCTGTCTCCTACCCTCCGAAGGGGTGGCAGCGGAGCTGGCGCCTACTCGAAGTAGACGCGCGCGCGCTCAGTCCCCTACCTTCCGAAGGGGTGGCAGCGGAGCTGGCGCCTAGTCGAAGTAGACGCGCGCGCGCACTCCGTCCCCTACCTTCCGAAGGGGTGGCAGCGGAGCTGGCGCTTAGTCAAAGTAGACGCGCGAGCACTCCGTCCCCTACCCTCCGAAGGGGTGGCAGCGGAGCTGGCACCTAGTCGAAGTAGACGCGCGAGCGCTCCGTCCCCTACCTTCCGAAGGGGTGGCAGCGCGCCTAGTCGAAGTAGACGTGCGCGCGCTCCGTCCCCTACCCTCCGAAGGGGTGACAACGGAGCTGGTGCCTAATCAAAGTAGACGCACGAGCGCTCCGTCCCCTACCCTCCGAAGGGGTGGCAGCGGAGCTGGCGCCTAGTCGAAGTAGATGCGCGCGCGCTCCATCCCCTACCTTCCGAAGGGGTGGCAGCGGAGCTGGCGCTTAGTCGAAGTTGACACGCGCGCGCTCCGTGTCCTACCTTCCAAAGGGGTGGCAGCGGAGCTGGCGCCTAGTCGAAGTAGACGCGCGAGCACTCCGTCCCCTACCTTCCGAAGGGGTGGTAGCCGAGCTGACGCCTAGTCGAAGTAGACGCGCGCGCACTCCGTCCCCTACCTTCCGAAGGGTTGGCAGCGGAGCTGGCGCCTAGTCGAAGTAGAAGCATGAGCGCTCCGTCCCCTACCCTCCGAAGGGGTGGCAGCGGAGCTGGCGCCTAGTCGAAGTAGACGCACGAGCGCTCCGTTCCCTACCTTCCGAAGGGGTGGCAGCGGAGCTGACGCCTAGTCGAAGTAGACGCGCGAGCACACCGTCCCCTACCCTCCGAAGGGGTGGCAGCGGAGCTGGCACCTAGTCCAAGTAGACACGCACGCTCTGTCCCTTACCTTCCGAAGGGGTGGCAGCGGAGCTGGCGCCTAGTCGAAGTAGACGCGCGAGCGCTACTGGGGGTTTCATGCGTGGGAACTTCGACCACATCTTATTTATGCTTCGGGAAGTACGCGCAAGGACTGTGCCTGCGCGTGCGCGGGGATATCCACGTCTTGTTTATACTCTGTAGAGTGCGCAGGGATAACATCCGCGTTTTATTTATACTCCGTGGTGTGCGCGCGGAGGCGTCCCTCCGCTGCGTCTTGTTTATACTCCGTAGAGTGCGTGCGGAGGCGGACCTCGATGCCACATCTTTTTTAGAGTCCGGAGACTGCGCGCGGAGGCGAGCCTCCGCACGTTGCGAGCAGTGAAATTGCATGCGGAGGCGAACCTCGACGCTACGTCTTGTTTATACTCCGTGGAGTGCGTGCGGAGGTGGACCTCGACGCCACGTCTTATTTAGAGTCCGGAGACTGCGCGCGGAGTCGAGCCTCCGCGCGTTGCGGGCGGTGAAATTGCGTGCGGAGGTGGACCTCGACGCTACGTCTTGTTTATACTCCATGGAGTGCGTGCGGAGGCGGACCTCGATGCCACGTCTAATTTAGAGTCCAGAGACTGCGCGCGGAGGCGAGCCTCCGCGCGTTGCGGGCGGTGAAATCGTGTGCGGAGACGGACCTCAATGCTACGTCTTGTTTATACTCCGTGGAGTGCGTGCAGAGGCGGACCTCGATGCCACGTCTTATTTAGAGTCCGGAGAGTGCGCGCGGAGGCGAGCCTCCGCGCGTCTTTATTTATTCTCATGTATAGTGCACACGAAGGTAAGCCTTTGCGCGCTTTTGATATGAAACGAGAAAATTTGTGTGAACGGTGCACTTTATTAAATTCCCGTTTGCGCGGGTGAGCGGTTACAAGAGGTAGGGCACTAACCGCTGGCCGCTTAAAGGTGGAGGCGACCTCAACCATCATTGCCCGGTGGTGAAGCTGCGTGCGTCCGGAGCCTCTAGTGCCAGGGCGGTTAACGCAGGAACGTGGTGGGGCGCCCACCGAAGTCGTGGAAGGTCCTTGCACTCGCATACTCGGCTTAGGCGTAATACCGCCGCAGTCTGTCTGCATTACACGTGTGGCGAAGCGTCTGCCCTTCCAAGGTGGCTAAGCGGTATGCTCCCTTCTTTAGGGCTTCCGCGACGATGTACGGGCCTTCCCACCTGGATTCGAGCTTGCCTACCGTCTCCGCGTGGAGTGCCATCTTACGGACGAGGTCTCCTGGTCTGAATTCGCGTGGGTACAGCGAACGATCACGACCGCACACCATCTATCGTGCGTACTTTATGACGTGCTGCGTTGCGCTTGCCCGGTCCCCGTCAAGGAGGTCCATGGACAATTGGCGCTCCTCGTCTGGTGCTTGGACGAGGACCCTTCGCGAGCCAGCCTTTATTTCTTCAGGTGTGACCGCCTTGTCGCCAAAGAGGAGCTTGAATGGTGTGAACCCCGTTGGGCGTGTGACCATTGTACGAAGGGACTAGAGGACGCTGTGGAGCTTGCCCGGCCACTTCCCCTTTGGTATCCCGACAAGGCGCTTCTTGATCGCGGCGGAGATAGCGCCGTTCGCCCGCTCCACCGCCCCGTTGGACTGTGGGTGTCCAACCAAGGCAAACCGGAGTGTGATGCCCACGTTGTCGCAGAATTCTTTGAATGGGGCTACATCGAATTGCAGACCGTTGTCGATGGTGATCTCCCTAGGCACGCCGAATCGGCATATGATGTTCTGCCAGAGGAAGCGTTGCATAGCTGCCGAGGTAATCTTGGCCAGGGCTACCGCCTCCGGCCACCTGGAAAAGTATTCCAGAGCGACCGCTACGAACCGCAGGTCACCTAGGGCCCTGGGAAGCGATCCCACGACGTCGATGCCCCACCGCGCCAGCGGCCATACCGGGGGTATGGGATGGAGGCTTGTCGGGGGGCCTGCGGATGGCCCTTCCCATCCACTGGCAACCTTGACAACAGTGCACGAGATCCTGGGCATCCGTGACAGCTTTTGGCCAATAAAAACCCTGCCTGAATGCCTTGCCCACTAGAGACCTTGGTTGGAGGTGCGAGCCGCAGAGCCCCGCATGAATTTCTGCGATGAGGTGCTTTCCTTCTTCGCGCGGGAGGCATCGCAGGAGCGGTGCGCAGACCCCCTTTTTGTAGAGCACCCCGTCGAGCACTTGGAAGAACCTAGCGCGGTGCTGTAAACGCTGAAGCTCGGAGGGGTCGTCCGGTTCTGTGATGCCCAGCAGAAAAGCGAAAAGGGGTTCCCACCAGTCACCCTGCTGGGTGATCTGGTGGACAAGGGCCGCATCACAGTTATCCTGCACGATGGCTGCCGCTGGCAGGACCTCGTAAAATGCCCTTCGGGAGTTGGGAGTTACTGACTGGCAGCCTTGGTGAGGACATTGGCTTGCTCGTTGTCTACCCGAGGGATGGCCTTCACCGTGACACCCAAAAAGTGTCATTCCTTCGCTCGTACGGCTACTAGGTACTTAGCTAGCTCCGGGTCCTTGGCCTAGTATGACTTGTCCACATGGCCCGCCACTAGCCGTGAATCAGTGCGGACGAGGACTCGCCTCGCTCCCATCGCTTTGAGCTTCCCGAGGCCGAAGAGTAACGCCTCGTATTCGGCCGTGTTGTTCGTAGCTGGAAACGCTAGGTGCGCCGAGTACAACAGGCACTGCCCCTTAGGTGTGGTAATAACTGCGCCAACTCCTGCGCCCGCAACGCCGTAAGCTCCATCGGCGTTGAGCATCCACACCGGGTCTTCGGCCTGGAAGACAGGCTGAGCTGGAGGGGTCCATTCCGCGAGGAAGTCCGCCAGAACTTGAGACTTGATTGCCGTTCGGGAGGCATATGTTAGGGAGAATGGAGCAAGCTCGGCCGCCCATTTGCCGATTCGCCCCGTGGACTCCTTGTTGTGTAGCATCTCCGCCAGAGGGAACGAGGATGGCACCGTTATCGGGTGCGCCAGGAAGTAATGCCGGAGCTTTCTTGAGGCCATGACCAGCGCGTAAGCAAGCTTCTCGAGCTCGGTATACCGCGTCTTGGCGCCCTGGAGGGCTTCGGAGACAAAGTACACTGGTCGCTGGAGAGCACCCTCTTCGAGGACAAGGACGGCGCTGACCGCCGTTGCCGAGGCGGCGAGGTAGAGTAGGAGGGGAGCCTCTGGTGCTGGGGCCACTAGAGTGGGAAGGGTTGCGAGGTGTTTCTTGATGTCGTCGAAGGCCTTTGCGCAGTCGTCGTCCCAATGAAACCCATCGCAACCGCGGAGAGTCTTGAAAAATGGCAAGCCCCGCTTCGCTGCCCTGGAGAGGAAACGACTCAAGGCCGCCATGCGGCCTGCTAGCCTCTGGACCTCCCTCGTCGTCTTGGGCGGTTCCATGCCTAGAATAGCGTCGACCTTGTCGGGGTTCGCTTGAATGCCTCGCTCGGATACGAGGAAGCCCAAGAGCTTGCCCGCCTGCACGCCGAAAACACATTTGTCCGGATTGAGCTTAATGCCCGCCTTCCTAAGGTTGTCGAAGGTCTCCTGAAGATCTCGACCGTGGAGGCAAGCTGCCTGGTTTTTACTACCACATCATCCACGTAGGCCTCCACGTTGCTCCCTAGCTGAACGGCTAGGGCCACCGCGACCAGGAGGGTGAAGGTTGCGCCCGCGTTCTTCAAGCCGAAGGGTATCCTGACAAAGCAAAAGGTCCCAACCGGCGTAATGAAGCTAGTTTTATCCTCGTCGTCCTTGGCCATGTAGACCTGATGGTAGTCGGAGTAGGCGTCCAAGAAGCTCATGAGCTCGCATCCAGCGGTGGCATCGACCAATTGATCTATGCGCGGCAGGGGGTAATCGTCCTTCAGGCATGCCTTGTTGAGGGCGGTAAAGTCAATGCACATGCGCCAGGCGCCGCTGGCCTTTTTGACCAACACCGGATTGGCGAGCCAGTCCGGATGTTGGACCTCGCGAATAACCCCCGCCCGAAGGAGCTTCGCCACCTCCACCTTGGCCGCTTGCTGCCGATCCATGGACATACGGCGAAGTTTCTGCTTGACTGGCTTGGCGTCAGGGCGGATCGCCAGGTTATGTTCAATGAGGGCACGGTCCACACCTTTGATATCCTCCGGGGACCATGCGAAGACATCTATGTTGGCCCGAAGAACTCGGAGCAAGTCTTGCTCTACGTCCGGAGGGAGGCCCTCGCCTATGGATACGAGCTACCCCTTCGCCTGGAGTGGCACCCTCTTCACTCCGCCCTCCGGGTGGGGCTTAGGTGTCCATCCTGGGGCGGATGGCGTGTCCACCTGGTACTTGTCAGCGAGGACATGCACCTTACGGTGCAGGCTTCCAGCTCCGGTTTCGATGCTCCTAGCCATATCCTGATCACCGAAGATGGTGATGACGCCCTGCTGGCCTGGGAGCTTCATGCATAGGAAGGCGTAGTGTGGGACCGCCTCGAAGGAGTTGATGGCAGGCTGGCCTAGTATGGCATTATATGGATACGGGACGTCCACAACGTCGAAGACGATATCTTCAATCCTGGCGTTGTCGGCCTGGAACAAGGAGACTTGGAGGCGTACCTGACCCAAAGCCTTCAGTGGCTACCCTCCGAAGCCCTGGAGGGGGGCTTCCGAAGCTTTTAGTAGGCTCCGAGGTACTCCCATGCGATCAAGGGCCTCCGCGAACAAGATTTTTGCGGAGCTCCCTCCGTCAATGAGCATACGCCTGACATCGCAACCTGCGAAGTCGGCCTGGATGACCAAGGGATCTTGGTGGGGGAATTCCACGCCATGGGCATCGGCTGACGTGAAGGTGATGCTGCGATGGGACACCCCCAGAGGTAGTTGTGCTAGGGAAGTGCTCGACGAAGAGCCTCCAGTGATGACGTTAACACCACGGCACTGGGTCTCTCCGGGGGGCCCAGCACGCGAGGGACTGCCTTGCGTACGCTGTACGTGGGCTATTGCGGGGGTCAGTGTCTCCGAAGCCCGTACGTGGGCCATCGCTTGCCGCAACACCGCGACTTTGGTGCATGTCCGCGTGAAATGGCCCCCGTAGCCGTGCACTTCACACTATCTGCCGTATTCTAGGATTTCCTGCTCCGCATGCGGCTTCTCATCGCGGCTTCCTTCGCGTCCCCCTCCGGCGCGCGAGGTTAAAGCGGCTTCCCGGGGAACGCCTTGCGCAGCGAGGATGTGGCGAGCCTTTTGGGGTCTTCGCCGGTTACGCCAGGGCTGGCACCTGTCGTTAGGCGAGTTTTGGTGCACCCCGTCGTCGACGCGCTCACGAGTGTCACCCGCGGACGCTTGCTTGTGTTTTGTCCTCGGATTGTCTCTTGTGCTTCTCCTTTGCGACAACTCCTCCGCTTGCCCGGCATCGGAGCTGTCGCCGCTATGCCTCCGCGTGTCCTCCTCGGCCCGAGCGTACGCTTCCATTTTGTCGAAGAGCTCTGCCACCGACTTGAGTGGCTTTCGCGCGTTATATGCAGCGAGCGGTCCCGGGCGGAGACCTTGTATCACTGCATTGATGATGGTTGCCTTGTTAACGTCCCTGACTTGGCAGCGTGCCTTGGTGAAGCGTTTGAAGTAAGTCCGGAGCCCCTCTTCGGGTTCTGGCTTGACTGCGAAGAGCCGGTCCGCATCGACACGCTCGACGTAGTTTCCCTGGAAGTTGTTGTAGAGTCGATCGCGGATCTGTTCCCACGCAAAGATGGACTGGGGTTCGATGGTGAAGAACCAAGACAGCGCCACCCCTTGTAACGCGAGGGGGAGTCCTTTTACCTTCGTGGTGTCGTCTCCGCCAGCGGCTTCGATAGCGGTCTCATACACGCGCACGAACTCTCGCGGGTTGGAGTCACCCTTGTACGCCTCGATGACGCTCGGGAACTTGAAGTCCTCGGGCCATGCCCCCTGCTGCAGGCCCGCGGAGAGCGGGGACTCCGGGTCTACACGCCGTAGTGGAGCACGACTGGACGCAAGAGCGTCGCGGCTATTCGCCCTTTCCAGGGTGGGCTCAGACGCAACCACCGGCATGGCGTGTTGGCTCCGAGCCTCTTGTATGTCTCGCACGGCTCGCGGAGATCTCACAGCTCCCGCTGGAACGCGTTGAGGGCCGCCAGCAGGGCGGTCTCCACCGTGGACGTGGTTGGGTTGGTGGTCGGGGTGGTGGCGGGGTCGGGCGGCGCGACGACGGTGGCAGGGTCGGGCGTTGTGTCGCTGGTGGTGGGATTGGCCGTCGCGGCGGTGACGGGGTCGGGCGTCGCGTCGTGAACGCCGGTGCTCACGGTCATCACACCCGCGCCGCCACCCGTACCTGCAGCTGCTAAAGCCGAAGCCCTAGTATTGACGCGAGATTTCGCCGCCTCCGCCTTCTTCTTCGCCACCAATGGTGAAGTTTTCTTTGGTGCCATCCTCCTTCAGATCTGGAGGCTTGCTCTTGTTCTCCCCACGGACGGCGCCAACTGTTGTGGTTAGACCAAACAGAGAGAGAGTATGGTAGTGGAGAGTTAGGTGAGTAATAGCTTCGCCCCTCCCTCATGGCTGATATTGTCCTCATATACCCTCTTGGGGAGTGCTTTTACAATAGTATCCTTACATTTGAGTATCCCCTTGGGGGTACTTATGTCATTATACATGTCCCGTTTTGGGCCTTACAGCCTTCTAACAGGCCTATTGGGCTTAGGTGGGGCTACCCCTACAACAGTCTCCTTTCATTGAATGACCTCAAAGCCCCACCTCCAGCTCAAAGCAATGGTGTAGATCTAAAATTTAAGACAGAGGTTGACGGGTCTGTTCACAATTAATATAGTGAAATTATCACAGACGGTTTTTAATATGAACCATCTGTGAATTATCACAGATGGTTCAAAGTAAGAATTGTCTGTGATATTTTATAATATCACAGACGGTTCTTATTAATAATTGTCTGTGATACTTTACAGACAGTTTTAGCCATGAACCATCTATGATATTTCACTTTCAGAGACAGTTTTTAGCACTGGCAGCAACATAGATGGTCTCTAAAGTAAAGCCATCTATAATTATATTTAATACTGACGGTTTTGGGTTACCGTCTGTGATGTGACGTCTAGTATTAGACTTTTTGTAGTAGTGAATCTACATGTATAATTTTATGTCTCTATCGATCTGGTAACTTGCTCTCTCTCCATCGATGTTTCAACTTGCATAGCTCACATACTTCGGAATGTTTCCTATGCCATGAATAATTAATGTGACTGCCCAAGCTTGAGACAATTTACTTCATGTGGAGTGGTCAAACCAGAAGCGTATATTGCAGCCAATCTATGTAATGTAATTGTCCAAATCAACGTGAGAAGAGTGAGGGAACAAAATCTCTAGAAAATCCTTGACTTGCTGGCAAAAGGACAAGATGGCCTTCAATTATCGCGTTGACTCCAACTTAAGTAGATTTAATAGATTAATTATGATAAGGTCATGCCACTAATAATGGAGATCCACTCCACCACACAATAATTACAAGTGAAGAAACCAGCTGCTCAAGCTAAGGCCAGGAATCCAGGATGGGCTCCAACTCTCTTCCTCTCATGGGGATACTACATCAACATGCAGAATGACAGCATGCAACGTACCAGAGCTAATAGGCTCATTGGAAGTATATGCAACCCCCTCAATGCTACAGGATTTGAGAATGGTTAATGTACAGGATCACAACGGGAAACAAAATCACAAATTTTATCTTGATTAGTGTGTGCGCCTAGCTAACATTACTGAACAAAATGAAAAATAAACGCCCTACAAAATTGGAGAGGGGGAGTACTATACATATAGAGTGGTACAAAGACAACTACAAAGATTCCAAGTCATTCTAAAAAATACTACTATACATAAAAAGATTCAAGTCTTCCTAAGACTTTAAAAAATCAGCAGAGAATTGTTCGTCTTAATTAGGTCAGCATTTTTATCTTCAAGCTCCAACTGGCGTGTTTGATGTACTAGGACTAGGACTTAGTACGAAAGCTGCTAGACGTTCTTATCATCTAGCCGTCACAATTAGTGCTTAACAAGCTAGAGGCCATCCAATTAACTAGCTAGCTCCATGCCTCCATGGCTGTCCCATCCGACGTGACTGGTTTCATCGGCTACACAAACAAATTATTTTCTAGCTGTCAGTTCAGAAACAATTTAGAGCCCATTGGAACACAGTAATAGAAAAGTATAAGAACAAAAAACATAGAAATATGATAAGAATGCGTACCAAAAATAGAGGATTGGAGAATATAGAAATTTTATAGGAACAATCGTTGGGATGGACAGTAGGAAAAACACAAGAATTTATATGGTGGAATTGTGGGTGTGTAATGGTCTATCTTGTTTTGACAGTTATAACAACTTACAAGCAAGTACAACTTTTCCCTCAGTTTTTAATTGACTCGATCTGATCCACTCTTCCCATCGCTAGAACCTTATCCAATTCTCTCTGGGTCACAGAGAATAGCCAGAGCTAGCCATACGGGTCGCCGTGCACAGGTCTAGATAGAACACCATATGATTAGACTCAATACAGCTAATTCAAATAAGTTATCGTATCGAATTATACTGGTCCATATGCCTACCATCCAATCCAGAAACGACACGGAGAGAGGTCAAGAGCTTAGCCCATGGGCCACCGATGGCCCATCAAGCACAGTAGCCCGGTCCGATGCTGCCTCACCCACAATCGCCACGCTGCCGCTGTCGTCGACAGCTGCCATGTCACCATTTCCATCAGCGCGAGAGAAGAAGGCTGAAGGCAGTGATTACTTCGACGGTTTTACCATGTTGTGTACACAATTTTACTATTATTGATGTAACAAATTACTTTCCATAATATACAGAAAGGAACTCACAACATCTAATCCTTCGAACTGCGCGGCCTAAGGTTTTCCAAAATACCGTAGAGGGGCTTAGACAATGTTGAGTATGTGGAATAGCATGTAGAACAATAGCTCTGCCTTGTATATATTGCCATTCTTCTACATACGAAAGAAATGCATCATAACCTAAAATTACTAAATATTACGATACAATTTACTGCACGTCAGAGACGAAATTACTGCTTACTAGTTCTATGGTAGTTTGCATCTTTTGTCCTTCGCCATCATAAAATTACAATAATTTCATAGCGAAGAAAACGCAGGGCTTCTGCAAGGAAATCTGAATAGGTTACAAATGCCACAGAAGGAAGTGGCCTGTTTCAACATGGCGAACAACAGCCCCCTCCAACTCACAACTTTGGAAACTTCCCACCAGTGTGGCATGAAAGGGGTCATTCAAACGTGTAACTACCTTGCTGCCAACTGCACAATGATGGTCATCGGGGTCGGTGCATTTTTTAACATAGTCATTCAAGTCTAGCACGTCGATGCCCCCTGTGCACAAAGTTTATGTAGTACACTGACCAATTGGAGTTGTGAAGCAAGGGGAGAAAGACCTGACAATTGAAACAAAAAGTGTTGACGACCATGTGAAGACAAAATTTACTACCTGCATAATGTAAAATTACTGTAACCCACCAATTTTACTGCCTTAGGGTCCATCTTGTCAAATTGAGCTTCCAAAATACTCGTGACGAGCGCATTGTTGTACTCTTCATTTTTCAAGAACCCCTCGACATTTAGCAGCCTTTGCAAAATATGAAGTCACAACCATGTAGTTGATATTTACTGCATACACACACACACACACACACACACACACACATACATATATATATATATATATATATATATTACTTCCAGAACACAAAGAGTTTACTACCCGACAAATACATACCGAAAATTCCCAGGACAGAAAAATCCTATAGCCCGCACTCTCTAGCCTCAGCGCCATGTCATTGTGGTGTATGCAATCAATGAAGAAAGACACGAGTATATCTTCAGTCATCTGACCATCATTGAACGAGGCCATGATATCACCACCAGTGGCAAAGAGGAAAGCGTCGCCAGACTATAGCAAAACCAATGATAAGTCACACCACAGTACAAATGATGAAAAGAAATAAACACACTCATATGGGAGAAAACAGAAGGAGAAAATCTTACCCTTTTAGACTCTGGTTATTCAATATGATCTCCCTAGCCTTGATGACCATGTCAATTGGTACAAATAGCTATGTGGCATGACACTTGAATTGAGAGATTAGTTTGCTAGCAACTATGGTCATCATCTTCCCCTTCCTAGTCTGCTTAGCAGGCAAAACGATAGACTGCATACAAATAAACTTTTTACTGCTATAACTATAACGGAATTGCTATGTGTTATGATACATATTGCTACTATGCCATCATAATCACCTTGCCCGTGTCGGTGGTGGTGGTGGTAGTGGTTAGATCAACTGCAGGCAACACCTCCTGGGGTTTGCTGCTTGCACTGTTGCAAGCTCCTATAGAAACAAACATACAATTTACTATCATAACATTAAAAATTATTGTACTCTTATTGTAATAATACTACATAATAAATAAAAAAGAAACTTTTTGAAAAGGTTATTCTTTTATGACTCACGTGCAACGTTTTATAGTAGAGTAAAGAGGGACTTAGTGCAACATTTTTTAAAATTTTACTATTACATATATATGAGATTATTAAATTTTACACAAGATTTTACTAACGTGCACACTAAAATTTACTATTAGTTTACCTCTAGGATCTAAAATAAATACAAAACATATAAAATAGGAATTCCCTTCCAATATTTCAAAAAAATTTATTTCATGGCAAATATAGCCTCTCATAAGTCTATATCACTTTCATTAGCATGCAAGTGAGTGGAAATTTCAAAAATATGATGCACAATTACAGGAGATGTTAGGGAATAAACTACAGATAAAGCAACAGTGGAATCATAAAAAAGTTCAAGAAAAGAGAGTAACCTCTTAGCAACAAACCAATGTTGGTCAGTGAGTTGAGGTCCGCTAATGTTGCCATGAGTGGTTTGGTGGTGTGTTTGAATGAATAGAGAGAATGTGCTCTTGTGAGGTAAAAGACTCTTCAACATCATGTGTGTAGAGTTCCATCTTACCGCATGTCTAAACCAAACTTTCTTGGGCAAACAACCATTGCAATCCAATAGTTAGTTCTTGTATACAACTATTCATGGGTTAGAGGCATTTATAAAAGATATTGCATCATGGAAAGGTTTAATATACACATCCAACCTCTTCAAACTAGATTTAACTACCAGATTAATAAGGTGACATGCACATCGCTGATGCAGTAAGAAAGATTCAACGTAAGTACTAAACAATAGTGTGAGAATATCAATTGCCTTAGAGTTCATGGCAGCATTATCTAAAGCTATTAAAAATACATTACCAAGAAACCAAAATCATCCACAACTTTGATAGTACACTTCGCAATATTCTCATCGATATGAGCAACATCAATTAATTTAAACACCACAATTCTTTTCTCTAATTCCTAGCCCGTATTGACATAATGAGCTACTATACAAAGATAGTCCTCCTTAACCCAACCACTCCATATATCTAAGGTCAAGGCAATAGAAAATGTGCATGTAGCAAACATTGCTTTTAGTTTATTATGGCCACTATTGTAATACCTAACAAGATCTCTAGTAGTTGTTTGTCTAGACACTACAGTAAATCTAGGATTATGAGCAGCCCTAATATACTTCTGAAATGTGGGGGACTCCCCAAAGCCTAAAAGTAAATCCTATGTAGCAATTAGTCTACAAAGAGATTCTCTAGCTATCTCAAGACTGTAGTCCCAGTTACATACCAACTAAAAAGGGTCATCCTAGACGCCTCATCACAGACGGTTCAACACAAACTGTCAGTCATAAAATTACCACAGACGGTTTTACAAGATGGGCTGTTTAAGTTCACCGCGATGAAAAGAATCGTCTGTGATGACTTACTTATTACATACAATTTTATTCCGAACCGTCTATGATAATATCACAGATGGTTCAAAACAAAAACCATCTGTGATGTATGTACTTATCACAGACGGTTTTTATTTTGAACCATCTATGATATTATCACAAACAGTTAGGATTAAAACACGTCTATGATGTCAATATACATCACACAAGGTTTTTAATCTGAACCGTCTGTGATAATGTCATATCACCGATCCGTGGCATCTCTCTCAGGATTTCAATCTCACCCATCTATTCTCTCCGTATCGAATGGCAGGAACTGGTCTCCTCCCACCTCTCGCCCCTTATTACTCCCCCTCTCCCTTTCCCCTAATTTCACTGTAAGAACCAACATTGATGAGGACATTTCCTGCTGCTCCTAGTTCATCAACTCCTTATTCCTGCTTCCTCTCCCAAACTAAAGCGCCCCGTCCCCTTGACAACATTGACTACCGCCATGAGTTCCTTCGCCTCTGATTGTGACGCCACAATTCATTGCACAACACACTTTTATCCTAAGTGTCGTAAGAGTGTCATGTGCAGTGTCACCATTGCGACATAACGGTGACGCTGCCGTTGCCTCTCCTTCATCACCGGTGATATACCCTCCATAAAAATTTTTGAATGGCTAGGGTTTCGGCCATATAAATTTTGATGCTCGTGCGCGTGAAAATTAATTATTGATACCTTAGTTCTTGTGATCATTGATGGATGGCTAGGGTTTCGGCCCTTGTTGAAATTCATATTTTATTGCAGGATGAAGACATGGCGATAAAGTTTATTGCATAATGATCTTGTTCTCATAAATAGGTCTAATTTGGTTCATCTACATTCTCTGATTGCGCTATTTTGTAGCGCAATTAGATAATATTGATGAACTAAAGGAGACCTATTTATGAGGACGCTAAAACACATCACAGACGGTTCTTAACTAGAATCATCTGTGATATTAGACTATCACAGACGGTTCTTAACTAGAACCATCTGTGACATTAGACTATCACAGATGGTTTTTAACTAAAACCGACTATGTTATATCTTATTGTAGACGGTTTGAGAGCCGTCTATGATAGCCACATATTATCACAGATACATAAATTCAGATGGGTCAGAAATCGTCTGTGATGACGGTTTTAAACTGTCTGTGATGATCCTTTCTATGGTAGTGGCCGTACTGTCAAGGTTGTATTGGAGTTGGGTCTGCCTCATCGACGCTCCTTATTTGGCAATATATCTACTCATATGTCTTTGCAAGTGGCTCATTCCACCTAAAGACTTTGCAGTTAATTCATTATGGTAAAATTTGCAAATAGCATACTTCACCTTCTCTCCTTGTGTGTCTTCCTTGTATGTGGTATCAAAGTGTTCCCACATATTGAAAGTGCATAACCTGGACCTCTTCGCCTTGGTGCTTGCCGAGACAGAGACACTCATGGAGCCAAAGGATGGTATTGCCGGAGGTGCCTCAACCTCATGCTCTAGTTGAGGTACAGTTGTAGGATTCTCAAATGATGCAAGGTCCTCTGACGGGAGGCTATGATTAGCAAGATCAAGATGATCTATCGAGAAAACTATGATTCAAAATTTATAATATTATGAACTACACCTTACTCTAAATAGTAACAAAGTAACAACAATACTCAATAAAAATCTAAAAATTTTAGTATGGTTACAACTCTTGTCGAAAGCTGCTAGATTTCGAAATTTTAGCTATATATTTAGCATTTTTTTTAATTTTGCCAAATTTTCACAAACTATATCTTAATTTTCACAACCCAAACAGGAGAAGATATTGAGGAAGGAGTTGTGACTAGATGAGGGAGGGGTGTGTGCCTATTTATAGGGAAAAAAATTAGGATTTTTGAACATTATTTGATATGTTTTGAATTTTTAAGCCTCCAATAGCTAAAAAAGGTCAAAAAAAATTAAAATTGCATGCTCAATAGTGTCTTAATTGGCCTAACGGTTGTATTCATGTCGTGCCATGCTAAACAGGCCTAACAACACTGTCAGCTGCTGCCACATGACATGTGGCACTGGTAGGGCCATTGGGGCTAGGGGTGCAAGCCGGTAGGGGCCAAGGGGGGCCCCTGACAGTAAGTTTACTGTCAGTAGTAAGCTTACTGTAGTCACAAGTAATTCTACTGTCGATTGCAAGTAAGTTTACTGTTAGTCACAAGTGATTTTACTACTAATCTCAAGAAATTTTACTGCCAGACGCAAGTATTTTACTACCTATCATAAGAAATTTTACTGTGAGTCACAAGTATTTTTACTACAAAGTCACCCGTCCATGTTTAAAAAAGTCCAGTAACCCTAACATAAGTAATTTTACTACCAACAAGCAATTTTATTGTACTACCACAAGAGAGTTATTGCACTCTTCTGAGTAGACCTGACCTACTGGGATGATTGGGGGGATGGCATGTCGTGCTATGCTAGGCTAGGCCACACCTCAGCACAGTACTATGTGTTCCGTGCTCGATCGGCTCATCGTGAGGTGTCAGTCCGAGCACGACACGCCCAGTCGGGCTGGGCCAGCACGGCCCGTTTATTGCTTGTACCATATCGTGCTTGGGCTAAATGAATAATGCCGTGTCTCAAGCCGGCACTGTTGGCCTAGCCCATTTGGCTAGATCTGAATGAAGGCAATTGACGTCGCGGTGGAGGCTTGCGGCAACAAAGGCGAGGCCACCGTGCGGGCATGCAATGATGAGAGAAGTATGCCGGCCCACCAGTATCCTTGCCGCCGGCGACCTCCACGGCGCTTCCCGTAGTCCCTCAAGCTCCATGTGCAGCATTGTCAATTTGAGTGGTGGCATCAGCTTCTCCAGCGATGCCCCGATGGGTGAGATGGCAGCTTCCTTACGAGATTTGCCTCGATCCTCTGCGAGCCAGAGAAGAAAAGAGGTTCAACTGGATGTTTCGAATCCCTTGAAATTCCTGTGTTTTCATGGGTTGCTATAGTATTCCTATGGAATTCCACGAGGCGATTCCTCCATTCTAAGGCTTGAACAGTGTTGAATTCCATAGGAATCCATATCCTTCAAAAATCCTGTAAAAAACCCTCCATTCCAAATAGGCCCTTAGCTTTCTTCAACAAGAACCCACCTTTGAAACGCCGGGATTGAACAGGGTTCATATTGTTTGGCACAAAATTATTGTAAATTTTTGTTGTATTCCTGTGTTGCAAAATGGGCTTTATTTAAACTAACGCAAGAATTTTCACACGATTTTGACAGGAAATTTACAAGAAAATACTGAAATCCTCCAAAATTGCCTAAGAAATCTTTAGGTTCTGAGAGCCTATATGTTCTCAAAGCCTTTTTTTGCTTCAAATATTAATGAGAGTAGTAAAGGTATCAGCATAGCTTGCAAACACCTAAGGGTAAGACCAACTACTCCCACTAATCATCAAAGAATGTCTTTTTGGATATTGTCATAATCCCAAAATGCAACATTGATCACTAATTTCTATTGCAATATATTTATGAACCTAATAAAATTACACTTTTACAAAAGTTCTATCTGAGACAAAACTATAAATATCATTTTCATGTACTCAATCTAAATATTAAAAAAGATATCAATAGGCAAAGTTTAGAAAGTTTGACTGCACGTACCCTCAATGACAGTCTTTTGTGACCCGAGTGAGTAATTAACAGGTCAAAATTAAGTACTAGTGTTGGCTAGCTTCATTAATTTGTGGGACATGTTTCTTGTCTATTTTCTGTTTGTTGTGTTCAAAAAGGAAGAGGAAGAAGCAAGAACATACCTGGCATTGCTAACTTGCTTCAATTAAGAAACAAACATTAAAGTCTAATTTAATTCTAATTCTTAATCTGGCAGTTAAGAACTTGAGCAACAAGATCAGACATGACAGGTCCATATGAGTTTGCTATCATCCATGCAAGGCGTGGAAAAAGTCGGCCGTGTGACGTGCAAGTTGCAGGTCCAATTAATAGTGTGTAAATGTTGGTCTTGAAGCCTATCATGTTAGACTTGATCAATGAGCTTGTCTCCCTCTCAAAACAAAATGTTAGACTTTACCAACTAGAAGAGTGCAGATGAAGGGAAGAATGGGAGCCAGATGAATAGATAGGCTTCTCGATTATGTTGATCCTACTGTTTTCCTTTGAAATAAGAAAATGTTTATTCTTTCAATTACTCCCTACATTTTACTATCGCCCTAATTTTTTGGGTTACGGCTGATAGTTTTTTTACTATGGTTAGTCGGTCTGATGAATAGTATCGTCTGATAGAAGCTGAAACCAAAAGCTAGCTAAAAAGTCAAAAAGAATGAGGTCTAGATTTGTCCATATCTCACCATATGCATGGACCAAGGAAGCAATAATTCTAAGAAATAGTTAATGAGAAATGACATTATATGCCCCTATTAAATGATATAATACAACCATCTAACCTCTTCTAAAATATTGAAGTAGGGATACGGAGTGAAAAAATTGTAATACTGCACTCTAAATTCTTTTAATAAACAAATATATTAAGATGGATACTCTCGTAATACGGGCTGATTTAATTTTCACCAAACTACATTTGCTATTCACATCAGAATGGATTATTGCTCATTTTTAAGAACTCAATTTGTTTTTATTGCGTGTTTAATTTTCCAAAATATAAAGAGAAGAATAAGAGACAGTACTAATCAATTGTCAATGAGATCCTATAGTTTTAGCGATTTATTTATTGTTAATATGTACGATAGATGCATGTCATCTTTTTCCGTTTAGAAAAAAAATATTGTGGTGAAGAACGTACATACCAGCTAGACGCGCACATGCATGGCACCATCGGATTGAGACTTTGCAGGTTGGAGCAAGGACAACTTGTGAGGAATTCCAGGAACATATTAGCAAGGCTACAAACTATCTTCCCCTAAATCATGAACAAGATTCCGAAATTAAAAAAAAACGTGCTGCGTACAACTAAAAATACATGTCTCTATCGACTGAAGATAAACAATGATTACTTAGGGCATGTTCTTTTAAGCTTTTGAAATCGGCTTTTGGTTTCTGCTACAGTACCTAACTTTTAAACGGAGTATTTTCTCAAGACGAGGTCTATAAGTTAAACAATCTACATGTTAAAAGCCCAACATCTGTACCAGCCAAAATCACAAGTGAGTATATGTATCTCCGTAATCTGTACCGTAAACAGCCAAAATTCAAAAATTTCAGCCAAAAGCCATGAGCTGCAGCCGAAAAGAACATGCCCTAATAGTTCCTGAAACAAAATGACTATTTAGAAATTAATATCGAAAATAAAATATAAGCACGGATTCAACCAGCTTGCTAAATTATAGCATACATAGATACTATATATATGTTTTTTCCTTCTTCAAACTAGGGTTAGGGTTTCTTGGTTCATGGTGCCATTCGGTTGGACTGAAATAAGCTGGCTTATGGTTAAAATTAAATTATAACTAGTTGAAATTATATTGTAATTGATGGTGGCTTATTTGGTATAATTAAATTTTAAAAAAAATAAAAATAGAAAAACATAGATTAGCCTATCACGGACAATGCAAACGAATACGGAAAAAAAGAACTAGCAAAAAAGCCAAAAAAACCTAAAAAACCAGAAAAATAAAATTTATGAGTAGTGAAAAATAAACCAGAAGGCAGAAACTCAAGCCGAAATAAGCGGAGCCCATGTTATTTTGAAGCGGTTAATAATAACCCACCTAAAAAGACGTTTCAGATTTTTTTTTTCTTATTAAGGACCCATTTAGAATACGAAAATCTTCATATTGCTGCGGGTATTAAACTACTATCGGATCCTACAAATCTTGCTTTTACCCTAAAAGGTCCATCATATTCATATATATCCTGTTGGGATGTTGGCTAGCAGAGAAACTGGTGATCCAACCACAACTACAAAGACAATAACAATTTGGCTTTTACTCCTGCATGCATCCAGAGATCGACCAGTACTGCCCATGCATGGAAGGCTAGCTTAGCTTTAATTAACCGGCCTTCGTCTTACCACGTACGGCAGATGCCATTTTCGATTATGATGCTAAGTGTGCATGTGATGATGATGTGTCACCCAACGGCCACTGCTCCATTTATCTGAGGTGGATACGTTCGGAGCTTGTAAAGTTGTGTACGTCAAAATTTAAATCGCCGATCGTTTACATGAATGGATGCCGCGAGTTCCTTTCACGAAGCATGACATTGTCTCATGTCCACATCGGCAGGATATGCATGCATGTCATTTTTTTTGTCCAGCAAGCATGTTGTGTCAATATTTCTCTTGCCTTGTTAATTCTTTTTCTTCACTATATGTATAGGAGCCACGCGACTCGATCACGCACCATGCACCTGAACATGACCCACCACGCCTAGGCACCCATACGCAACCGCTAGTAAAACGTATCACCCTAGTCTTCCATCGCCCTCTACCCATCGTCTTTGACTGCGCCACATGATAGCGTCGCGCAGAATCGATGGTAAAATAGCACGAGACCACCGAAGGCGTGGGAGCCCACCCATCGGCAATAATCAATCACCGTCATCCATGTCGTGGAGTTTTGCCACTATCGCACATCCATCGTCTCCCGTGCCAACGCCACCACCATGTTATGATGGAAGTAAAAAATGGAAATCACATTTATAACCAGATACAAACCAAGTTACGACCAAATGAATGCGTTTTTACTGCACTGATCAATTTATTTGAAGCGTTGATAGAGTTTGCTATCACATCTAGCCGTGATGTATGATGGCCATGTGATAGCTATGGTAAAAATTGATACCACATTTATATCCAGATACATTCTAATTTATGGCTACATGAAAAAAAATGGAACCACAGTGTGATGGCAGCAGTAAAAATAAATACCACATTTACATCTAGATAAATTTACGGTCAAATGAAAAAAATACAACCGCTATATGATGGCGGCAGTAAAAATGCATATCACATTTACGTCCAGATACAGTCACATTTATGACTAGGTTAAAAATGGAACTACAATGAAATATGTAGTCAGTCCCCTCATTTATTGAAAACTGAGTCTACTGAAAGAATCAATTATACTAAGTTTGTAAAGTTTGTATGTAATTAATGTTGGAACTCGCATGCATATTGTGACACACCGAAATACATGAACAAAATATGGCTCCTGTAGCTGAAGTTACAGTTTAAAAAATTCTTTTCTTTTTTGTGAGAGGCAGTTTAAAGCATTTGACTGGATCCAAATTTAGTAAAACAGTGCACTGTTCCTAGTTCGAGAACTTGACTCAATGCAATATAATTGAAGCTGCCTCACTCTTGCATTTTCTTCTCCTTCTTGGAGGATTTGAGGACACACTAATTCCCCTGGCTCTCCTCGTCACTTGCTAATAGTCCTCTCCAGCTGTACAACCTTTTTTTGGAGCAGAGCTATAGTTAAGATTAACACGATGCAATTGAAGGAAAAGGCATGGGATTTCATTGTTCTACTACCATCGAGTGGCATGTCTTGGAGGCATGCGGCGTGCCATAGTGCTGTCGTACATAACTTTTTTCTTTTTGAGACTACGAGATTTGCAAGGGATTAGGCACAAGCACTGGGGGAGACTGGGGCTATACTTTCATTACATATGGGTGGAGAGATAGAGATGTAGTACTATCAATTGGGTACACTACTATAAAATAAGCTATACTAGACGTCTCATCACAGAAGGTTCATGTGGAGCTGTCTGTGCTTTGATTATTACAGACGGTTCATGGCTAAACCATCTCTGAAACTATCACATACGGTTAGGTTTAAAAGTCGTCTATGATACACTCATTATCACAGACGGTTTTTAACTAGAACCGTCTATGAAACTATCACGGACGGTTTTTATTTACAACCGTCTATGTTTTGTTCTTTGTCATATGAACTACAGAAGCTACTGAGACGAGAGACAAATTCAAGGAAAATTTATTACAAAAGTCCCAAAAAAGATATTCTCAGATCTTAGTCTTCTAGGCTTCATATGCTTCTTCTTCGACTTTTGGAGTTGGAGGATCAGCCACTGAGTTCTTGAATGTCATGAAGATTGTCCTTGCCCTGTTGACTTCCTCCTCTAGCCTGGGCAAATCATTAGCACGGTCCATAATATCAGAGAGGATGCCATGATAAGCTTCCTCAGCATCGGTCGCTTCTGCTTGATCGGTAATGTTATCCATGTGTCTCTCCACTGCCGCAAGAGCTTCTTCCACTTTGTGCACATTGCAGAGAAGAACGAGACTAAGGGCGGTTTCCCTTTGCTGAGCGACAACGAGACACCTCCGTCGATGGTGGATGATGAGGTCCAGCTGACGGATGGAAGCGAGTCGAGGAAGGAGAGTTGGGCGAGAGCGGAGGAGCTGCTCCAAACGTAAATTGTTGACCGCCTGTGTAAGGTTGCAGCCGAACCACTCATGATGGATAAATGAAAGAAAGGAGATCAAAAGAATATTAGATGCCATTATTGAGAAATCTAGTGAAGAAGTGAGAGGACAGTTTAGAAGAGTTGGATTAGGGCGCGCATATTTAAGCGTTATCACAGACGATTCATATACCAAACCATCTCTGATATTAATATCATAGACGGTTCATATAACAAACCGTCTCTGATATTGCTTATCATAGACGGTTCGCATAACAAACCGTCTCTGATAATGACACGTCACCGATCCATGGCATATCACCTAGGATTTCGATCTCACTCATCCATTCTCTCCACATCGAATGGCAGGCACTGTTTTCTCCCACCGCTCGGCCCTTATTAGTTACCCCCCATCACCTTTCCATTGGCAGTCACGGGTGAGTCCATCCACTATATAGCTTCATGCATCCCCCTCAACGACGCCGACTACCACCGTGAGCTAGTGCCTCCGTTGTGACACCACGGTGACTGGACAACACGCTCTTGTCGTAAGTGTCGTAAGAGTGTCTTCTGCAGTCTCATCGTCGTGCCACAAAGGTGGTGCTACCGCCATCCGCTGCATCCAGCTTGTTCCTCGATGACGCCGACTAGCGCCATGAGCTAGCGCCTCCGTTGTGACACCACGGTAGACTGCACAACACACTCTTGTTATAAGTGTCGTAAGAGTGTCTTATGTAGTCTCACCGTCGTGCCACAAAGGTGGTGCTACCGTCATCCGCTATATCCAGCTTGTTCCTCGACAACTCCGACTAGCGCCTCCGTTGTGACACCATGGTAGACTGCACAACACACTATTGTCGTAAGTGTCGTAAGAGTATCTTGTCCAGTCTCACCGTTGTGCCACAAAGGTAGCGCTACCGCCGCCTCTCCATTGCCGGTGATATCTGGCCGCCATCCAATGCATCCAGCTTTTACCGTCTGCTAGGATCTCTACTTCTTATATATTCTTTCCATGTTAAAGAGTTGGGTTCATTATCTTGTTATGTTGTAATGATGGATACTAATCTTAATTGAAATGGAATGTGATGTTGTGTTAATTTGCCACTATATTTGCTTGTTTTCAAAGGGCATAGGTAACATTATTTCTTGAGGCTAGCCAAAAAACAGAAAAAAAAAATTAGATATAGAGTGATTTTCATGGCTGATTTTCATCTTGGTGATGTTGTTCATGCGCTTGTTAGTGAGGGGGATGCAGACACTACTGCCACCTTCTTTTCTGTTTCGCGCTCCAACTCCTCTTGTCATCCTCTTCGCTCACACTCGCTGACCATGACGATCTCAACACGGAGCACAGTTGGAACATGGGAGTGGAGGAGAGAACGAGAGAGGTGTAATGGGGATTGGGGAAGAAAGAAGAAAAGGGCAAAGAGATCATGGGTGGGAGTTGGTTAGTTGGGAAATGTCGAGACCGGGATGGTGGGAGGGTTGGTGCTATTGAACTGCTTGAGCGAGCATTTGTCGGTGCTTTGGTTTTCGTGTTTTCCCTTAGGCGAGCATTTTTTGCATGAGGGTGCGTGGACAGGAGGAGTGCGATGTATAAGGGGAGCAATGCTAAACGAACAAACTCTCATGGGCAGAAATAGGTGAATTTGACAAACTCATGTGGCCAGATAAATGGACAAGCTAAGCAAACGAATTTTTTGAGGGGTGGTTAGATCGTGAGAGAGAGAGGAGGAGGAGGAGAGGGACGTGAGATGGATGACCTAGATCCTATCTCATGGTGAGATCGGATGACTACGAAGGGGAGGGGAAGAACGGACATGCAACCACCAACTCGTATTTTAAAGTAGTAGACTAGCTAGAGTTTACAAATCGACCACCACAATATATATATATATATAGAGAGAGAGAGAGAGAGAGATGCCGCTGAAATGGGGCACCATAGTGTCTGGGTACCAAGTCTCTTTGCCTTTGGATTGCTTTTAGACGCGTGCAAGTGGAATGGAAGTAATTGATTTTGGCATGTTGAATCAATCATAGATGGAAAGTCTTAATTATGAAGTCTGGGCACCATGATGCCCCTGTTATTTAATATATATATATATATAATATATAATATAATATATATATATATATATATATATTCATGAATCTTCGGAATCTTCTTACCCTGTCATTCCACAATATAAATATATTTCAGAGATCAAATGTGTAGTTATTGCAATATTTTCATCATCAACCCCTTATTTTATGATGAAAAAGTGGATGAGTAGCTTAGCTCTAATATGTCATTTAATATAGATATACATGGTCTTATAATATTAATCATTTTTTAAATTTAATGTCTCTTTGATCTGTATATATGGTGGACTTTGAATTTATATTGTGGAACAGAGGAAGTAACCTATGCTTTGCTACTCTATCAATTTAGATAAGATCACGATGGTTTTCTTTTCTTAACTGGGGGAATATATATATAGACGATTTTTCTGAAAGATTGCGTGCGTGCATGCATGAGATATCTGGATAAGTCGATCGCGTCGATATTATTAGCCGTTCAAGGATTGGTTCAAAGTAAACAAACATGTCAGAAGGGAACATGAAATTTCCCAAGAAGAAACATACTATCTGCTCAACGTAATTTTCAACGAGTGATCATTTCATTTGGTGTGATGTGTCGTCGCCTCTGGTAAGCAAGCCATATTTTCGAAAATCCAGGAAAAATAAAAACCGTAAGCAAGCAATGTTGCTATCATGTAATCATTAATTTTCTCCAAAATATCAGATTAGGAGATCACAAAACGTACATGCATGATTGATTAACTAAGCTAGCACCATCATGTTTTCAACCACCGCCAAAACCCTTCCGCGCATTCTTATACACACCTTGCAGAGGTGGACCTAGGAATTATAACAAAAAACTCATAAAAAGGGCCAAACAAGTTATAGATGTGTTATTTTAGGTTGATGCTTATAGCTGTAATTTTTAATTTTAACCTATTCGTGAGAGACAGTACGTAGAGAAAAATAGTCGGATACGATTTTGATTGGTACAGCTGAATTCGATATAATTTGTACTATAATTTACCTATAAATTTCATTTTAAAAAAACTAGTTGTGTACCCGTGCATTGCAACGGAACTCATTCAATGTATAGAGAATCGTGCTATAGAAGAGAGTTACTCTGATCGGTTGGAAAGTGGAGAATGGCGAGAAATTGAGGGAATAGAGCGGTTAGAGGAGAATAGACGTACAACTACCAACTCATTCTTTTATAATAGTAATAATACACCGTTTAATAGTGAGTAACAATAGAAATAGAAACCAAAGTTTAACAATAAATTCAGAAGGACTGAGTTATACACTATGGCTTATATTTGATGAGATAGATCGACCCATAGTAACTATAAAAAAATCTTCGAAATACATGGGCTATATTGAAGACTTTCAATCAAGGGAGAGCCACCTAGCCCTGTGCCAGCTGCACGCCGTCCTCTCCCTTCGCAACTAATTAATACCTTGATCTGCAAACCCCTCCATGATCTATGACTGACATTAAAAGAAACGTTTATATAATAAACATGTAAATATTATATATTGTACGCTCTCGTAATCTTATCACTAACGGTATCGAAATTGGCTACGTCGAAAAACTTTAGGATCATGACTACTGAGGGCACTCCTAATACAAAAACTATGAAATAGTTTCTATACTTGCCAATTAATGTAGACACTACCCATGGAAACTATACTCCAATGGATAGTTTCTACAAATAAAATTTTCATCCAATCATCTATCTTCTCTCTCCTATCATCTACCTATCACAGCTCTTTCTATCTTGGTTCTTGTGTAGATATAGTTTCTATATAAGAAACCATTTCCTTATCTCTCCTCCTTAACTCCAATGATACATCAGTATTTTGCTTACTTGGCACCTTATTTAATGTCATAGAAACCATCTATAGTTTCTGCATTAGGAGTGCTCTGATAGGGCTAACCCTAAGCCGTCCATTTGTTCAATCGAGAAACGTACGGTCTAATAGACAAACTAGGCAATCACTTCGCCATATAACGTACGCCTGAGCATGCAGTAACACCGAGCGTGCTGTACACCTGTAAGAGCAAGTTTAATAAGACTGACTGTGCTAGCTATAAGGGAATCCATGTCAGCATAATCCTATGTGGAGGGGAGAGAATAGGAGAGAGAGAGAGCCAAGCCAGCTCCCATGCAAGAGTCAAGCTATAGCACAAGAAAAAAGGTGTTATCCATGCATGTACCAATAGGACTAACTGCTATACCCATGCATGTATTAAATGATCACTCTATTAAATGATTGAGAGCTCTTGTGGAGATAACTTATAGCCAGCTTATTGTATGAGTTGGCTGCATCATTATCTATTGATGACATAAAAATGTATTAGAGGTAACAGCTATCTATACTATTAAACTTGCTCTAACATGTAGGGCCTCGTGAATCGTAATCTTGCCATCATTCGATCTATAAACTAAATTAACATCGCATGCAGCTCGCGAGCTAGTGACCCAGCTACATAAGCAAGCCAGACACAAGCCATGTTTTGCGGCGCGGGCTTGCTGTCTTTTCAGCCAGCTTGCCGCGAAGAGAAGCGAAGCTCCCCCGGTGTCAACCGCGCATGCCGTTGAAACTCTGGTCCTTCACTGAAACCACACGACAAACAATTAATAGACGCCATCTTGTGTAGCACGTTCATCTGCACGAGAAAAACCTTTTGATTAAGGATGTTAAGGATGGTTTTTTTGGATGTGGTTTATGCCATTTGAATGCTGGCTATTAGTGCCGCTCGTTTTAGTTTGAGCTTCTATTTTCCGGCTTATTTTTCATTATTCATAAATTTTGTCTTTTCTGACTTTTTGGATTTTTTTGAGCTTTTTTGCCGGTTCTTTTTTCCGTATTCGTTTGCATTATACGTACTGGGCTAATCCGTTTTCTCTATTTTTAAATTTTTAAATTTTAATTATGCTAAATAAGTCACTATCAACTATAGTGTAATTTCAGCTAGCTACAGTGAAAATTCAGCCATAAGCCACAAAAAATAAGCCCAACTGAGCACACTCTATAAGAGACAGTATGAAGAGAGAAGTAGTCGCATATGATTTTAGTCAGTATAGCTGAACTCGATCTATTGTTTACTACAATCGATCTGTAGACTTTACCTTAAAAAATGCACTGTTCAAAAGCGGGTTATTATAGCAAAAAGTGAAAATGTTAGATCACCTTCGGCATGCCGAAAGATCTAACATCTAGAATACTGCCTCAACATCTTCGGCATGCACCAACCTTCTCCTGAAGACTCGACATCACTCCCTCTTCCTTGCCTTTCGCTTCATACTCATCTTCCCGACCTGACTAGCATTCACTCAAAAGACTCCAGACCAACATCCTCCACCGCTTCTACTCATGTTTCATCTACTACCATGACGTACCATCCCACTGAGGAACCATCCTTGCTTCCTCCCAACGATATGCCTGTTCATCCTCCAACCAATACCCATACCATGCACACTCATGCCAAATTAGGTGTTGGCGTTCCAGTCCAACGCCTAAATCTTCTTGCCTCCACTGCTATTTCCCCTATACCTTGTTCTTCACGACTTGCGCTACTTGATCCCCACTAGGCTCGAGCCATGCAAGATGAATTCGATGCCCTCATCCAAAATCAAACATGGCAACTTGTTCCTTGTCCCCCTAGAGCCAATGTGGTTACAGGTAAATGGATTTTTAGGCACAAGTTTCATGCAGATGGTTCCCTCACTCGCTACAAGGCCTGATAGGTCTTATGCGACTATTCCCAATAGGCCGGAATTGATATTGATGAAACCTTTAGTCCCGTCGTTAAGCCCAGCACCATACGTATTGTCTTGAGTCTAACAGTTTCCTCTTCGTAGCCTATTCATCAGCTCGATGTCAAAAACGCTTTTCTACATGGTGCTCTCCACGATACTGTATATTGCCAACAACCACATGGTTTCGAGGATTGTTCTCATCCTGATTTTGTTTGTCTATTGAAAAAAGCTCTTTACAGTCTTAAACAAGCACCTCGGGCTTGGTTCCAGTGTTTTACAATGTTCATTCAGTCTGTCAGTTTCATGTCTTCAAAATCTAAACCTTCCTTGTTCATTCACCAGTCCGGTTCTAACACTGCGTACCTCCTATCATACGTAGATAACATTATCCTCACAGCTTCTTATAATTCATTTCTTCACCATGTCATTTCTACCTTACATTCAGAATTTCACATGACTGATCTTGGTCCTTTACATCATTTCCTTGGTATTTCTATCAACCGATCTTCCTCAGGACTCTTCTTATCTCAACGTCAATACATCCTGGAGCTTTTAGCCAAGGTCAACATGACTGAATGTAATCCCATTCGCATGCTTGCAGAACCTGGTGCTAAACTATCTTCTTCTGGTCCTCCTGTTTCCAATCCTACTCTCTGTAGAAACATCATAGGTGCTCTTCAATACTTAACTTTCACCTGTCCCTACATAATGTTCACAGTTTAACAAGCTTGCTTGTTCATGCATGATCCTCGTGAACCTCATCTTAATCATATCAAACAAATGTTTTGTTACCTCAAAGGAACTATTGCTTATGGTCTTCACATCACACCTTCCTCACATCACACTCTCATAGCATACTCTAATGCGGATTGGGCTGGGTGTTCGAACACTTGATGTTCCATGACTAGCTACTGTGTCTTCTTGGGTGATACTTTGATCTCTTGGTCCTCCAAACGATACCTCACTGTGTCTCGGTCTAGTACCGAAGCCAATATTGAGCAGTCACTCATGCCGTTGTAGGATCAAGGATACCGACTAGAGGGGGTGAATAGGAGGTTTTTAAATTTTTTTTGTTCACTTGATTAATTCTTTACAATTTAAATGACAAGAATGTAAAGCAATTAATCCTATGCAATTCTAGTTAACAATATAGCAAACTTAGCTCTAAACAATCAAATGATCACAAAGATGTAAATAAGTAAGAGCTAAGAACAAAAGAACACAACCGATGTTTTACCGTGGTGATCGGAAACTTGCCGGTTTCCCCTAGTCCACGTTGAGGTTAGCCCGGACGAATTGGACCGGCTCCACGAATTGAGCCAAACACCTCGATCACTAATGTAGCTCTTCCCCGCTCCGGGTAGGTGAGCTCCAACCTTCACAAATTGCCGGGTCTTCTCACAAGCTTCTTGAGAAGATCACCAAGCCAAACTTCGCCCGATCGTCCAAGTGCCGGCAAGCACTAAGAGTAATAGACCTTGGGCTTCACTTGAATGCAATTCTTGTGCTAAGTGGATCAACAAATGAAAATCTTGCACTAATTGCAAAACCACCTCAATTTAATGCTCAATGAGAGAAAGTGGGTGGAATGAATACTCTTGGGCTCAAGGATTGTGCAATGAGTCTCTCAACTATGCCCTTATGCAGTGGTGGGGGTATTTATAGCCTCCACCAACCAAAACTAGCTATTTGACATAATTTCCAGAAAAATTTTGGTCGAGCGGTACTACCGCCCCCATGTGCCGGTACTACCGCTACCAAATCTTCGCGCCAGAACGGCTATGTCAGAGCTCTGCAGTGACCGTTGGATTTGGCGGTGCGGTACTACTGCCGTTGATATTTGCAGTACTACTGCTCTCCGGTAGTTCCGCAAAGTCGGCGCGGTACTACTGCTCCAGCCAAACTCCAAAAGGTCCCAAATTTTGGCGCTCTCTGGAAAAAGTGATCCGCTCTCGGGCCGGATCTTCCGGACTCCGGAAGTACCGCTCTGGATAGCGGAACTACCGCACACAGCGGTAGTTCCGGCGTTGAAATCGCTGGTACTTCCGCTCCAGGAAAATCCAGACTTCATCCGGAGGGTGCTCTCTGGAAAAATCAATCCGCTCTCCCTCCGGATCTTCCGGGCTCCGGAAGTACCGCTCCATAATGCGGTACTACCGCTCGGTGCGATAGTTCCGACGTTCAAGTGGCCGGTACTTCCGTTCCCGCAAGAGCTCAAGTGCATCCGCGGGTGCTCTCTGGAAAAATTGATCCGCTCAAGAAACGGATCTTCCGCTCGCCAGTACTACCGCATTTAGACGCGTAACTACCGCTCTCCGGTAGTTCCGACGTTCAAAACTACGGTACTACCGCCCTTCCAGACAGAGCACAGATTTTGTTTTAAAACTGATTTTTGATGGATGCAAGTTTCTAATGTTGATCCATATGGCACAAGAAATATGTTTTCGAGCTACTTGCCAAGATCCCTCTTGATGGTACGATCATCTATCCTATAATCCGGTCTTCCCCCATTCACCTAAGACCGGTAAAATTCAAAAAGGATCCTATGCTAAGTATACATTTGTCTTGAGCCAATTTGGTCTTCATAGATATCCTTTGGCTTGCATCTTGTCGCTCATATGTAGACTAACCCATAGCATGCTCATAAAACTCGTTAGTCCCATATTCACATAATTTCATTAATTACCAAAACCATTTTTAGGGGCCTAGATGCTTTCAGCCGTGCTGAAACTTGTTAGATTTGCTAATTACTTGCTGAGCTTCAACAACCCATTCAGCAGGCTACTATTGTTTATTGTGACAATGTTATGGCAGTATACCTCTCAACTAATCCAGTTCAACATTGTTGCACAAAACACATTGAAATAAACATTCACTTTGTGCATGAAAAAGTAGCTTTGGGATAGGTTCGTGTTTTACATGTTCCCACAAGCTCCCAATTTGTAGATATATTCACTAAAGGATTGAATGCTGCCCTATTCAATGAGTTTCGGTCCAACCTCATTGTCCACGTGCTCGACGCTGTGTCTATGGGGGGTGTTAGATGGGATTACTCCTAACCATCCCACTTCTTTCGGCAATCAGGCAGCACTACCTCAACATCTTCGACATGCACCAACCTTCTCCTAAAGACTCAGCATCACTCCCTCTTTCTTGCCTCCTTTGGCTACATCAGTTATCTAGTATTTAATCTCTTGTAATCAGCATTGTACTGTAATTTCATTCTAATGAAGAGAGCACAGTATTCTACCTTTACCAAAACTAGCAGAAAAGCTGAAGTTGAAAGCTGCCAAACCCGCCCTAAGGCCATGTTCTAATGTGTTTTGGCTTTTAGTTTTTGAATTTTGGCTTTTGACAAAAATAACATTATAACAATTATTAGATTTTGAAAGTATTCAATTAAAGAAAAAATAAAAATAAAAAACATCATTATATCTCCATGGATAATTCATTCTATATTTAGAGTAACAAAAAAGAGAAAAATCTAACAAATGTTAAGAGTTCAAATTTGACTCTCTTAGCTCGCATTTCAAACTTTCTTTACCGTCATATCCATAATCAAATGATGAAGTTGAGTACATGTCTAGAGTTTTATATGCGAGTACAGTTGGTTCGCTTATGTATGCCATGGTATGTTCTCATCCTGATTTATCTCAATTACTAGTAAGGTGTCTATGTGTTGCAACAAACTACAAAAATAGGGTGATACACACCAGCAAATGTGATCCAAAATCATACCATGGGCAACCACAAAAGTGCACTAAATAAATAAAGGACCGCTAGTTTGAGCAAGGTTTCTTCGGCATGTCTTGCGACTTGCTGCCATCATGGTTGAGTCAGACTCAATTATTTGGTGAATCTTCTCTTTAATTCTTGAGGAAGATGAGGAAGAAGAGTAATATTACGAGAATTTGATGCTTGGTTCATTACCGCACACAAGCAATCCAATCATTCTTTTCCATGCCTCCCATGCATCATCCTTTTACATGGTCAGATAGATTTTGCAACAAAAAATCTATACCATGCACATCTTGTTTTGCTTTACATGAGAATTATGACATAAAACTATAGGGCAGCATTGCATATAAAAGGATTTACCAATTCCAGATAGCAAATCTCTAATGACCCTAATACAACCATTGCCAAAGGCCTACCAATTGAGAATGTGAGTAGAAGCTGAGGACAAAATAACTTACTTTAGATAATTTTCAGAAGTAGTTGGAAAGGAATGCCAATAGATTAATGTCCTTCCCTACCACTAATACCTCCCTATAGATGTTGAAGGTATGGATAAAAAATCCATTATTATCTGAAAACTATATTCAATAAATTCAAATGAAATCTGGATGTAAAATGTTACAACAAATAAATAGGGCACAATGTAAATAAGCAAATCGGGTATGTAAATAAGTCCCTCTTTAGGATTTATAACATACATAAGAAAGATAATGTTTATGATTAAAAAAACTTCGTTGAGGATTACAGTGCATGTAAGAAGGCAAAATTGTCCCAATAGATCGGTAATGATAACTTTCATCAATTCTCCATAATGACATGGGACAAATTAGGCTATCACTACTACAAAAAAAGGCCATCACAGACGGTTCAAAACTGTCATCACAGACGGTTTTTTGAACCGTCTAAATTTATATGTCAATGATAATAAGAAGTTATCACAGACGGTTTGTGAGCCATCTGTGATAACTACATCACAGATGGTTTATAACTAAAACTGTCTATAAAAAATACTATTACAGACAGTTTTAGCTATAGAAAAATCAAAAAAATAGTTTTTAGAAGTTGAAAAGAAAATGGCCAACTCCTCCCTCGTAAATCCCAGGGGCAAACCCGTCCTTCCGCCGCGCCGCTCCGTGAAACATACGGCCACCTGTACGTGTATATAAGTTTCTCTCTGCACCGCGTCGCCCACACCTCACTGGCCCAATCGCCGCGCAGTGCCCGGCCGGCCCCCATGTGGAGGCCGAGGAGACGCAGATGCTCGAAGGCGCCACCGACGCGTTGCGGTGGTAGTACGGACGCCAAGGGGAACACGGCCGGCGAGGCGGCCTCACTCCCACTTGCGAAGCGGCCGCGGCGGCCGCTTTGTGACGTAGACGCGTTCGACCGGCTCCCCGACGACCTCGTCCTCACCGTGCTCGCCAGGCTCGCTGCCACCGCCTCTTCCCCCGCCGACGTCGCAGCCGCATCGCTCACGTAACTGTTCTCGACTTATCTGGCCTTGTTGCCTTCCTCTGTTTCGCCGTGTCGTCTCGTTTCTTCTTTGTGTCGAGTTTCTCAGTATGCGTGTTGGTGCGTGCCCTGCTCAGGTGCAGGAGGTTTCGGGAGCTCGCGGCGCACCCCGAAGTGCTGTCGCGGGCGTCAGCGGCGGCCGTCGCCGTGCGCGCGGGATGTTGGTCGGAGGCGGCGCACCGGTTCCTGCGCTGGTGCGCGGCCGCCGGCAGCCTCCACGCCTGCTACTTCCTCGGCATGGTAACCAAATGAGATCCCCTGCTTCTTGGAACTCCTCTGCTACTTTGCTCTGTTTCTTCGATCTCGTCGTCTAATGTCTGTTGCTCTGGTTGTTGATTGCGACGTCGTCAGGTGCGGTTCTACTGCCTCGGGAGCAGGGCGACGGGGGCGGCGCTGCTGGCGCGCGCGGCGGCGGGCAGGCACGCGCCGGCGCTGTACGCGCTGGCGGTGGTTCAGTTCAACGGCAGCGGCGGCGGCAAGGCGGACAAGGACCCGCGCGCGGGCGTCGAGCTGTGCGCGCGCGCCGCGTTGCTCGGCCACGCGCCCGCCCTGCGCGAGCTCGGCCACTGCCTCCAGGACGGCTACGGCGCGCTCCGCGACCCCGCCGCAGGACGCCGCCTCCTCCTCCACGCCGCCGCGCGCGAGCTCCTCTCGTTGCACTGCCGCTGCGACGGCGACGGCTTCGAGGAGGACCCGGCCAGCCGGTTCATGGTGGAGTGGTGGGAGGCGCACACCCGTAAGAAGACGGCGATGCGAGAAGCTGGCGGCGGCGGCGACGACGACAACGACAGCGCGGACCTGCGGCTGTGTTCGCAGGCGCGGTGCGGGCGGCGGGAGACGCGGCGGCACGAGTTCCGGCGGTGCTCGGTGTGCGGCTCCGCCAACTACTGCTCCCGCGCGTGCCAGGCGCTCCACTGGAAGCGCGCGCACCGCGCCCAGTGCGCCGCCGCCCGCTGGCTCGCCGCCAGGGACGCGCACTGAGCGCCCACCGCTTGACACGTCGCACATGTACATACCACTGGCTAGTGGAGGATTAGGATAAGATGTTTGTAGTCAATTACCCATATTTCCTCTATACTCGTTGGTGTGATTAGGGGCTAGGGATAATGATTAGTGGGTTGTTTATATGTTAATGGTGGCCAAAATCAATAGCAGAGTGCTTGTATAAATTGTGTGAGTTAGGCAGTGAAGGGACTTTTCGTGTGAAGAGCAGCTTGCATGTTGCACATGTTTTCTTTTCTTCTCGCACGATCGATGCGGCTTTGCTTTTGTTTGTGTCGAGGACCTAGCTAGGTAATAGCCCCGTCATTTTTGCACTGCGGCTAATGATATTTGTTTGTTTTTCCATACGATTAATTGCAGCATGATAATAATAATAATTATATGTTCTGGTAAGCATTGCGTGAAGATGAATCTGGGCAAGCCTAGCTTCCCACTTTATTCTACAGGGCCCAACAAGTCCTTGGTACTTTTGCAAAACTGTGTGCAAATGGAATGTTGTTTGCCTAAACCACAATAGCTTCTTGAATCTTTTCGTTAAGAGAGACAGAGCATGCGATTCTGATTCACTTCTCTCAACTGAAAAACAAGCGAATCTGATTCCGATGCGCGCTCTCTCTCTCTCTGTGTGTGTACTACTTGTACTAGCAAGGAATAAGTACTCACTCTGTATTGTATGCCTGTACCTTCTCCAATAATAAAGAATCTAATCTGGTTCTGGCGTGTAGCCATAGAAAGATTTTGACCAAAGGTAAACGGAGTCTAAGAAATAAACCTTCTTTTCCTTATAGCATGTACAATACAAAATGCTTATATATGAATGCTTAAAGAGAGAGAATATAGCCATATCATCAAGCACCCATGCAAAAGTTATTCCCTCCAATGCAAATATCTTTTCCATAGGTGCTTAGATGCTATATTTTCTATTAATAGAATCAGTTATATACATAAGCATCTACTAAGCACTGGTGCTTATTTAAGCATCGATGCTTCAAAATAAGCACCTTATCTATTCTATGTGGCAAGAAAAAACAGTTTTTCATTGCTAAGCATCTCTCTAAATGCATTGTACATGCTCTTATATACACGCTACTGGGTTTTTTCTTCTCACGATCCAACCCGATACAATCTCATGACCACCTCTCCACGTATCTGCCCTTTCACGCGTCACTATACATACGTACGTACGTATATACATATATACATGCGTGCAGTGGCGGAGGACGGAAAAAAATAAGGTATGGCGAAATCGAAAACATAGATATCAAAGATTTCTCACTAAATTGGTTTATACACATATAATATATCATGATCGTCACCTACTATATAAGTAAAAACATTTAGAATAAATAGAAAGATACAAGTGAAGTCAATAGACTAACCGAGTGACAATGAACTTTAATTGCGTCTAGGCGAGGTAGGCAATTGCACTTGCCTATCTTTCTTTTTCTGAAATGATTTCTTAATCTTCTCAATATCAATTCCTTTGAATATCTCTCGCTACTGTTCTTCTTCCTCTCGCCGTTGGCTGAGAGTTTATTACAGTGAAACTTCACCTTTCTTGATGTGTCCATGGTACAGAGTGATTTGGGGGTAAAAATCGCTGAGAATTCAAGGTATGGCGAGCGTCATACCTTGCCATACTGAGACCTCCCCCCTGCATGCGTGCGTGTGTGGGGTGGGTGCGTAGCTTTGTAGGGACATCCGGGACTTGCATCCCTGACACTTGTGGATCAATAAAAATCTGAATGAATGCTTAGATAATGTCGTTCAAGTGCTTGGTCTAGAATTATATATTCATAGCATGTGTGAAGCAGAGTAAAAAAAAATGTTCCAGAAAAAAGTTGGCACTGCTCTGCTCTGTCATTTCCTACACTTGTAGGCGCCATAAAAAAAAGTTTTTCAAAATTCCTGCACTTGAGCCTCCTCTCTCTAGCGAGCAAGAACTATGGAGTGATTCCTAGATGACTTGATATTGAGTCATTGTAATCTGTGAACTCAACTTCCACTGATACGGTTTAAGAGTTCGATTGAAGCATAGAGGACTGGATCATGTTGCTGTGGCCTAAAACAAACCAGTTATTTCGACTTAGGTTCATACAAGGCTGATCAAATATAACAAGTATACTCAGCCGTCGGCAGCCATAATCCGACGGCTAATCAGCATCTACGTACGTGCATTAACATAACCTTACATGTAAACCAGAGACACATAATAGTTTACATACAAACATACATACACATACACAAGCTTCAGAGAGCGAACTCAACTCGCGGAACCGCGTGGCAGACCAGCGGCTTGTTCATCTCCATGGATAAGCGGAGGCGCTCCGTGAGCTTGACGGGCTGGGCCGGCGACCACGTGTACGCTTGCAGAAGGCGGCCAAGCCAAAGATGGGCCGTAGCGAGGCCCATCATCCTGCCAGGGCACACCCTGCGGCCTGACCCAAACGGCGCCAGCCTCAGGTCGGACCCGAGCACGCTCACGTCCTCCTCCACGAACCTCACGGGCCGGAAGGACCATGGGTCGGCCCATATGGCCTCGTCGTGGGATATGGCCCACATGTTCACCATCGCCGTGGTGCCCGCGGGGACGAGGTGCTTGCCCACTTGGGCGTCGTGGACTGCGAGGCGGGCCCACGAGAGGAGCGGGCCCGGTGGGTGCAGCCGGAGGGTCTCCTTGACGACGCCCTGGAGGAAGCGAAGGTTGGGGACGTCGGAGTCGGCGATGGGCCGTGAGCCGACCACTGTGTCGAGCTCTTGCTGGGCCTTCCGCTGGATGTCCGAGTGCAACGCCATCCGGGCCATGGCCCACTCCAGGAGTACGGCCACTACGTCGGTCCCACGGAAGATGGTTTCCTGCATGCCACCAGGGCATGTCCAAACATTATATACGTAATTTCCTGCTTTTCTGGAAGGAGTAAACTCATGTTTCTTATATACCGTTAAATGGTGTTGTTATACCTCTTTATCGTATACTCTCATAATGATTATAAGATACTTTCTATGAGATATATGATTAATTATCTAAAATAAAAAGAACTATTATGTTACCCAGATAACTTACAACTAATAGTTTACTGACTTAATTGCACATAAAGAACACTTATGGTACTATCTAGATATCCACCTTGACGTTATATTTTATACTTATGTGCTATATCCACTTTATCAAGACCTGTATGCGCATGCGTGGTATATCCCACATCCCCACGAATTAAGTATGCCTACAAAATTAGTTTACCCTTGTATACCACTTTTTGCCACTTATATAGAGCAATTAAAAGGTAGTAGGTAAAGGCTTATCTCACCCAGAGCACTGCTATGGCATCAGAGTCGTGTATGCTCTCCTCCTGTGGCAGGGCAAGCATGTAGCTAAGCAGGTCGTCCCTCTTGTGCAAGTCCCCTCTTGCCCTCCTCTCCTCCACCACCCTCCCGAGGTGCTCCCTAACCCTAGCCGTCAGCCTCTGACACCTGGGTCCCACCCCGTGGAAGTCCAGCACGCCCCGCAGCGATGTGTAGTGGTCTCCCAGGTTGAACATGCCCACAAGCTCGTACCCTTCCTTCACCATCTCAGCCATGTCCTCGCTCGCGCCCTCGAGACCCAGCACGCTCCCCACCATGCTCTCCAGGGAAGCCCTTTGGAGGATGGCTCTCATGGCGACCCTCCCCGCGCTCTCCATCTCGTCGGAGATTTTCCTGGCCATGCCGTCGGCGACGCGCCGGCGGAGGCCCCCCAGCGCGGCGATGCGGCGCGGGGAGAGCATGCCGGCCCCGGCGATGCGGCGGAGGCGGCGCCAGTACTCCCCCGCGGGCGCGAACCCGATGGAGCGGCAGAACATGAGCTCGCGGGCCGCGGCCTTGGTCGGCCGGTCGACGAACGCCGGCCCGGAGAGGATCTCCCGCGCCGTGTCCGGGTGGCTGCTGATCACCACTGGCGTCGCGCCGAGGGAGAAGGACATGAGGCGCCGCGCGCCGTGCGCATCGGCGAGTGCGGCTAGCCGCCGGTGCATGAGAGGGCCGGACACGGTGGGGAGGGAGCCCAGGAGCGGCCACCCTCGCGGCCCGGGAATGGCGGTGGTAGGATGGCCATTCCTACGTGCATGGCAATTCATAAGGAGTGGCAAGGTGATCACCACCATGGCTAGAGAGAGAAGCAAGAGAGAGAAGAGCCTTGAAGGCTGTGCGCTAGGGTTAATGGTGGTATGGAACATGAGGAAGAGCAAGGAGATGGTTGTGAGTAGTTCAGTCCTCATGGTTAGCCAGGAGAAGATAATTAAGATAGGTTTTACTCTCACTATATATAGTTAACTATAGTCTCTCTCTCTGTCTCTTGCCAACTATAGTTACCTATAGTAAGTTCGTGACTAGTGCAAGTACTACTATGGTTACTAATGCAACTACTACAAGTAGTACTACGACTTTGGAGGGAACAAACACAAGAGTTCGAGTCGGTTGATCGGTTTGTTAGTTGGAAGAAGTGGGCTCATGGAGCTCTGCTTGGGACAAAAGGGCCTATTTATAGTGAGGGTGAGAGCCTGTGGTTGGCTGGGGTAAAGTTTGTGCATTTTGGTAGTGCTTTCTCTTTTAGAGGCCAATAATTTTCTAATTGCTATAGGCATATATACTAGCCTCTAAGCTTCGACTTATGTGGGCATGGATGCATGTCTAGTGTTGCATGGAAGGCAGGTCCACGATGCAGGACAGGTTGTGTGTTCGGATAGAGTTAGTGTGGTGTTACTTTAGTTTATGTCTCTTTTGGTAAGTATATTTCACTTTTGGTAAGTATATTTCACTTTTGGTATATATTCAGTCCTTGTACGTAATTTTAGGAGCAAGATTGTGGCCGATATGACTCATATTAGTTTAAACGTGCAAAATCAAATTAACTTACGTGTGTGACTCGTTTATAGTTAATAGGTTAATTACCAAATATATAACCCATACTTGACCCTTGGATATAGTACTGTTTTGCAGTATAAGCAAGCCCACCATGTGTGGCAAGCTGGCACCAAATTGAAGAAAGGCTAGTATACTACACTTGATTTCTTCGATGAATGCACACTACAAAACAAACAATTCCCAATAAAGATCTGTATTGTGAAGCAGAGGGAATAGGGTGTGGTCAACTCTTTTATATATCAATTAACAGGGTTACCAAATACCTTGATGCTAACCGTTAAATTCTAACAAAAAACACTACTACATTTCTAACCTATCCCTGACGGTTGGTGCCAACGGTGGTACCTCTTTATAATATTTTTCAAGTGCTCATGTCACTTTGTTGACATTTTTGTCGCTGATTTTTTTTCCTACCGTCGAGAAAATACTAAATAGGTACCAAAACCATCAGCCATTCACAAATAACCGTCAGGAAAAATTGTAAACCTTATAGTGATATTGCAACTCTTTTTTTTGCGATTCTCTCTTTTTTTTTTTTTGCGATTACCGTTATTGGATTCTAGAGGCATCACGTTTCAATGGTACATACATATCAAATCAGAATTAATCTTAAAATATGATAATGAGAACTAGAAATCTCAGTTATCAGATTAACACAAAAACTTTCAAATCAATCACTAAAAGCCATCATTAATTTTGAAAAGACCAAACGAATTATTCCACTTAATGCTTATCCCTTTCCAGCTTCTATCTGTGATGTGACACCAAGTAGTACTGTTGTTTTGGTTTCTAATTCTACATTGAAATATGAGAATACATCTTCTGATGGTGCTATTGTGACAAAGGGAGAGGAAGCCAAGGGGGAAGGAGAAGTGGATGGCAAATAGAGAGAAGACTGAGAAGGGAAAACCAAGTCCAAGTTGTTGGGCGCATGGGGGCTTGTGTGCATGAAGTTAGTTGGCGCATGAGTAGACCTGGTTGTGTGGTGCAAAGGGGAAGCTGAAGGAGGTGGCCACATGATTGCCAAGCCAAGCTAAGCCAAGGGAGTTCTTTCTTGCGAGTGAAGAAAAAAGGGCTAAGCTAGGTGCTAAAGTCAAGAAAGAAACAAATCAAGCCAGAAAAGGGAGCCAAGCCAAGCCAAGCCAAGCCAAAGGGAATTATTTCTTGTGCATGAAGAAAGAAAGGGCAATCCGAGTGGGACTCCAAGTTGTGTGCAACCAGGAGGGCCATGCTATGTGGAGCAGGAGGCCAAACCAAAGAGAGGAGCCAGACACATGAGCCAAGCTGTGCGCAAGGGGAGGAGAAGCTAGAAATTCACATGGGATGAGTTTGGATCCGAATTAGCTAGCCCATGAAACAAAATCCAATAATCCGAACTTTCTATCTCTTAAGTTTGTTTCTAATCAGATGAGTCCAGATATTTTGTGTCGTGCATTGTGCTGGCTGAACTAGATCGGTTTGTAATTTTGTTTTAGGGAGTCCTCACAAAAACTATCTCGGTTTATTTAGGGAGTTTGGTTTTTAGGAGAATTGAAGTCGGATTGCTAGGGAGTCCGAGTAGAACTCGTGAGTTGGAGATTGAGTCGGGCTTAGCCCATTACCATGCGTGTGCTTGTGTGTGTCGTGCCTAGGCACCAATATAAGGCCAAGGAGTATACCTCATGTAACTTAGATCAGAATACATGAGTTGAGAAATACAGAAAAACCATAGATGGTTTGTGGCACCATTGCGTGCTTGAGTGTTGAGGCTTTCTCAATCAAGGTTTGCTGAAGTTGTTGCAAGGCAAGAACACCTTATTCTTGAGATTGCCCACTGAATCTACATGATTCTACTCTCTAATTTGTACTCCTCACTTGGGTCACAGTTTGGAGATCCTCTGGATTGCTTGTAAAATAACGCTAGTTGATTGGTGCAATTTAGCCTACCTATCATCTACCATTGCCACAAGGAGAGAGGGCTACGAAACCCTAGTTTCTTTTTGCTAGCCGCAAGAAGAAGTGCTAGTTGGTTGCTGTTTCTTGGCCAAATATATCATTAGGCAAATTCCAAAAAAAAAAAAATGTGATGCATCCATGAGCAAGGTTCAAAGCTTCCACAATATCCTTCCATCGCCAGCACATTAATTCAGCCTAGTTTTCTTCAAAATGGGATATCTCAGAGTAATCTTAAAATGTATTTATATTTTTAATATTATTTTAGAACCATCTATGAAAGTGGTACAAAAAAATTGAAATAGTCGGTTTACACTACTACAGATAAGGTCATCATAGACGATTCAAAAATGTCATCACAGACGGTTTTATGAGCCGTCTAAGTTTATAGATCAGTAATGACATGAGGTATCACAGGCGTGTCGAGACTCGAATATGCAAATCCGGACTCTCATATGTATTCTGCACTAGTCCAGGATCACACTAGTGCACACGGTATAAACAAAGATGAAATATCGATCATACCACGATTTACTAAGAAAAGACTCAAATATTATTAATAATCAGCGTTGTGACCTTATGACCAAGCTTAAAATTAATAGCCTAAAAGGCTTAAAGAAACTAGCAACGAAAAATAGAAATAAGCGTAGTAGCTATTCGACATGCCCATAGGCAATCGACTGGGAGCGAAGTCCTAATCTGCGAAGTCGTCGAAGAATCCTCCGTCAAGTACCTCCTGCTGGTCTAGTCCTGTTGGACCGAAATGGCGACAGAGGGGGGGTGAATGTCGCTTTCTTTAAAATCACGACCCCCTAAAAGAACCCACGAAAGAGCTGTCTCTCCAGTAGCTACAAAGCTAAGAAGAGTAAATGAGACCCGAAAAAATCTAAACCATGCAAAGAAGAGCACTCACAAATAAATTCTTTCCAATAGCTATTGAGAGCTATGAAGAGAAGATCATAGGTAAGGGCAAGAGCTTACTGGAAGAGCATAAAGAACATAGGACTAAGGCAATAAGAGAATAGCCTGGAAGACAAACCCAAAAACAAAAATCAACAAAACCTGCAAGAAAGAGGGGGGTCGGTCAGACCTCTCTGCTGTGGCCGGTCAGACTGCCATGGGAGGGCTGGTCTGACCGGGCTCAAGCCGCCGGTCTGACCGCCAGCACTCCCCCGGTCTGACCGCTTCTCGGGACAGCAGACTGAAACTCCTGAAATTTTCAGACAGCCATCTGATAATTCATACAGCAGCAAAATTGGAGAGAATACTCTGGATTTCTCTGCCCAGAAACTTAAGACTACAACCTAAAAAGCCACAGGAGTCTAGGGAAACCAGAAAACTCAACCCAAGAACAAGGATTTGGGATTTGACCCAAAAACTGAAAATATTCAGAGTGCAGCACGAAAACTTAAATTCCCATCTCAACTTTGATTCTTTGGCCAAGAGACTTTGCAGATAAATACTTGATAGCCACTGGACTTCACATGCCAAGAATCAGGCCATCTCATGAAGGGAATCAAGAAATGCAACAAAACCCTAGAAATGAACATGAACTGAACAGGGACAACACAAAATCCAAACTAGTCAATGGTCTTAAGTCCTTTGCTCATGAGAGTTTGCAGACAAGTTAGCAATAGCTAAAGGACTCCCCAGACCAGAAATCAAGCTATCTCCTTAAGGGAATCAAAAACTACCTCAAACCCTAGAAAAGAAAACCAAGAACAGAAAAACTGAAAAAGTGCAAATATTTGATTCACTCACTTTGCTCAAGGGAAAATCCAATCAAATAATCTTGAGACCTATTCCCATCACTGAGCAACCCATTTTGCACCTCACTAGCAAGAAACAACAAGGAAACGAAAATCTCAAGAAATCATGCAAAGAGGCGTCGAAGGGAAACAGGAGCACGGGAGAAGAACTTCAGAAATTTCATTCCAACAAAACAAGGAATACATAGGAGTCCCCATACGCGTGGACATTAGAACAAGAGGAATGATTACATGGATTCTCAACTCATCCTTTCCCACTCCAAACTCAAGAACCACACACTCTACATGTTTCTTGGAAGAACAGACACAGAGAGGATGAACGTGGGAGACACTCCCTGCTGCCCACAACCACTAAAGCCTCAAAGCAAACAACCTCTCCAAAGCTTCTTTTGACTAAAGCAAACCCTAATTCTCTCCCAAAGCCATGAGGGGGCATGCAGCCACTCCCTCCTTTATATAGTCATTGGCTAACGGGTCTCCACCCCGTTACGCCCGCTAAACCCGAACGGAGCCCGCTCCCGCTTGTGCAACCTCACGAAATTACCATTTCGCCCCTCCTGCACCTTTTGGGAAGCTTCCGCGCTCCTTGTCGTCCAAGCCTCGCAACCACCTCGAGTCTCCGCCGTCTTCGACACATCTCGACCGTTCTGACCTCGACACCGCCAGTGTCTAGTCTGGTCTCTCGTGTCTCGCCTCGACGTCTTGCAGCCAACATAGACAAAAAACACATCAAATAACACCGCTCGATACATGTAAGCATAAATGTATTAATGAAATAGCCCAAACCTGACAAGTCGACATAATATGCATCCTAACCATTTTGACCAGGTTTGACCAAGTCCGACCGAGCCCGATTGCACCACGCAACATCAAGGACCGAACCAACCAAATCAAACTCGACTTTCCTAAACCAATGTCAATTACTCATCACACACATGGGATGACCTCCACATGGTCTCTCAATCTCCCCCTTGATGAGTATATTGACAAACCCCGAAAAAGCACAAAGTTGAGTTTGAAATGCAAGAAAGAAGTCAAACATGGTCCAAAGGAAGGAAATGAAGCTAATGACCATGTCGACACAAAGAGCACAAGAAAGAGCAAGTTTTCCTCAAAGCTCCTTGTTAAGAGCAAGTTTTCCTCAAAGCTCCCAAACAGGCTTTTTCTATCACTATTCTCCCCCTTTTGGCAATAAACACATCAAGGATGCAAGGAAGAGAACAAGGCATGTAAATGGATGAAATGGCTAAAGTTTGATTATTTTAAGCATGTAGAGCCATGAGAATTATCTAATATGACCATTAAGTATTACATCAAGCCATAACTCAATAGAATGCTATCTAGATCATGACAGGATATATATAAGCCAGCTAAACCAAATAGATGACAATCTGAAATTTAGTGCAATTTGTGATCATGTCAAGTCATCCAAGTTCAAAGTCTAGCTAGAGATATCGAAGGATGATGCAAACCATGTCAATAAGCTAAGCGGAACCAAGAAGCTAGTATTGAGTCATATTAGAGTGCTACAAGTTCAAGAGTGAAATATTTGTTTAAGTACTCGTAACCTTTGAGATTTTAGCAAATTGAGCACAAGTGACATATTTTTACTTTGAGAAACTCATGATTGTTTCCAACCAAGATTTTTGTTTAGTCATGTGCTAGATCTCAAGCCTTATGCGACCACTCCAAGCACAAAGCTTAAGAAGATGATATTGGTCATCCAAAACTCCCCCTGAGTTCATGCCTAGTGCAATGGCAAGCCGTCTCATGAGAAAGAATTGGTGAGATCAGTTTTTTTACACAAAAGAGATCTTTCTGCTTTTTAAACATGTTGTACTAACTCATGCTGCATCAAGAGACTAAAATAGCTCAATCTAAGGCTCAACAAAGATTCAAGACTCAACTCAGCCTATTTGACATGACATGAATCATACAAGGATAACTCAAGACAGACTAGGCTCAAATGCTATCATGACAAGTTTTAATTCAAGTTGAGCAATTTTAGTTTACTTATCATGGCAAAAGCTAGTCTACACATATGAAACCATGATAAATCTAGCAAATAAGCACAAGTCATGGTAAGGTGTAAAGCATTGTAAACATGTTATAAATGGATAATAATCAAGGCTCCATGCAGTTATATTATAATGCGAAATGCTGAAATGCAAGAAAATCCAGCTCCCCCTCAACATGTGATGCAACTTTTAGTTCAGATTGAGTTATGTCAAAATTAAGCTCCAGAAGCTCCCAAATGAACTCCCCCTGAACCAAAGCAGTAAATACGAGAAGCTGGCAAGAAAACCGAAAGGGCAGTCCTTAAAGCATAGATAAGATATAGAGGATACTATGGCTCAGACTGACTCTCATCTACCCCATTATGACTCTAGGACTATCAACTGGTCATCTAACTCACTAAAGAGCAAACACGTACCCTGTCTACCCGAGGGTGGCCCGACCCTCGCTAGAACCTATAAGCAGTGAGTGAGCTCAACCTAGTGAGAAGAGAAACAGCTAACAAGCAGCATCCTAGAATCACAAGATAAGAGTAAGAAGTCTGAACAACTAGACGATAGAAGTACTCTAATCTATGCTAGAAGAACTAAACCCAATGCACCCAAATGCAATGCAGCAGAATGGAGTAAGAGCATAATCAATATGATAAAGCAGTAAAGCACAAAGCTCCCCCTCACAACAGTCTCTCCCCGCAGAGCTGAAAACCTAGAGCTATCCAATGGCTTTATGAAGATATCAGCCAACTGGTGGTCACTCTCCACAAACTGAAGTACGATGTCACCTTTCTCTACATGGTCTCTAAGGAAGTGATAGCAAATATCAATGTGCTTGGTCCAAGAATGCTGCACTGGGTTCTTAGCAATGTTAATCGCAGAAGTGTTATCACAAAGGAGTGGAACACTGTCGATAACTAACCCAAAGTCCCGCAGGGTCGAGACCATCCAAAGCACCTGGCTACAGCAACGTACTCGGCCTCTGCGGTGGACTGTGCAACACCGGACTGCTTCCTCGAGGACCAGGAAACAAGAGAAGTGCCAATGAATTGGCAGGTGCCAGAAGTGCTCTTCCTATCTATCCAACAGCCAGCAAAGTCTGCATCCGAGTAGGCTCTCAAGGAAAGACAGGACGAGGAAGAGTACCAGATACCATAGTCAATGGTAGCTCGAAGGTATCGAAGGATGCGCTTCACCGCCTGGCGGTGAGAAACGCGAGGAGAAGCCTGAAACCGAGCACAAAGACACACGGAGAAGTGTATGTCCGGTCTCGAGGCCGTGAGGTATAAGAGGGAGCCGATCATACTACGATACTCCTTCTGATCAACTGGCTCGCCATCCTCATCTGGGTCAAGTGTGGCGGAAGATGTCATGGGAGTTGAAACGGGCTTACCATCACTCATATCAAAGCGTCTCAGGAGGTCGCGAGTGTACTTGCCCTGATGCAAGAAGGTACCCTCCCGAGTCTGCTTGATCTGGAAGCCCAGAAAGAAGCTCAACTTGCCCATCATGCTCATCTCAAACTCTGAGCTCATGACATCGAAAAACTGGGAAACGAGAGCATGAGAAGAGCCGCCAAAGATGATGTCATCCACATAAATCTGGACGAACAGAAAATCAGTGCCATGCTGGCGAATGAACAAGGTATTTTCTACTTTACCCATCTCAAACCCATGACTCAACAAGTAGAACTTAAGCCTCTCATACCAAGCTCTAGGGACCTGCTTAAGTCCATACAGAGCTTTAGAAAGCTTGAAGACATGGTTTGGGTATTGGGTTCTCGAAACCTAGATGCTGTCTGACATAGACTTCTTCCTCAATAAAGCCATTGAGGAAGGCACTCTTGACATCCATCTGGTACAGCTTGAAACCCTTAGAAGCCGCAAAAGCAAGCAGGATTCTAATGGCCTCAAGTCTAGCTACAGGGGCAAAGGTCTCCTCAAAATCTAGACCCTCAATCTGGGAGAACCCCTGAGTTACCAGTCTAGCCTTGTTCCGAATGACAACCACATCCTCACTCTGCTTGTTCTTGAACACCCACTTGGTCCCAATGATATTGTGACATCGAGGGGGCTCAACAAGTGACCAGACCTTGTTTCTCTCAAAATTCTCTAACTCCTCATGCATGGCATTGACCCAAGACTCATCAGAAAGTGCATGGCACACATCCTTGGGCTCGAAGGAGGCAACAAAGGCAGAATGGAGACATAAAAGTGACGTGGTAGACTTCGAACGAGTGACTCGCTCAAAGAGGTCTCCAATAATCTGCTCGGAAGGATGAGCTTTCTGGATATGTCGAGGAGGTCCGGGGTGAGAGGAAGTGGCCTCTACCTCGTGAACTGAAGAGGTAGGAACAGAGCCACTAGCTCCAGAAGAGGCATAAGGCATGGGCTGATCTCCTCGAGCTGCGGTGGAAGAAGGCACCTCAAGGGGTGGATGAGGGACTGGATCGGGTAGACAACCCTCATCTCCATCGTCCTCATCATCCACAAAGATGGGCTCGGACTGCTCTAAAGAACCTGAGATATCGGGCCTAGTCCCCAGACTGGCCTCGTCGAAGGTCACCTCATAGGTCTCTACCATCTTACTAGACTCGCAGTTCCAAACCCGATAAGCCCGCGAAGAAGTTGAGCAACCCAGAAAGATCCCATCACATGAACGTAACTCGAATTTATCTAGGTTCCCGGACTTCAAGATAAAACACTTGCAACCAAACACACGAAAATGAGATACACTGGGCTTTCGCCCATATCTCAACTCATAAGAAGTGCGATGCAAGTGTGCCCGAAAAAAACTCGATTTGAAACATGGCACGCGATAGCTATAGCCTCAGCCCAAAACTTCCGCGGTGTAGAGTACTCATCAAGCATCATCCTGGCCATCTCGACCAAGGTACGGTTCTTTCTCTCCATGACGCCATTTTGCTGTGAGACATGCGGAGAGGAGAACTGATGCTCTACACCTGTCTCATCGCAGAACCTCTCAAAGTAGGAATTCTTGAACTCCGTGCCATTGTCACTACGGATCGCTCGTAAGGCACCTGCGAGCTCAACAGAAAGCCTACCGAAAAGACCTCGAAAATGTGTAAACGTCTCATCCTTCGGGCTAAGAAAAACACCCAAGAATACCTCGAGAAGTCATCGACCACGACAAGAACATACCACTTCCCTCCTGCTGACTGCACTCGAGCTGGTCCAACTGTGTCCATGTGGAGCAGCTGTCCCGGTGCATCGGTCATAGTCACTGTGACCGGAGGGTGAGAAGTGGCAACCATCTTGCCGTGCCGGCATGGAGCGCAAATAAGATCTTTGACCATCTTGAGCTTCGGTAGACCACGAATGACGTCGTGGCCGCTAACTCGGGTCAAATGGTCAAATCCGATATGACCAAGTCTCCGATGCCAGAAAGAAAGGTCACGGGACTCAGAAGCAACTAAACACCTGAGAGGATCACCAGAAGACTCAGAAAAATTAGTACGAAAGATCCTCCCAAAACGAGAAATCCCGCAAACTAGACTACCCGAAGAATCAAGAATTTTGCAAACATTTTTTTTGAAGCTCACCTCGAAACCGTCATCGGCAAGCTGAGAAACGGAAAGCAAATTATACTGCAGCTTACTAACCAAAGCAACATCTTTTAAAATGAAAGAATCATTAATGCGCACTGTACCTTTGGCGATGACGCGCCCAGATGAAGCGTCTCCGAAGGTGATCGTCTCATCACCTGGAGCACGGGCAAGGGAAGAAAACCAACAGGAGTCTCCGGTCATGTGTCGTGAACACCTGGAGACTACGAGCCAAACCTTTCCCTTCTTGCCCGGCGAACCTGAGTCAACAAGAGAGTAAAGTCTCAGTACTGGGGTAAATCAAGAGTGATTTTGGCACCCAATACTGAGTAACACGTCGAGCAGATGAAGTAGTCAAACACGACTGACCTCTATCTACCCTACGCTCTCTGTTGCTCAAAGGAGCTGAAGGTCTACGTGTAGACCTGAAGCTGTTGCTGGGTTTGACTGCTATGGAAGAGCGAGTCAGAGCCCCGACAACATGCTGATCACGCCGCGGGTAGCCATCTTGATGGGGAAAACGAGATCTACCCTCAGACCAGCGGAAGTCACGACCAAAGGGAGCATGAGGATGAAAACCAGAAAACTCGGAAAAACCAAGTCCTCGATGCTGCCCAAACTCATCAACAGAAGCAAGCCTAGACCTCGTGTTGGTCTTAGGTGCACTCAAGGTCTGGGGCTGACCCTGAATACGCCTAAGAGACTCAACATGGTCTCTATGCGCGATCTTGGCGCGCCTGAAGTATCGATCGATCAGATGTCCATCCTTCTGACAGAAGGTGCAATGATACTTCACCTTCTGAGAGGTAGAAGTAGCATGATGAGGCTTCGCCTTCTGAGAGGCCGAAGCTGCAGGTGGAATCACCTTGCTGTCAGAAATCCCTTGGACAAAGCCCGCAGACTTAAATTGGACTTTCTCGGTCCTAGGCTCAGTCTCGATCACACCTGGTGCTATGGGTCTGAGCACGGCAGGTGGATGCTTCCTCATGTCCTCATAGAAATCGTATCCTAGACCCTGATTAAATCTGCAAATCTTGGATTAGTCTAGAATAAGATTAAGCTTCTTCTTGCCACCTAGAAATCTCTCGAGAGTGTTCAGAAGATACTGACACTCCCGAAAGAGAGAGGTGCAAGAAGAGCAGGGAGAAGAAGGAGTAGCAGAAGGTAAGAGGGCAGATGAAGAACCAATAGCAGAAGAGTGAATGGCTTGTGCACGCACAGCCGACTCGGAAGGGACAGTCCTACTGCTAGCAGTTTGGTTCACGTCGCTAAGCGTCTCAACCTTACCCTTGGGCTTCTCCCCCTCAACAGCACACACATTACAAGCAGAAGGTGGCTTCTCTAGTAGGTCCTTAGTTAGCTTCACACATTTTTCATCCAATGCAATCAAGTCAGATTTTAGTTTGTTACAATTAATGCAAGGTGAGCTAACAGGGTCCTTAGAAGCATTTTGAGCCAATCTATTGTTGTCATCAACTAATTCTTGAAATTATTTGGAGACAGCTTCAAGCTCAGCAGTAAGCTTGGGACAATTCACACAAGAAGCAATAGGCTCAAGAAGAAAAGCTTGTAACTCAGCAATTTTATGATCTACCCATTTTAGGTTCATCTTCAAATTATTGCATTTTTCACAAGTCTCGGGCAGATCGAGCAACATGGTATAAAGACCTCTAAATGCGTTGTTCTTATCCTCACATGAGGTGCATGCACTAGTCTCAACAGTAGTAGATGAAACGGTAACTACCCTACTCATCTCAAGCTCAGCCAAGAGACTAATATTCTCCATCTTAACAATATCAAGTTTAGAGGATAGACTATCATGCGAGGTCCTTATTTCTCCATGTCACCCAACAGAGCACAGCATGTATCACAATCATCACGGGAGGAAGCAGATGTAAGTGAAGTAAGCTCCCGTGATAGTCTATCTACTTCCTTCTCCAACTCGCTACACCTAGCTCTAGATCTAGCAAGGAATCTATCTAGCTTAAGAAAAGCATCATTAAGCTGGTCGTAGGTGGGGGATACCTCGTCGGAGGCAGAGTACATCTCGCTGTCGTTCAGTTCGCCCTCAAGGGCCATGAAGCACATGCCGGAGAAGTCGTCGCCGCCTTGGGTTCTTGCTCGTCTGTTCCATCGTCGTCGCTCCACCCCTCCACCTCGCTGAGATCGAGGTCGTCGAAGGCGGTGAGGACACGGTGGAAGAGCTTCTTGGCTTTGCCAAGGTCGCGGAACTTCTTCTTGCCTTGTGCGGGAGCTGAGAGCTTCTTGTTGCAGTTCTTGTCGATGTAGTCGTTCTTGCCCGAACCGTCGTAGTCACCTTTGCCCTTCCCCAGCTTGGGGTAGTTTGCCCGAATGTGGTTGGGGCCACCACACTTGAAGCAAATCACGGGTCCTCCTCTCTTTCCATCCCTCCTCCTCTTGTAAGCATGGGAGAATCTCCGAGCTAGGAGGGCTAACTGCTCATCCGCAAGCTGCTCTAACTGATCATTAGTTATGTCACAGAGAGCAGCAAGGGAGAAACCACAGAGAGAATCAGAAGAAGAATCGGAAGCCAAATTGGGATCGATGACTAAGGCCATCGACTGCGACTTCGACTTGCGAGAGACAATGTCAATCTCGTAAGTCTTGAGGCGCGAGTACAGCGCATCAAGAGTCAAAGTCGAGAGGTCCGTGGTGTCCTTGATGGTAGTCATCTTCATCTCCCAAACACGAAGGTTGAGTGCAGCGAGTATCTATCGAGCGTTATCCGAGTCGGGGTATGTGAGACCGATCGCTCGGAGGTTGCTCAGAATCTTGTGAAAACACGCAAAACACTCATCGAGGGACTCGCCAGCGAGCATTTCAAACTTGTTGTAATCTCGCTTGAACTGGTCCTGTCGCACCGTCTTATTTGGGTGGTGCCCTCATGGTAAGCATCAAGAGTCTCCCAAATATCGAAGGAGGACAAAAGATGAGATATGCGGTCAAACTCGCTACGACTCAGGCCCTGGATTATGATGTTCCTTGCCTTAGCGTTTGCCTCAACATCATGCATATTTCCAGCGTTGATGTTCTCATCGGCAGGAACAACAAATCGGACATTGACCTTACGCCAGATGGCGTACCCCTGAGCCTGAATGTATATCTCCATTCGGCTCTTCCAGAAGGGGTAATCGATGCCATCAAAGACGGGAGGCTTGGTCGAGTACTTGTCCGTTGCCATGGCTCTTGAGACCGGTTAAGATCTATTGAGAAGATCTAACCGGCTCTGATACCAATTGTTGGACCGAAATGGCGACCGAGGGGGGGGGGTGAATGTCGCTTTCTTTAAAATCACGACCCCCTAAAAGAACCCACGAAAGAGCTATCTCTCCAGTAGCTACAAAGCTAACAAGAGTACGTGAGACCCAAGAAAATCTGAACCATGCAAAGAAGAGCACTCACAAATAAATTCTTTCCAATAGCTATTGAGAGCTATGAAGAGAAGATCATAGGTGAGGGCAAGAGCTTACTGGAAGAGCATAAAGAACATAGGACTAAGGCAATAAGAGAATAACCTGGAAGACAAACCCAAAAACAAAAATCAACAAAACCTACAAGAAAGAGGGGGGCCGGTCAGACCTCTCTGCTGTGGCAGGTCAGACTGCCATGGGAGGGCCGGTCTGACCGCCAAGCATGGGCCAGTCTGACCGGGCTCAAGCCGTCGGTCTGACGGCCAGTCTGACCGGGCTCAAGCCGTCGGTCTGACCGCCAGCACTCCCCCGGTCTGACCGCTTCTCGGGACAGCAGACTGAAACTTCTGAAATTTTCAGACAGCCATCTGATAATTCATACAGCAGCAAAATTGGAGAGAATACTATGGATTTCTCTGCCCAGAAACTTAAGACTACAACCTAAAAAGCCACAGGAGTCTAGAGAAACCAGAAAACTCAACCCAAGAACAAGGATTTGGGATTTGACCCAAAAACTGAAAATATTCAGAGTGCAGCACGAAAACTTAAATTCCCATCTCAACTTTGATTCTTTGGCCAAGAGACTTTGCAGATAAATACTTGATAGCCATTGGACTTCACATGCCAAGAATCAGGCCATCTCATGGAGGGAATCAAGAAATGCAACAAAACCCTAGAAATGAACATGAACTGAACAGGGACAACACAAAATCCAAACTAGTCAATGGTCTTAAGTCCTTTGCTCATGAGAGTTTGCAGACAAGTTAGCAATAGCTAAAGGACTCCCCAGACCAGAAATCAAGCCATCTCCTTAAGGGAATCAAAAACTACCTCAAACCCTAGAAACGAAAACCAAGAACAGAAAAACTGAAAAAGTGCAAATATTTGATTCACTCACTTTGCTCTTGGGAAAATCCAATCAAATGATCTTGAGACTTATTCCCATCACTGAGCAATCCATTTTGCACCTCACTAGTAAGAAACAACAAGGAAACGAAAATCTCAAGAAATCATGCAAAGAGGCGTCGAAGGGAAACAGGAGCACGTGAGAAGAACTTCAGAAATTTCATTCCAACAAAACAAGGAATACATAGGAGTCCCCATACGCATGGACATTAGAACATGAGGAATGATTACATGGATTCTCAACTCATCCTTTCCCACTCCAAACTCAAGAACCACACACTCTACATGTTTCTTGGAAGAACAGACACAGAGAGGATGAACGTGGGAGACACTCCCTGCTGCCCACAACCACTAAAGCCTCAAAGCAAACAACCTCTCCAAAGTTTCTTTTGACAAAAGCAAACCCTAACTCTCTCCCAAAGCCATGAGGGGGCATGCAGCCACTCCCTCCTTTATATAGCCCTTGGCTAACGGGTCTCCACCCCGTTACGCCCGCTAAACCCGAGCGGAGCCCGCTCCCGCTTGTGCAGCCTCGCGAAATTACCATTTCGCCCCTCCTGCACCTTTCGGGAAGCTTCCACGCTCCTTGTCGTCCAAGCCTCGCAACCACCTCGAGTCTCCGCCGTCTTCGACACATCTCGACCATTCTGACCTCGACACCGCCAGTGTCTAGTCTGGTCCCTCGTGTCTCGCCACGACTCCGCCTCGACATCCTGTAGCCAACACAGACAAGAAACACATCAAATAGCACCGGTCGATACATGTAAGCATAAATGTATTAATGAAATAGCCCAAGTCTGACAAGTCGACATAATATGCATCCTAACCATTTTAACCAGGTTTGACCAAGTCCGACCGAGCCCGATTGCACCATGCAACGTCAAGGACCGAACCAACCAAATCAAACTCGACTTTTCTAAACCGATGTCAATTACTCATCGCACACATGGGATGACCTCCACATGGTCTCTCAAGTCCTTCTTCCTGAACTGAGCAAATATGGATGAAGCCATGAGTACGTAGAATACTCAGCAAGTCATTTGTAACAAAGAATGCAGTATAGTATGTAAGGCTTATTAATGGATGACTGAAAGGTTAACTTTGCAGAAAGAAGCACTTTAAGGTAAATACAATAAATATATTAAAAAGCAAACTTTGAAAATGATAATAAATAAGTAATCAAAGGAATTGAGACAAACAACAAGTAAACAGACTGTTCACTCTAATAAATCACCCATGAACCAAGATTCACGTAATGAACTACCAGGGAACTACCCATTCATTTCCCAACTCAGCCCAACCAGGTTTTTATGAAAACTCTACCCCTCGTGTGAAATCACCAAGCATTGTCCATGACCGAGGACACGGCTATTTGAATAGTTTTACACTTTGCAGAGGTTGTACAACTTTACCCACAAGACATGATAATCTCATAATGCCACGCGATTAACACACTTCTTTTGGTGTGCGGCGGAGAAATCATGACAAGGCCTTTACAATGTTCAATCTCAACCCAGTTCCGCCTCGTTGAGGTTTCGCCCCCTAACCTGTAATTGCCCCCTCTTGCGCCCCGTAGAATGTATAAGACACCCACTGACATCTCAATGGCGGAACCAAAATTGAAACATCACAAATTAATCAGCCATGTCCATCCCATATTGGACATGTGATTGTACAATAAGGCTCAGATCAATGGCGCACAAAATTAAGTCCTTAGATTTACCCAAGTGAAACATCCACATCCCAATGTACAAACTGCACCCTCTTTACTGCACGATCATTCGCCCGAGTGAAAACCATTTTTGTATAACTAACACCAATGACAATAACCATGTCATGGCAATCAAGTTTTATAACTGTGGCTGACCACCATGTTCCAATATATTATTAAGTCAAAATTAATTAATTAATTGATCACATGTGATGACAAACCCAACGTACTACAAGCATGGCTAAGCAGTGTAAGTGTACAACCCATGTGACAACTAATATTGCATCACTAGATAATTACCCATCATATTGTGACAATAGAATCATGGCAACCAAATTATCAAGGAGGAATTAATCAATTTGGATAGTAACTACCAATACAAGGGTTTTATAATAAAGTAGCAACGCAAGATAATTTAAAACAAAGTAATACATAATAGATTTGAAAACTAGGTTCAACATGATCAAAGAGCACAACTTGCCTTGGCCTTGCTCAGTTGACGGCTCTTGATCTTCGAATCCTACTTCAGCTCCTTCAAACACGTGATCTTACGAGAGAGAAAACGAAACGAAACACAAAATAAATTCAAATAAAATTCAAATGAACTCCAAAAACTTCAAAACCAGAACCAAAAGATAGAGCTCAATTTTATATGAATTTAGGAAAAGAATCGGGTCAATCGGAGTTCAGATGAGGAAGAACTAGTCATCTAAAATTTGCCAGACGAGAAAATGCTGAAAATAGAAAAGGAGAGAATATTCTGAGGAATATTCTATCTGCCTTCACACAGACAAAGAGAAGAGGGTTGGAGAGGAGGCTGGCACCGGCGACAAGAGGCATGGGAGGTGAATACAACTAGCAAAATGGGTTGCTAGGGACCTGAGGAACACGTAGGAAGTGACGTCACACTAAACAGACCACAGGGTGTTAGTGATGTGCCCAAGAGGCAATCATAAACAATTTGGTTTTATAGGCTAAAAGAGATATTGATCCATATGGGATTAGGGTTCTAATGGGCCTACAACGTGGAAGCCCATTAGCATGCTCTATAAATATGTGGAGGCGGGGCTGCAGGGCATACAGAATACTATTCCCAAAACCCTGGTTTCAAAATGTTAGACCAGAGGAGTAATCTCTGTTAGTTTAGTATAAAACAAAATAAAAACCTAGTTTTTGGACGCGGGCGAGTTATATGATAAATGGTTAAATGTGAGGAGGAACCTCGCGTGTAGATAGGAGAGATTCTCGCCCGGGTAAATTAAGGACCGAACGTTGTTGCTGCACATCTAAGTCACACCGTACAACCACTGTGCTATATGAGTTCTGGCTTTAGCTGAATAAGTTTTCTAGGTTTAGCCTTACATTGTGGTAGGTGTAGATGTAGTGAGGGCATTCCGAGTGAAGGTTTGCTCGTAGGAGCCCCCTTCACCAAGGTGTTGGGACCAAATATTGCTGATACAATGGTGAACGCCCACCTAGGGGATGGACCTAAGCGAGCGTTTTCGCTCAGGGGATGGACCTAAGCGAGGGTTTTCGCTCAGGGGATGGACCTAATCGAGACCTAAAGGTTTTGTGATAATCACTTTCATCGCACGCCCAAGGAAGCGTGAAATGGCCAACAGTGAAATTGATTATCTCGTATGGATAAAATTGTACAATCTCTACAGAGTATTAAAAACTATTTAAATAGCCATGCTTGCGGTCATGAGTAAGCGTGGATGTAGCCACAATGGGTATAGTTTTTCTTTTAAAACTGTTTCACTGAACATAATGGGATGGCATGTACACATCTTCCGTGTGTCATGCCCATGAGTGGGAATTGTGCAATGTTCACAGCTGAGGAAGGCTGATGGATTTGATCTACTATTATGGAATTTATATAAATGTTATTTCATTACATGACAAATACTCTTTACAATTTCATTTGCAAATTATTACTTATTGATATTGCAAATGAAATTTGCTTCATGCTGAAAATAACTTCGTTCAGAGCCTCATCCTTTGGCAGCCTTGCATATATGTACAATTTTGTGATACACTACAAGTTTTGCTGAGTACACAATGTACTCAACCTTGCTTAAATTATTGTTTATCAGAGAATGAAGAAGGTTGCATGCCTAATGATGCGTATTTTGCCCCTGGCACTGAGGAATTCGACGATGGGTCTTTTTAGGGCTTAACTCCAGTCAGTTGCCTGTGGGCTATGGTGGCATACGGCTGGATGCTTTTGCTTATTTAATAGTCTTCCGCTGCATTTTGGTCTAGACTCTTATGTTTATTTGGTTGGTCGGCTCTATGTGTATAAACTCTTCTATGCATCGCTTATATGTTACCCTTTTGTTGTAAATTATTTATGTGCGATGCGTATGGATGTGAACTCAATGATGTGTAGTAGCTACTGATCATGAGACTAGTACAGAACACATACGGTGACTACGGGTGTTTCGCGCCCAGGGTCCCCACAAACACCTAGTTTTTTGAAGTGGCTTCTTCACTAATCTCACTCCGAGGATAAGGTAGGAGGTTATGGGTGCATCACACACCTAGCTCATTCCGCTCCTATCTCACGCACTCATCTCTCTCTCACTTTCCCCACCACTCGCGTCCACCTTCAAAAATCACTTATTTCAACCACTACTATTTATTTTCAGCTAAAAGCTATCAACCACAGTAATACAAATGACCCAAACTTCATGGTCTCAGGCTGATTAACGAAGGAGAGGCCCAAACTACGGGCTTGTTCTTTTCAAATTTTGAAACCGGCTTTGGGCTTTTGGTTCAGTACCTAACCTTCAAATGGAGTATTTTTTCAAGATGGGGTCTACAAGTTAATTGTAGTACACGTTAAAAGCCTAACATCTGTACTATCCAAAATCGTAAGCAAATATCTCTCCGTAATTTCTGTCATAAACCGGTAAAATTTAAAATTTTCAACCAAAAACCAAAAACAACAGGCCGTACATTTCTCAATCTTTTCTTTTCTTACTTGATAACCTGAGTCGAGCATCCACCGCATTTTGCAGCTGGCAGTACTGCATAAGTGCATATGTATCTTCTTTGGAAGGTAACTGCAAGTTTGCAAACATATCTGACAAGATTCAGTAGGACCCATGGATTACTCAGATCTTCAGTTCAGACAAGATGACGGCGCGCACTGGCATAGGTCATGCACATCAGATCATATGTCTTATTTGTATAACTGGATTGCATTGCATTGCATTGTTGAAAAAATAATAATATCCCTCTCAATGACATAGGTCATGCACATTAGAGAGTGTGTGCAGGAGTTGGGCGACGGGCTGGGCTTGCAGTCAGGTTCATAGACCGTGAACAGCTCAAAATTTGCGGCACTGCTTGCCATACAGCTAGTTGTTAGTGATGTGCCCAAGAGGAAATCATAAACAATTCGGTTTTATAGGCTAAAAGGGATATTGATCCATATGGTATTAGGGTTCTAATGGACCTACAACGTGCAAGCCCATTAGCATGCTCTATAAATATGTGGAGGCGGGGCTGCAGGGCATACAGAATACTATTCCCAAAACCCTGGCCGCCACCTCCCCTTGGCCGTATCCCGAAACCCTAGCGGGGCGCGCGGTGCTAGCACACCAGCGCACAACATTCCATCCCTGGACGTGTGGACTTCAGTAGAGGCGCTGCTGTGACTGCGGCGCTAAGCGGGACGATCACGAGGAGGAGATAGTTGGACGGAGAACGTTCGACTACTACTGCTGCATCGACACGCGCTTCGTTGAATCGGCTGCATCAATGATACTTCCGCTGCACTGCGCATCTAGTGGTAATAATCTATGATCTCTTACTTGCATGGCTTCCTGGTTTACGTGGTAGAAAATTTTATTCTGCGCTAGTGTAGCGTACGCGTGTTCCTACACGGTGATGATGTGGGGCGACAAGGACGACATGGGTAGGAGAGAGGAATAATTCCCAGGTGTAGAACACGGAGAAGTAGGGTGAGCATGGTCTAAAACGCGGCTTGGTGAAGCTAGAGAAATTATCGTCTTAGTCAGAAACCCATCGGGGACGGCACAATCGACGTTTGAATGACGTTGGGAAGGAAAAAGGAAAAACTTGATATCTTGATGCTCGGTGGATGAAATCCAAAACCACTTGGAAGGTAGCTACCTTGGATAGCTTGGCACGTTTTGAAGTGAAAGGATTGGGGAAGACATCACCGGATAGATGGGGACACGGGATGCCCTAGGCGGCCATGGCTAGGTGTCGGAGGCAAAAATTTGTGGAGTGTTTTTGGGGAAAAGGAAGGAAGCACGGCATAGAACGCAGCGAGGCAAGTTTAAGAGAGGTGACGACATAGGCTAAAACTTATCGGAGATGACAAATCGACGTCGAGAAGCCATCTTGGCCTAGATTGGGGAAAAGTCGATTCCGGAAGATTGGCTGCACCAAAACCAAATTAATTTGGCAAGAAGGTAGATGGTACATGGGAACACGATTTGACATGAAAGAATCATGAAAAATCTCATTGGATAGCTCGAACCACGACGAGCAATTTTGGGACCGGAGGGCCTCGGTGCCGACGGCGTTCTGGGCTTTGAGGGGAATTGGCACAGCTTAGGATAGGTTTGGAGGGGTCAAGGGGCCGTATTTATAGGCTTGGAAGAGATACAAACCAACTCCAATTCGTGGATTTTGGTTTAGAGTCCGTTTCAAAAAATAAGGGATAAAAGGCAAACAGATGAACAGAACGTAACGAGGCTGATGGGATGGATTTCTTGCATGATTTGGCACAACTTTCCTTTTGGGAAGACATTGAGATAAGGTCCAGATTGGGAGATGCCATGGGAGGCAAGAGAGAGAAGAGTTCATGAAGTCTCTGGTCTATTTCGATCGTAGGTTGAAGGTGAATTGTGTCTTGGGTGTAAGGATTAAGAAAAGGAAGGATGGGAAGTCATCTAAGAAAGGAAAAAGGAAACTTGGTGGCTGGTTGCTTGGAAACCTTGGGGTTAAGCATGGAAAGGCTCATGGCAATTCTTGGCTAGGTGACTAGATGGGAAGTCTTTTTTTTAGAATTTTAAATTGAGCTCAAATAAACTTTCAAAAATCCAAGAAAATTCCAGAAAATTTCTCGAGACACAAGAAACCCAAATAAAATATTTTTAGTAAATGTTAATGTTTATTTTAGTCAAATTAAATACTTTTAATTTATAAAAATTCCATTTAACTTTAATTAATTCCAGAAAAATCCAAATGGTGTTTTTTATTTTAAAAGCTTCAAAAAGGCTATGAAAATCAGGATGTTACAATGTCATTTTCAAACCATTTGCGATAAGCAACAACATAGATGATTTTTAAAAATAACCATCTGTGATGTATATTTATCACAGACGAATTTTAAAAATAATCATCTGTAATATTGATGACTAATAAAAAACATCTGTGATCTGTTATCACAGATGGTTTTTAAAAATAACCGTCTGTGATATTACTAATCACCATGTTTGGTTTTCCATACCTTCCCCATGCATTGGAATCAGTATATATATATATATATATATATATATATATTTCATGGTAATACTAACCTATGTAGTCTTGCACACCCCACAATTTAAATGAGTTAGAGACAAAGTAAAATCCCATATCACACTTGGACTTCAAAAGGCATGAAACAAATCACACACACGCTACAATTTGATGCCCAAGTTTGATATGGGATCTGACTTTGTCTCTAGCTCCTCATATCACCCCTGGGCTTTAAAGGGCATGAAACAAATCACACACTGGATGCAGTGTGTGATTCACTTCATGCCCTTTGAAGTCCAAGTGTGATATGGGATCTGACTTTGCCTCTAACTCAATTAAATTATGGGGTATGCAAGACTACATATGTTAATGTTACCATGAAATATATATATATATATATATATATATATATATATATATATATATATATTGCTTCTGGTGCTTGGGGAAGATATGGAAAAATCAAGATGGTGATTAGTAATGGTAATATGTGGTTCCTTAGTGGAGGTTAGTCAAATTTTGTCCATGACAACCATCTTCAAGTTAGTGCTATCTGAAGTAGAAAAATAATTTTACATAGCACACACCAAGCATATCTTATAGAATAAAGAATGAATTAATACGGATCGTGAAGGTAAAGTGGTAGAAAGCATTAATAAGTATTGTGGAATAATTGCCTTGTGAAACAAATGCGTCATACTCAATTACTAAGAAAGCCATAGCAAATTAATAAGCCTTCAACAATGCAACAATTACGCCTTAAAAGGGGCCCTTTTGTGGATATATTCTTACCTTAGTGATAAAGGCATCCTTGGGGGTGAGAAACATGGTAGAGATTTTGTTGAAAAAAAGATAGTTGTAGACGAAATTGGAGTTCTTGATGCACTATGAATTAGAACCATCATAAGTGTGATAGTAGTACTAATTTAACTCGTGAATTGTTTAGTATGGGATACAAAATCGTTAAGACTATAAAATTATGAACCTTGGCTGGTGGGAGGCCATCAGGTGGGTGGGTGATGGCATTTTTTACTCCATTCCTCATATGATAGTGATATCAAACCTAACATATAGTTATTGACTTGAGATCTATATATAACTAATGGTTTTCTATGAAGTATATAACAAATAATATATATATAAATATATATATATATATATTGTACATTAGTGTGAATATGAGTACTATCAGATTCAATTATTATTATATAATTGCTTTTATTTCTATTTGGACCAAAGAGAACTTAAAATATGACTTATCTTTTATTTAGGGAATTGATGCTTAAGAGAATTAGCAATTCATCTTCAGGATATTGACATCGAAAGGGCATAATTGAAACTTAAGCCTAGACATTCATCCTCGGGACATGTAATCATGATGATACATTGTTCATTGCCATATCATAAAACAGGAAAGAAGAATGTTACATACGGCGTGCTCAGGGAGGAGGCGGCGAGCTCGGGGAGGAGGCGGCGTGCTAGGGTAGGAGGCGACAGCTCATGATCGGGAGAGAGTTAGAGAATATTAGCATTTGAGTAGGGGCATGGGCAAACCCTAGAGTCTGAATATAAATAGATTCACAGATGGTTCTAAATGCAAATTCATATATATATATATATATATATATATATATATATATATATATATATATATATATATATATATATATATATATATATATATATATATATATATATGATACATTCTTATATACTTCAATGCAAATTCACATATATATGACACATTCTCATATACATAAATACAAATTTAGTAATGCCTCAGGAGTAAATATGTATTACTTAATTATTTTTTACTGGTCATTAATGCCATCATGTCGTTAATTATACCGAGACCTTTTACATATATAGAAGATAGTAAATACAAATTCACCTAGTTTTTTATTTTTGTATTTACATTTGGCCAAACAACGTGGCTAGTTGCTTCTTACAAATATTAAAAAAAGTAGAAACCTAGGCCAATCGCCTCTTACAAAGATCAAAGTTTTTCTAGTGGTGGTGGTAACATGCTATCTTCACCTTCAAAACTTTGTAGGCGATGTGGTCGGCATCAGACAGTTCATGATCATCACCGAACAAAGCCCAAAATATGTCTACCCGCTGACAAGCTTTTTCAAGTGTCTCCCGAAGACCCTCCGACTGAACAATCAAGTCGAACTGAGCTCATAGGCTCTATTTCCTTGCTTGAGGGGTCTCAGCAAGATTGATTTGGTCGCTCGCCGCCTTAACTAAAAAGTCCAAGCAATGGCAAACCTCTTGGAGATGTGCAACGTCGTTGTGGAGGACCACGTTGATAGCGAGGTTAGCTCGCCGAAAGTGGGAGACCAACCGGAAGACACGACGGAGAAGGATGTCAAGATGGCAAAAGGTGGCCATCACCTGCTCCGACAAATCCTCTGACATAGGAGGGAGAAAACTGTTAGCACATTGTCCTTCTGCAGCAGCTGCTAGTGTACGACTGGTGAGGTGCTTGTATAGGATGGCCAGGTAGGCTATCAATGCTGGCGACAAGGAAGAGACTAGAGCCATTTGTTATGCTTGAGAGTAGATATGTATCAATGATATGGGGATTCATCTTCGGTGCATGGCGGATGATTATTTCTATAAACACAAGGAATAAATCCGATGCATGAGATGAAGAGATGCATCGGGGAGCCAAAACGAACGAAGAGACGCGTGCATTAGGGAGATGAAGCATCATTCGTGAATACAAGAGATACATATCACAGACAGTTCCAACCACAAACCGTTTGTGGTATGTAATTATCACAGATGGTTCTTATTAATAACCGTCTATGATAATATCATATACTGTTCTAACCAAAAACCATCTGTGATATTTGCAATTATCACAGACGGTTCTTGTTAATAACCATCTGTGATAGTTCACAGATGGTTATTAACAAGAACCGTCTGTGATAATTGTGTATCACAAATGGTTCTGGCCATTGCTAATAACATAGATGACAACGCTTGAAAAATCATCTGCGATAATTACAACATAGATAATTCTCATGAACCATCTATGATGAGGCGTCCAGCATAACTTGCTTTGTACTAGTGCCAGTCTTTTGTTTTTACTAGTTGTGCGTACGTACCCACATAAGTCATGATATATGGAAGTAAATTTATGCACAGCAAGTTCTCAAAAAAAAGCAAAACAAGTTATTACTATATATATATATATATATATATATATATATATATATATATATATATATATATATATATATATATATATATATATATATATATATATATATATATATATATAGGACGAGTGTTTCATGCACCTTGGTGCCTAGGCACCCATATCAATACCCGTTGATTTGCTTTGAGATTCACAACGTTTGATGTGGGTATCTTCATATACCCATAAAAAAGTATATTTGAGATGTCAAACTCCGAAAAAAATTAAATTCAATTTCAGTTTAATTAGTTTGAACTATTTTTATGGTATATACTCACTGTAGTCGCATTGAACTCAAAAGTAGTTCAAACTAGTTTAAACTGAGTTCAAAACTTACTTACCATAAATATATCAAGGGTATAAAACATTTCCATACCCAAACTCAAAAAAATTATCAATCATACACGTGTATTGGACGGTTCTTGATGTGGGTGCCTAGGCAACCAGGTGCCTTGTGTAATTTTGTGTGTGTGTGTATGTATACATGTATGAATATATGTATGTGTGTATATATATGAATATATCTATGTCTATATATGTATGTGTGTGTGTGTGGAGCATGGTTGCTATTAGTTGGACAATTTATTAGAGAAAATTAGTTCAGTGCATTCGTAAAGAGGTACAAATTAGAAAATACTATTCAATGTGAGAATGGTATGTGGGGCCTGGGACCACATGTTACTGATACAATGGATGATATTTTCTAACCCAATCATCTTTGTAATGGTACTGAGCAATATCGCTCACTTTATTATTAAGGGTTCTATGATAGATACAACTTTTAGTTGCAATAACTTCTTAAATTGTTTTAACGCACCAACATTTTTCCAATCCCCACTACTCACCTGAAGGATGATTAGTAGATAGAAAAAGTGTATGTAAAGTGCAAAATTACTTACACATGTACCATAGCCACTCTTTTTTATTAATATGTTGCATTAAATATTAATGGTGAAGGGATTAAAAAAGATTTTAGAAAAATGGTTTGTAGATGTATCTATAATCCTATATATAATCCTAAACAATTGATCCACTAACCGTAGTCATTGTTAATTCTCTCTTCCCCTAATGAAGCCACATCACCTCAAATTCTTATGGATGTTGCATCAAACATTGGCGACACAGATCTGCCTCAAATCAGCACAGATCATTTGCCTCCTTGACCATTGGATAGAATTTAGGCGTCCAAATTCATTCCTCACATAAATAATTTGTGTTAACATCTTGGTGTCTTTGAGTTAGTGTATTTTACCATAGGCCTTTTGTCATTACACAACTTTTTTTTTAGGGATTCTCATTACACAACTGATCATCATTGTTTCTCCTTGAGTGTTAGAATTTAGAATATGCTTTTGCACAAAAGAGAGGTGATGCGAGTGCACGAACCAACAACTGAAGTCCAAATACAAGAGCACTGGTCTGCATGACTATATTGTTACGGGCTTGAAGCTCCATTTGAATCTTTTTGTACTCATTGACTTTAATCCATTGCATTTGTTCGTTTACCCCTTTTGTTATTTTGCTACTATGTGCACATACCAATTTGTTAGACTATGTGACTAGATGTAGGATTTTCGGTGATAAATAATTGACAATGTTAGTTGTGATATTATCTGTGGTGTATTGCGTGTGTGTGGACTGATATTGGTCAAGTTGGAGAGAACTTTGCTGAGAAAACGTTCTTTGGTCTATTCATGTGCAGGTTGGGCGTACAGACGGTCATGGTCGGTGATGAGGAGGACCGGGACTAGGAGAGGAAAATTTGAGATCTAGGTGGTCGAGAATGTCATGAGCTGGTTGGGCTCATGCTGGAGCACGTAGAGATCAAAGATGGATGATGCGTAGAGAAGCTACAGGAGGTGCGGTCCTGTAGCCTTCGACACGTGATGAGTTGGAAACGTTAAAATTTTAGAAAACCCGTGTTAGAAAGGGTTCCAGTCTCTTCTTTCTTAGAATTGGATTAAAACTCATGGGCTTGGGATAAGCAAGTTTTGGGCCCTAGACTATAATAGAGATGGGGTTGGAGTCTAACCCTAAGGCTTTTGGGATGTTAATTTCATGCTAGAGTTTAAGGATGCCAGGAGGGTACTTTGTAGCCATAAATATAATTTAGAAATAAAATTTAGATCTATTCTGAGAAGAATTCTGGCGGCGCATTTCCTTCATGTCGCTTTCGACTCGTCGTCTCGTTCCATGTACAAGAAGCGGGCAAGGGCGTCCTTGGTTCACGTGTGCACCAGCGATTAATTACCGCGCTAGCGTCTCGTCTTGTCACGCGGCGGCGATGAATCTCGGTTTTCTTCATCTCAGCTCACGTTCAGCATCGACGTCAAATTCTGCACGTGCGGGAGTCCTCCATAGTTCCAGTGCATGCGTCAGACGTTTTGATTTTCGTTCTGTGTTAACCCATGCGACTAAACGCAGGCAGCAGAGGATTAAAAATTTCAAGGAGTGAGGAAAACGACAACGCTGGCCGTGGTTTTTGGAGGCTCCTAAAAGCATAGATGATGTGACTTTTGTGCATGAGGAGAGAAGAAAAGGTGATTAGTGCAAGGTAATTACGTAAGGCTAATTAGATCTTATGTTTTTTTGTTTTTGGTATTAAGTCTTAATGTTTATGATTCATGCATGCATAGGATAAAAAATATAGATTGTTTGTGGCTGGATATTTTTATATGTGCTTCTATGATTTGCAGGTTTAAAAAATAATAATAAATTTTAAGAAAAGCTTTCGTTAGACACTGTAATCATTTATTCTCTCTGATTGCCATCGATGATCCGACACAATTTGTTTTCACTTTTAAATTCCCGAATTCAAATCTTGGGTTCAATTTAATGCAATTGCACATAGAAGTAAATGGAAACGTGTGCGGCAAGTTATATTCGTGTTTACCGAAATTGTTTCTTAAACATTGCTAATGTGTATATGGTGTTCTTAACTTGGCTCGCAGCAACCGCGTGGTAACCAGCTAGTTTTATTAATATTCAAGGCCTGCAACGCTGGCTACTGGCGTGGCAGGCAAGGTTAAGTGGCGTTGCATGCATGTGACTTTACAATTTAAAAAGAAGTTTCAAGCAGGTTCATTTTAAAATAAACTAAAAAGGTTTATTTTATACAACGAATGCCCACACAAAGTATTCATCCTAACTTTGTCTAAAGAGTTGGTACAGCCCCCAAGATTTTTATGTAACTCCAATGCAACTATAGCTAGCTAAACACACAGGGTCTAGAAATCCAGAAACTGCCAGAAAGGTTGGTTTTTAGGTAAAAACTGGCTAATGTTCTTGGGTAGATTTTATTCATATAGTTCGTCAAGATTTGAAGTCTAGGTTATATCTTATAAGCAATTTTAATACGCAAATTGAGATTAAAAGGGGTTTACTAGGGGGTGAACCGGCCTGGGTTTGGAAAACCAGAACCAAGCTTGTAGGTTCTAATTTACTAGCCGGGTATAGGTGTCACAACGATGATGATACTACCGTGCACAATGACCACCGAGTATAGGTGTCACAACGATGATGATACTACCGACCAAGATCGGAAGCTCTTTATAGAGATGACCACTGCGCAGATCGGCAATGGAAGAAGAGCACCCTTTCGGAACTCGTATTGGGCGAAAGTGCCTGTCTGTGCGACATTGCGCTGGCCATCTTTAACGCCTTCAAAAGGAAAATTTTTAGCATACAAAAAACGCTATTAAAATAACAGATGGCTACAGAAGCTTGATCTATCGCTAGGCCTAAAGGCACAACACATTCAGAAGATGGTAGCTATTTGGAGGCTCATTTCTAGGACGCTCCTACAAGATGGTAGTGATGGCTCCATCTCTTGGAACCTTACCACGAATGGATCTTACATTGCCGCCTCCGAATACAAAGCTTAGTTCCTATGTGCTACCCACGCCTTAATGAACAATCTTGTCTGGAAGACCTGAGCACCACAAAAATGAAAAGTTTTCACTTGGCTAGTCATTCAAAATAGAACATGGACTACTGACCACCTTTCTCGGCGTGGGTGGCCGAACCAGATCTTTTGCCCTCTCTGTATGCACGAGACAGAGACCTTGCTTCATCTTTTGGCCCAGTGCCGCTATTCCAAAAGAATTTGGGCAGCCATTGCAAAATGGACCCTCACTAATTCCTTCAACCAGGAAGTTTGGGAGAACACGTCTTCCTTCGGCACTGGTGAGAGTCCATCACCCTTTCGCCGGGAGCACCTTGGAAAGCTACGGCCTCCCTTGTCATGCTAGTCACGTGGGAAATCTGGAAGGAAAGAAACTCCTGGATTTCCAATCCACGGGAACTGCGACGACGTCCATGATAGTATGCATTAAAGAGGAGGCCAATAACTGGGTCCTCGCAAGAGCCAGCAGACTCGCGGAGTTACCTTTTGTTTCTGTAACATCTTAACTCCTTAACCTTTTTCCCTCTTGGTTCATTGTATACTCTTGATTCTCCTCTCTTAATCAATTAGGCAGTGCTCCTGCCCCTTTCAAAAAAAAAAGATAGTACCTATAAACAGTCAAACACTACATAGATGATATTAGCAAAAGGGGTGAAGCATGTAAGGATGGGACAACACTATTTGAGCACTCATGTTTCTCTAATTGTTTGGAGAGAGTTGCTGGGAGCATTGATCAACCTGAGGATGACACTGATTGAAACATTCAACATCCATGGTGGATATATGTCATACATGCTGGTGCTGTTCATGATAACTAACATTATGACTTCTCCTAATAACAAGGTTGAAGATATCACAACTCAAGACACCAACCAATGGACCCCCCTCGGAAAGAAATGCTATGCTACACCCTACTAAAACTATACAGAGTAATTTTTTATACCATCGTGAACAACATGGGCTTACAAATGCCATTCGAAAGTTGGAAAACTCTTCAAAATGCCCTTGCCGTGAGAGTTTCCATCCAACGCAACCGTTAGGGCCTATTTGGAGAGAGAAAATTTCAAAATGTCAACATTGACGATGTGTTCTTCTCTCCTCTCTTCTGTGTTCCTTCACACACTAGTCGGGTCCTACTCTGCACCGTGTTCGTCTCTATCCCACTAGCCATCCTCCACGCTACTATAGATCTTTAGACCGCCACCCTTGCCCACCTTCCCTCCCTCGTTCTCTACTCCTGGCCTCACGCGCGCGCACATGACCGCCATGTTGCCAGTGCGCACGAGCATTGGGATGCCCATTGATTCCATGCTTGCTAGCCCTGTAGTGTCGTGTGTCACGCCAGCCCTCATAAACTTCTCCCAACTCCACCCTACTCAGGAGATTCCTCGGTAACCTCATGCCTCCATTGCCGCCAACCTCCGCCGCAACCGGCGAGCTTGATCTTACGGTCCAGTGAGCTAACTCAAGATCCATTCACGTCACTACCTGTTCCATCTCATACTCCAACATATCTTTGAATTAATTTTAGTTTCGTTCTCTAAACTATTTAGAATCGAATTTCTTCTAATCCATCTCCGGTCATTTTCACCATCTTCGTTCATCACCTAAGGCAAGTCTCTGACCAATTCCTTCACACACGAGCCTCTTCCCCTCTACCACTTCATTTTGACATGCTCAGTTTGAGCTGTCATCGACCATGGTGCTGTCCCCATGCTTGCTCCCCAAAACATGCTGCCACCCAGCCGCACTAGCACAACTCTGGCTACCCTCGCCCCAAACCATCACCGTCACTAGCCTTGCCTCATGGTGCACAATTTGTTTTGCCCATTCCTAGAGCCTCTCTACCACTTTTCCATTATTGATGTTTCTTACCTGAGCTATCTCCCATCACTACTCAGTCAACACAAGGAGGAAGAGGACCTTGAGACAGCCAGACAACTGAGACCAACTCTAATAAAAAGAAAACGAAAGAAAAGAACAAGAAACAAATGAGGGCATAATGGTCATTTCTCACTCTTGAGGTAGAAAACATGGCTTTGATGGTATTTTACAGATTGTTTAGCCATTGCGGTGGTGTTTTCCAATGAACATGCTTCGCGATGGTATTTTGCAAGCCAGCTATACATGATAAATATCCTAAGTAAGAATTCGATATATATATATATATATATATATATATATATATATATATATATATATATATATATATATATGTATATATATATGTATATATATATATGTATATATATATATGTATATATATATGTATATATATATGTATGTATATATATATGTATGTATATATATATGTATATATATGTATATATATGTATATATATGTATATATATGTGTATATATATATGTATATATGTATATATGTATATATATATGTATATATATATGTATGTGTATATATATGTATATATATATATGTGTGTGTGTGTGTGTGTGTGTGTATATATGTATATGTATATATATATATATGTGTGTGTGTGTGTGTGTGTGTGTGTGTGTGTGTGTGTGTGTGTGTATGTATGTGTATATGTGTGTGTGTGCGCGCGCGTGTGTATGAAGCCTTTTCTGTACTCCTAGGAGTATATAATCCCACTTTCAAATATTTTATACTTTTTATCACTTTCGGTATACGTAAATACTAATTCTAAAATACTCCAATGCGAATTGGTTGAAAAATTTTCATTGGAGCCCTTTTTCCCCTATGTACCTTTTTCTTACATAAAAGGACTATATACACAAATTATGCTATAAAAAGTGGATTTTGATGAAATATTTTATGGAACTCACTTTGGATAATCTTATAATCACTATTAGAGTATACTCAAATAGATAAAAAGTTATAACAATATCATTTAAGTGGTATATAAGAAGTGGGAGTATGTACTCACAGGTGTATGGAACCATTTTGCTATACACACACATACATACACACCGTTTTAATGGTGTTTAATACCTCTTTATTTATTTAAGTATATTATAATAATAATTATAAGATACTTCAAAGTGAGGTCCATGAAAAATTTCATCAAAATCCACTTTTTTGTAGTATGATTTGTGTATATACTCTTTTTATATGTAGAAAAGGGTATATAGCAAAAATAAAGGGTTATGATGAAAAAATTTTAGTCAAGTCGCATTAAACTATCTTAGAATTTGTATTTAAGTATACCAAAAGTGATAAAAGGGTATAAAATATTCATTTAAGTAGTATATTGGAAGTGGGGGAGTATGTACCCTCGGGAATATGAAAAGAGTTCATACACACACACACACACACATATATATATATATATATATATATATATATATATATATATATATATATATATATATATATATATATATATGTATGTATATATATATATATGACGTTGAAATGGGATATCATAGTGTCTAGGCATCAACCTTCCTGCCTTTGGTTAGCTTTTAGATGTGTGCAAGTGTAATGATATATAATATATCAGGCAAAGCCGTTAACATTCATTAATTCGAAAAAGTATCGATTTGGGAAAGAAAGTTATTGATTTAGCATGCTGAATCAATTTTGGATGGAAAGTTTTAATCATGGATAGAAAATATCAATCATAGAGCCTAGGCACTATGGTGCCCCTGTTATATATATATATATATATATATATATATATATATATATATATATATATATATATATAGGGTGTAGTTACTCACACCTATGACATACCATCTAAACAAATTTAATATGCTTCTTTATCACCTTATATATACTTATATACTAGTTCTAGGATACTTAAATGCCAGCCACATAAAAAAGATTGCAAGGGAGCACATGGTTTTTTTTGTATATTTTGTTAATACCTTCATATTCATACATAAAAAGAGTATATTAAAAAAAATTGTACATATCATCTTAAGAAAAATACATACCACCTTAAAAAAGATACATACCACTTAGATAGTCTTATATATTCATATACTATATGTATATACCCTGTGTTGCGTTAGATACTCATTACTTTGTGAGATATGGCATAGGGAGTAACTACACCTGGGAATAGAAAAAAGTCTTCATACACACACGGGGTAGTGCTATTCTGCGCCTACATGTTCTATGCGCGTAGTTTTATGCCCCAAAAAGTTATCACCGGCTGTGAGAAAAGTTATCACTGGCTATGAGGAAAATTACCTCCAGTTGTGTACTAGAAGCATTCGACAGTAACTTCACTCACTACTGATGGTAACTTCATTCAAAAACATTGGTAACTTTTTGGTACTGTTAAGGTTTGGTAATAACTTCATTCAGAACCGATAGTAACTTTATTCAGAAACGTTAGTAACTTCTTCATGTATTTTACCCTGCATACTGGTTAGTAATTATATATATAGTATAAATAACATGGATACCATGGTGCCTAGGCTATATATATATATATATATATGAAAAATATCTTTTATACCCGGGTGTAATTACACCCACCTCTAATATACCACCTAATATATATGTGGACAAACACATAAAAGCACGTTTGCTTCATGGAAAAAGAATGCCATTATTGCTCAGTACATGCATTGTAACACTTACAGCTTTGCCAAGGCCGACGTCTCCCACAGTGACATACGAGTATTAGTGTATTACATCGGTTTTAATGCGAGTATACACGTTTGATATCTGTTCATTTTACTCGTTATATGTCCAGCTTACTACTCTCTGTAGTTGCACGTAACCAAACGGGAAAATGGAAATATTTAAAACAGACTGATCTCCAAAATGTCTTTATTAAAAACAAATCGACAAATGAGTAAAGACCTGTCTAGAGAGCTTATTTTTCCCTAGTTTGCTTCCAAGATTTGCAAATAGTTTGACATGTAGTGTAAGCAGTGCAAACACACATAACATTTACAGGCAAGATGCTAATCACTCTCTAAATCCAATTTTCAAATCCAACATTCAACATTTTAATTTCAAACGTTTCAACCTGTTTTTCATCTCCTGGTCCTCGCTGGAAAAACCACTCGTCACTTCTCAGCAGAATGTCGACCCTGGTTTGCACTCGTACAGTTGCACCCACAATGCTTCAACACTTGTCCATTTATTTCAGGCAAAACACAGAGGCAGATATATTGGAAAATCCCAGCATCCATATAACACCCTGGTATATTAGAGAATCATACAACATTACTGAATAAATATGCACGGGTATTATAGTCAAAATCCCTCGCACGCGCGCACACGAAAGGCAGATCTAAAAGGTTGTAGTTAGGCTAACAGATCATGGAAAAGGACCCAGCATCCACCACCACCACCATCACCTTCGAAGATTCAGGGGCGGCATGCAGCTGGCACCATCCATCATGTGAGTTTACTCACCAGGTTATCTCTAATCCCGGTCTCGGATTTGCCGGGTCGGCCATTACAGTCACGCTTAAGGCGCATAAACACGAGAGGCACAGTGTACCACTAACCCTAATTGCCCGTCGTGGTGAACTCGCAGTCCACATCAGAAGCCTTCTGATAGACTCGGCCAGCAGAGTACAACTCATTTCCCAATTTTAATGGTGAAAACAAGCATCACTTGGTTGCGTCTACAAGAAGTCACAGAGGTACATCAGTACCTGCATCTTGTATCCTGTCATTTCAAAGAAAGCAGGATTAGCACTAATGGTACTTAAATGATAGAAACAGTAAGCTAATATTATGCTCACTAGATTTACTGAATCCCATCTGCAAAGTCAAATTTCAGCTGGATCAAGTATTGCCGTCTTCCATAATCAACATTTCATTGACACGAGTGTGGGTGACCTGGCCCGGATTTTGTTCCAATCCATGTCCCCGGAGAGCATATGTGACATGCACCAGTGATTGTAGTCAGGAACACAAATAAAAACAACCGCAGTGATATGGATCTAAGCACGTGAACCCTTGGGTTGGCCCTATCTTACGATAACGATGATCACATGGTCGACGAAGATAACTCAACTAAAGCAATATAATTCAAGATCATACCACAACGATGTTGGCACAGCCTAGGGATCAAATGCACACAATCTGTGGTCACAACACACGCGAACACTTTTGATCGACTCAAGACACATGAGAGTTTGGTGCTGTGTAATACCGTATAACTTTTCTATTTTCTTTTCTTATTTATAGTCTCAGGTTACAAGCAAATAGGCTAACAAAATGCCCGACACTTCCGAGCACGATCCCTATGTACATGCCATCCCACGTCTGGATAGAACGTGGCCTACTCTTCCGCACACAACCCCCTAAGAATCGCTTCACTAACCAACTACATGCAATACACTAACACAGCCAGATGATACGACTACTACGGTCGATACTCGACTTCCAACTTTCGACTGCTTCCATGCTACAATAATAGGTCGATACTAGACTTACGACTTCTGACCGCTTCCCTGCGACTGCTCTCCATACTTGGACGCTCCGACTTCAACATGTACTCAGAAGCTCTGACTTCAACAAGTACTCAGACGCTCAGACTTCTACATGCACTCAGGGTCTCCGACTTTGGGTTTCCAACTCCGAGGTCTCCGACTGCTACAGTACTCCAGGGTCTTCGACTGCTATAGTACTCTGGGGTCTTCAACTCCAAAATCTCCATACTCAGACACACAAGTACTCGACACACGGCTACACAGTACTTGAACATACGACTACACAATACTCGAACACACGAGTACTCAACACACGACTATACAGTACTCAAACACATGAGTACTCTAATTATTAATCACAATTCAAGATTTTTTCTATTTGTCTAAACCAAGTAAACAATATGGAAGCTTAAATCAAATTGGTTTAGCACAATAGCTCCTAAATCAAACAAGTTCATCTAAGTGCACCAACAAAACTAGGCTATGTCTAGGTTGGCAATTCAAGGTTGTCAAGCAATCAAATTAACTCTATGTATGAAAAATGCTTGAATATAAATTGAGTACAAGAAAACAAACCACAAATGACACTGTCTCTTTTTACCGTGATGTTCAGAGACTTGTCGGTCTCCCCTGGTCCACATTAAGGTTAGCCCAAACGAATTGGACAGGCTCCACGAATTAAGATCTTTTTTGTGTGCGAAAGAACTGATCTCACCAATTCTTTCTCATGAGACTGCTTGCCATTACACTAGGCATGAACTCAGGGGGAGTTTTGGATGACCAAGATCATCTCCTTAAGCTTCTTGCTTGGAGTGGTTGCATAAGGCTTGAGATATAGCACATGACTAAAATTTTGGTTGGAAATGACCATAAGTTTCAAAAGAAAAACATGTCAATTGTGCTAAATTTGCTTAACTCCAAAAAGAACCAAGTACTTAAATAAATGTCTCATTCATGAACTTGTAGCACTCTAAATTGACTCAATACTAGCTTCTTGGTTCCACTTAGATTATTGACATGACTTGCATCATCTTTGGATACCTTTAGCTAGACTATACTCTTGAATGGCTTGTCATGCTAAGAAATTCATCCAATATTCAGATTGTTACTTATGTGGTTTGGCTTGATTATGCATATCTTGTCATGATCTTGATAGCGTTCATATGAGTTATGGCTTGGTGTAATACTCATGGTCATTTTGGATAATCTTCATGGCTCTAATTGCTTAGATTGCATAAATTTCAGCCATTTCATCCTCATCATGATTTATTTTCCTCCAAGCACCTCGATGATTTTATTGCCAAAAGGGGAGAATATTGGAGAAAAAGCCAATTTCTGGGAGCTTTGGGAGCTTTTGAGGAAAACTTACTCTTTCTTTTGCTCCTTTGTCAACATGGTCATAAGCCTCTTGCATTTCTTTTAGACCATGTGTGACTCTTTTTCTTTCAAACAAACTCAATTTTATGTTTTTTCTGTGTTTGTCAATATACTCATCAAGGGGGAGATTGAGAGACCATGTGGAGGTATCCCCAAGTTTGTGATGAGTTATTGACGGTTGTGTTAGAGAGTTTGAGTTTGTTTTGGGTATTCTAGGTTGAGTACCTTTCATTAATGCTATTATTGATTATGCTGTTTCGTGCGGTGCTATATGACGGTTTACTTGTCTGTGTGGCTGCAGGACTTTGGAGCTAGGTTATGGTGAGGCGAGGAGGACCGGGACTAGGCACAGGAGGTGTTAAGGTCCAGACGGTCAGAGATGCCGAAGATGATCGAGACTGCTGAGGTGGTTGCGAGTCGGGAGACGAGGAACCGGAGCTGGAGCTACCGGTGATGGACACGACGGGCAACGACGAGTGGATCGGGACTAGGCTCAGGGAGGAGTCGAAGGTCCAGACGGTTGGATGTCGGTTGCGGTCGTGTGCGACGGAACAGACCAGGACTAGACTCAGGTGGAGTCGGAGGTCCAGTCGGTCGGAGTCGGGTGGACATGATGGGCAACGGCGAGGTGGACCAGGACTAGACTCAGGTGGAGTCGGAGGTCCAGACGGTCAGGATGCCGGGTGCGGTCGTGTGCAGCGAAGCGGACCGGGACTAGACTCAGGGAGGAGTCGAGGTCCAGACGGTCAAGATACCAGTTGCGGGAAGCTTCCGGGAAGCTGCTTGAGGGGCAATTTGGAGAATTGACTCAAGCTTTGAGTGGAGTGGCTGGTTCCCTCCTTTTGTTGTGAGTGGTTTGACTCTTGCCTTATGTGTGGAAGAGTCAAGTAGTGAGATGTGGACTGCAATTCTTGAATTTCCTCTTGAGGATGTGTGCTCCTCTATTTAGGGAATGGGAGTTGTGCAGTCTAGAAGTGAGCTCAAGTAGGAGAGTGTGGTTTCTCATAGGGTTGAGCTCCTGTATGTGTGCTCTGCTTGTGTTCTTCTCGGTGGAGAAGCATGTAGTGATATTTCTCCTCAATTGCGTATGGGGATGTAGAACATCTGCTTGTAATCTTTCATCTCTAAGCAATATGAGAAAGTCTGTTCTGAGATGAAATGATTCCCTGTTCTTTTTCAGTAATTTGTTCTTAGTTCAGCTCTTTGCTCTTTTGGTTTTGAGATAAAACCCTGTTGAAAGAATTGTTATTTCTACTACTTTGAACTGGGATTATACTCAAGGCCATTTGGCTAATTCATTCTCGAAAGCAGAAATGTGAATCCAAGATTCTTTTCATCTTTCTGCCATGCGCCAAACTTCCTCTGCTATTTAAAATCTAGGGTTTGATGGCAGAGCATGGTTGATGTTCTAGATTCCCTTCATAAGATGGCTTGAGATTTGTGTTTTCAAGTCCTGAGATCATTGCTTAGCTAATTTCAAGGTTTCATGGAGAAAAGATTCAAGAATGGCAAACAACATGGAAATCTGACTCGTTCTTTGTTGGTTTTTCGGACTTCAGTTTATTTTCAGTTTGTGGCTCTTCTGGATGCATTCTCTGGGTTTATGATGTTGAATTGTTATTTAGTTTGAAGTCTTGATCCCTTGGCCTAAGAAGAACAGAAGCTTTTCGTCAAATTTCTCTTGAATCTGCTTCTTCAGTTTTTACTGTGCAGAGAGGTTCAGTTGAACTGCTCGTTACTTGCTCTGCTCCCGGTGGCCGGTCTGACCGAAAAATTCATGGCGGTCAGACCGGTGTTCCCCGAGCGGTCAGACCGGCCACTGACCAGCGGTCAGACCGGAGTGTCCGGGGCTGTCAGACCGGCGGCTTGTGGGCGGTCTGACCGGCCAGCCCTGTTTACTCTTAGTTTTTTTCTCTGCTGCCAGCATCTTTTGATCGCTTTGTTTGCTGATCTTCCTCTGGATGCCAGTGAGCATGAACTCTCCCTCTTCATAGCTTTTGTAGCTATCGGAGAGGAGATGTTGCGTGGATACTTCGGGGGCGAGTTTTAAAAGGCACCATTCACCCCCCTCTGTTGCTATTTCCGATCCTACAGCATGCATAGCTCCATGTTACTAGGATTCACCACATGAGTTTCAACTATTTACAAAACACATTCGTAAATATAAGCCTTATGCCAAGATGATCTAGAGCAAGTGAGGTTGAGCCATCAACACATGATGAGACTCAAACTACTAGACATGACCCCTCTTAATTGTACGGCAACCTACACTAGCAATACGGTCTTTCAACCAAATACCAAGACCGGTAAAGTCTAGGAACACATCCTTAACCCTAACTAGTCATATCTTTGCCTTGAGCATCCTTTTGAAGCTTGATGACAGACATCATCACTTCGAGTCTGGGTCATCGTCTTGACATGCATCAACAAATGATGCATCCACTTCTTGAACTCCGTCAACACATGATGGTCTTCACTTGGCTTGATGATCAACACATAATTATCTTCCCTTAGACATGCATCAACTTATGATGTATCTTCTCCTTGATAGCCTTCAACACATGAAGCTATCCTCTTCTCTCATCTTGACTTGATGATCTTCAACACATAAAGTCATCCCAAGTCATCCTCATTTGTGGAACCTAATATATTCATTCAACTCATGAAAAATGTTAGTCCACAAAAACAATTGTCATCAATTACCGGACTTCATCATTAACACATAATGGAGGGACTAGGTTCAATAGTCTTCCATATTTGGTAATTCATGACAATCTCAATAAATAATGAGATAAAATTGATTTGCGAGTATACAATTTGTATACAACAATTGTATACTCTAAGATAAGCTTTAAACAAATCTTACTTATCCGATTGTCATTAATCATCAACCATTAACATATAATGGAGAGGTTGAATGACAACCCGATTGCACATGAGTATATATAAACTACATAAGTTATACATATACCCAAGAATGTATTTCAAAGTAAAGATCCTAAATATGCATATTAAAAGAAGCATGGATCAATACTTATGAATCCTCAAAATATAGAGAGAGCTCTCCCTAAATATGTGCATACAAGTGTGTATAAGAAAAACATATGCACATGTTCAATTTGAACTATTTATGGAGTTCAATCTATATTTTGGATCCAAGGAATGCATTAATATGTGAAAATGTGATTTCGAATGCATACCTATTTGATTTCACCTTTCCATCCAAGTGAGACTAAGCTATAGTATACTTGCACAACATATTAATCTCATATATACATTTATTATTTAATTATATATTTGGATGTGAGAAATGTAGCAAGATTAAAAGAAAGATATTGAATGCATTTCTCAATGATTTCACCTTTTCATTTAAATGAGACTAATCATAAATATACTTAAACATATTAGTCTCATATATACATTTCTCATTATCACCAAAACATTATAATAACATTTGTCTTTAACACCAAAACCAACTTAAACGGAGTTTAATCTTTCAATTGTGTAGTTCGTGTGGGTGAGATGCGGGTACGACAATATCACCGCGCTCTCCCTCTTCATCATTTGCGAAGCGAACAGATCACCTTACAGCAGGCCTCGCACTGTGGATGGAGACACACTCCTTCCTTCCCTCAGCATCTTCTCCAGCAAATAGAAATCACCAAGGCTCTCATACCAAATGTTGGCACAGCCCACGGATCAGACACATACACACTCTGTGGTTGCAACACATGTGAACACTTTTGATCAACTCAAGACACACGAGAGTTTGGTGCTATATAATTCCATATAGCTTTTCTACTTTCTTTTCTTATTTATAGTTACATGCCATCCCACGTCTGGATAGAACGTGGCCTACTCTTACACACACGACCCCTAAGAATTGCTCCACTAACCAACTACATGCAACCCACTAACACAGCCAGTGGATATGACTACTAGGTCAATACTCGACGTACGACTTACGACTTCCGACTGCTTCCCTGCTATAGTAATTGGTCGATACTCAACTTACAACTTCCGATTGCTTCCCCACTACAGTAATGGGTCGATACTTGACTTACGACCGCCCTCTGTACTCAGACACTCCGACTTCAACACATAATCAGATGCTCTAACTTCAACACATACTCGGACACTCCAACTTCAACACGTACTCGGACACTCCAACTTCAACACGAACTTGAATGCTCCGACTTATACATGTACTTGGGATCTCCAATTTCAGGTTTCCAACTCTGAGGTCTTCAACTGCTATGGTACTCTGGGGTCTTTAGCTGCTACAGTACTTCGGGGTCTTCAGCTGCTATAGTACTCCGGGGTCTCCGACTCCAAGGTCTCTGACTCTGGATCTCCGTACTCGAACACATGAGTACTCGATACACAGCTACACAGTACTCGAACACATGAATACTCGACACATGACTACACGGTACTCGAACACACGAGTACTCGACACTGACCACTATCAACAATAACATTAGTTCCAACAAACAATCACAAGGGTAACTCAAAGAAAGAAACATGATTTGATGTGTCAAGCACAAGATTACAACCACCACAACCGTATCACAATCTTCACAAAAATCCAATCCACGCAACAAGATGCCAGCAAGAGTACAACATGATTGATCACGACATATCACTCTAAGCAAACTCGAAGAACTTGCAAAGACATAGAAAAGTTACTCAAACTCTTGCTAGATATCAGAGATTCAAACCATAGAGCTAATAAGGCCTACACTCATCTCATATTAATCAAAACATCAATCTTACACATTTTACATAAGGGAGTGCTCCCCTATGTAGACCTTCTAGGTCAGTCGCTACAGTGTACAAGTCAATGCTACAATAATAATTCGGCTACTACAGTACTAGTTGCAGATAGAAAATGCCAAATTGGATTTCGTTTACTTAAGTTACAAATAACTAAGATATTTTTGGAATTTTGTCAAAGGCTGGACTGATATGGAGCTAATGGTTAGCCGGTGCTTTGAAGCTTTCCAATTCCTTTTCTTGGATAATTTGATACGACTTAAGAGCTCTTTCCAGTTGACAATTATGGTAATCAAGAATATATGACTGATGCTGATTGTATCCACATCATCCTCCCTCCCTTCAAAAAAAAGTCATCCTTGGCTTTTGTTCATGGTGGAAGAACCCATCTCCAATTCTTGGACAGCACACACACAATTGTATTATCTTATGCATTTGCTCTTCTTTTCCTTTGTATGTATCAAATAACTTCTTATGATTATCTTGATACCATTGATGAATCATCTCTTTTGGCACATCTGCTACGTTATTTTTAGACAGCTGTGGTAGAAAAATTTACTGCCTTTTCTCATCTTCTAGAACCTATACAAATCACAAACAAAACTACAAGGAACAGTATTTAAAGTGTTACTAATATTAGAATCCTTTCCATCTTGTTTTGGTGGATCTCTACTCTCAAATTAGATGCTTTCAACCTCACTTTTGGTGGAATCATACAACTCACTTGGAATACTCTCATTTTGTGAAATTGTGGGCTATGTACTCTCATTCTCACTTGGGTTTTGATGCATCACTATGGCCTCCTTTTGGTGCTTGCCTTCTTCTTGCTTCTTGATTTTCAGGAGCACCTCGTCTCTCCATACGACACGTATTTCCTCACCCATAGGCATGAAACAGGTTAGCCTACCTTTCAAAGTGAAGTCATAGCCCTTGGTCCCCCAGTCTTGGTGCAATGCATCAAACTCCTTGCACTATGGATCTCCTAGCAAAAGATGACACGAGACCATATGGATTGGAATAATATCACAAAAAATCTTACAAGAGAATTTGCACAATGAAAATAGTACCTTAACTTGATCCGTGGTGTCGAGCATGCCATTGTACCATTTTAGCACATACTCAATACTAGCAGCATTGATTGAACTCGCGTAATCGATGAATATGGCACAAACCTTCCCTCTCACTTTGCAGTGAGTATGAAAAATCCAACCCATACCATACCATTCTTCACAAAAGACACTGGGACTCAACCCATATTATGAAATAATTGTCTAAGTTGTGTTTGTATATTATTGATACCATGACCCTCATACTCATGGGGTCCTGACATTGTTAGTGCAACCAAGAAGACGGAGAGTATATATGGAGCTTGGTAAGTTTATAAAAGGAGTGCACTCCGAATTCTAGACTATTGTCAAGTTAAGTAGTAATCCAATCTAGAAAACAATTGCCTAGTTGCTGATCACAAAATATAAGTGAAAAATATAATAACTCAATAAGAGATGTGGTTAACAAAAGAGTATAAGCAAATAACAAGTTAATTAACTAGCTCTGAAAAAGTACTAGTGGTCAGACTGGATCTAGGTTTTCAGAGAAAAACAAAAAGTGGACAGATATGAAAATTAAACGATATAGCTTAAGCCAAAAGCAAACAAGGTAGTTTTTGAATTAGCAAGCTAGCCAAAGTTCTAATAGATTAAAACCTAAGCTAGCTCACCAAAATTTTTATGTTGAAATTAAAAGGTTAAAAGGAATGCAAATATTTTGTCTTTTTGTGGTAGGAGGAAAATGAACCAAAATAAAGGATAGATGTCACCATACAACTGAAGTTTATCACCGTTCAACCATAAGTTCTAATACCAGATAATATGGATCTGACCACACGAACCCTTGTGGTTGGCCTGATCTTACAGTGACGATAATCACACAATCGATGAAGATAACTCAGGCGAAGTAATACGATTCAAGTTTGTACCACAACGATTACAAGGGTAACTCGAAGAAAGCAACACGATTTGATAAAGCAAACAAACATAAGTCAAGCATAAAATTACAACCACCATAACTGCATCACAATTTTAACAAGAATTCAATCCACATAACTTGCTACCGACGAGAGCACAAAATTGTTGATCACGACAGATCACTCTAAGGAAACTCAAAGAACATGCAAAGGCATGTAAGTGTTACTCAAACTCTCACCAGATATAATGTTCAAGTCGGTGCTACAGTAAATAATTGTGTCTACTACGGTACTAGTTGCGGCTAGAAAAACCCAAATTAGATTCTGTTTACTTAAGTTACACGTAACTAAGATATTTCTTGGCATTCTGCCAAGCCGATATAGAGCTAATGGTCAAACTGGTGCCTTAAAGCTTTTCAACTCCTTCTCTTGGATAATTTGATGCAACTTAGGAGCTATTTCCAGTTGACAATTGCGATGATCATAAATACATGATTGAGACTTATTATATCCACATCACGCAGCCACCTTGACGTGTATGATCCATCTTCCGAACCAGGATTCGACATTCCAGGACAATGTATCCTTCACTAAATCTCGCACCTGGATTGTGGAAAACGTCACAAGCAGAGAGGAAGAGTGATCCAGCCATCCAGGTAATCGCATCAAACGTAGGCACTAGTAGAGCTTTAGACAAAGGCTTGAAAACAAACCCCTGGTAGTCACGTGGAAATTCCCAAGAGCGATGTCAGTGCGCCGAGTCCCTTTCTGGTATTCAGTTGCAGTCCTTGTAATGCTCAGCTGCTGTCTCTACGAGTACAAATCCAATTCGAAAATTTAGCTCGTCCTGAAATGACTGCATCAAAGTTGCGTTCACACGCCCATACGGAAAATCAATGTGGGCAGGAATTCAAGGCGGAGATTGACTTGAATTACAATGGTCGACCATACCCAAGAAAGCTCACTCTCAACTATGCTTTAGAAGAAAAAACTCTGGTTACAGGTCAAACCAGCTTGGTTTAGGCAGCCTGTTTTTGTCAGGGAACAACCAGTACCAACTGGTTTAGCCTGGCTTGACCATATTGAAGAATACAATCTATTTCGAGAGTTGTGGAGTTAAACAAGATTTCGACAAATTTGAAGTTGTCCTGGTCCAATAAATCATGTATTTAATTACCTATAGAAGACAACAAAAACTGTGTCTACTTCATTGTCCAGGTGTCCAACTCTGACATTTGTCAATGTATATCTGATGTGACTTATCAAGAAACATACAAGTAGGGTTCCAGAAGCTGATGGTGACCAGCTGCCACCAGTAATCGCTTGTTCTGATTATACTGTCTAGACTGGAATGCACTATGCCAGACTGCATCACCATATGCTCTCCAAGAAAAAAATAATATAGCACCCCCATATGCTCTGAAAAAACACACATCATGGTTTAATTGATAACATCCCAATAGTGGTTTGATGGACATCAGCCAACTCCTACTGATCTACACGCCAAATTAGACTAGTTCTTAGCGAAAAGGATAGAAAACACACACAGAGCTGAGCTGCATACTCACTAGAACCAGCCGAGTACACCACCCAGTTTTAGGCCAGTTATCATTATAAGATGTTTGGTCAGTATCCAGCCTAGTTGCAGTTGGAAAACTGGTTACAAGAGCCCAATTCGATGACAGAAAACCATTGTTGTCTATCAGTATCCCAACATGGATGATTTTCTACAAGAAAGCTCCAGTTCTCTTTTTTCTCCAAAAGAAAAACAACTCTCCCTCTGTTTAAAACTGAGATAAACTGACCCACGGTAAGAGCTCTAAAATGACTACTCAAAAAGAGGTCCATGGATGGACAGGATTGGTAATTCAGGATTTTATGCTAAAAATACCACAATTCAGACTTCTCTGTTCAATTTCCAAATCTCTTCTAAAAAATAAATTCCAAATCTCCCTTGAGGGTGTCCTGTCAACTATTATGGGGGATGGTCATGACTTGTTTCCGTGTAAGACTAACAGAGATTATTATGCTCAAATTCGAAAACCATGTTTTATGCCTCATTTGGCCATATATTTATAACCATTGTTAGGCCTAAAAAGCAAATCTTTAATGTAGGAAGCTGCAGCAAGTAGATTGAAATAAAGTAGCCCTAACCTCCAGAAGAAAAGGTATTCACAAGCTACATGTGGATATTTAGAAAAACAGTAAATGCCATTAGTAACACAATGGATGTTCACATCAAAGTGTAATCTGGAGGAGAAACATAAACAAATTGTCCCTATAACTTCTTTTTGGTGGTTCATATCGCCTTACAGTAACGTCAAGGACTCGAGGTTGATTGCTCACGCAACTTAAAAAATCATTAGAGATAATGGGGAGCATGTAAAAGAATGTGCACACGCTTGCTTGACAAATCAATCTTGAAGGTAAAAAGAAACTTTAGTCAATCATCATCGTAGAACCCAACGAATTAGTAATAACCTAATTGGATTTCTGTCCTTTATTTCTTTTCCCCTCTGTCCTGAAGGACAAAAGTTGCTTCCCTTTTGCTCAAAAAATAATATATCAAGTAAAATAATTAAAAATATGGTCTATGGGCATAAGAAAGACAGCTTCTTAGACTTGGAAGTGGGTAATGATGCGCTCTAGCTGTTTATGCACACAAACCTACTCAACTAATGGCCTCCAGTTCTTTTATGTTAAAGGTTCTTGATGAGATTCACTTCTACCAATAGAAAGCTCTAGCCAACTACAGCCTGTGTGTCTGATACTCTTCCACCACCACATTGCTATAATATCCTGAATTAAGAAAAAAAAAAGAGAAGGGGGATGTTTGGGCCAGCTTAGGCCCAGCTCAACCCGGCTGAGTACCCCTATGAAGGGGGAGGCAGGGTGGCTGCCCTAGCCAAGCCACTGCCGCCCACTTGCTCGCCGCCCCCTCCCGTGTGTGCTGTCGTAGTCCGCGCCGGTCATGCGCTCGCCTCAGGAGCCCCCGTGCGCACGCCGTCACCGCTCCCGTGTGCTTCGCTGCTGCTGCTTCCCAAGCTTTCCCGCTTGCACCGCTAGCTCCAGCTATCGCTGCCGCTTGCACCCCCGGCCACACCGCTCCCTCTGCCCAGTTGCGCTGCCGCCCGCCACGCCATCTTCCCCCGCTGTCCCGTGCTGCCCCACGCTAAGTGCGGCCTTCACTTGTGCCACCCCTGGTCCCTCCACCTACGCCACCCCATGCTCCCTCCACCTGCCGCCACCGCCCGTTTGCGCGCCACCGTCGCCCAGCTGTGCCCCCTGAGCCGCGTCTTTCCCCGACCACCAACGGCCGCCTTGTGCCACCCTTCGCCAAGCAACCGTAGCCACGGGGGAACAGGGGAAGCGCATGCATGATGAAACGGCAAATTAGGTTGACGGTTGTTACTAGTTAAGCCATGGTGAAACGGTAAATTGGGTTGATGGTTGTTACTAATTAAGCCTGATGCAATTTATACCTTACATTATGTAACGATTATTATTGTCCATGATTATCTTATAATGGCTATGATTGATGGCATGATGATGAATAATGGTTCATGTTACATGATAGATGCTAAAGAAGCTTGTAGCATTACATGCATGCATATCATGGAAATCGATGGTTTGAGTGGTATCTATGGTCTACTTGGTGTGGACCACCCACAGGAGTGGAAAGAGTAAGACCTATTTTGGTAGGCATTCTACAGGAGTGGAGGATGTGATCCCTATATGAAAAAGACGAGCTATTGAGATCATCGTATGAAAAAGGTCGGGTTATTAAGGTCCCCGCATGAAAAGGGTGAGCTTGAGTGTTCATCGACGGGTGCTCACTCTCCTATATCGGTATAAACTAAAGAAAAGAGAAGAAGTGTGCATGTGCATTTGCATTGTTCCCGTGCTAAGGAAGTGTAAATGCGTAAAAAAGAGTTAATGAAAAAGAAAAGATTAAATAGGTAATGACCAGGTTCTTTTGGGCTGTGACTTATGATTTTTGGCTTATGGTTTTTGAATTCTGCCTATTCGCGCGAGAGAGTACGAAGAAAGAGAGAGTCGTGTGCGATTTTAGTAGATATAGCTGAAGTTGGTATAGTGTTTACTCCAATCAACTTGTAGACCTCGTTATACAAAGACGCACTGTTTGTAAGCTAGTTGCTATAGCAAATTAAAAAGTCATAAGCATGACGTCCAAAAAAACCAAGCCAATGAATTGTTAATAATAATGTGGTCTAAGATGGAGATATGTGCATTTGCATTGTTTCTGTGCTAAGGACGTGTAAATACATAAGAAAGAGTTAATGAAAAAGAAAGTGTAAATGGATAGTGAATGGTTAATAAGAATGTTGTCTAAGATGGAGATATGTGCAAGATGATGTTTACTGTTTTGTTATGTACATGCTAAATTTTGGGCTCCTGCTTACTTTGTTGCTGTTTTTAAGTGACCGATAAGGCATGATGTAGGGAATAGGAGTAGCACCTCTATATCGCATCCAATAATAATGATCTAGAACATCACCTTTATTCTTAATATTTGTCTTAGTAAAGTAGCTTACCAACTTGAAACTTAGTCAATGGAACTCTTGTAACTAATGATGAGTGTTATAAAGCTTTTATGGTAATGTATATATTCCTCAATAATGATCTATTTATAAGTTTAAGTATGCTCCTAGACACATGGTTCCAGACGTTCTTGGGCGCGAGGTCCCGAGCGTTCTCAGGCGCGTGGTCCTGAGTGTTCTCAAGCGTTCTTGGACGTGAGTGACCCATGTTTTATTTAGACTTACTAACCAGCGCGTAGGTGTAAAATACCGAGGAAAGTTACTGACGTTTCTGAATGATGTTGCCATTGGTTCTAAATAAAGTTATTGCCAAACTTTCACAATGCCAGAAAGTTATCATCGGTTATGTATGAAGTTACCATCGGTAGTGAGTGAAGTTATTACCGAACGCAAATAATATAGCCGGTGATAACTTTCTTCACAGCCGATGATAACTTTTCGTACAACCGGTAATAACTTACGAGGGGGCGCAAAACTGCCCGCAGAATACACACGCGCAGAATAGCGCTACCGAGTTTTTTTTTTGTAAAATATTTATTCTTACTCTGGTCATTGAGCCATATTTATTATGAATTAGTTATTTGTGAAGGATTAGGTCTGAAAGATTTTGTTGGATGGTTTAAACTTAAAGAGTGTTATGTAGTAGTGGTAGCCCTCTGGATTGAGATGTTAGGCAGGGTGTTACAATTGCATTGAAAGAATAAACATCCAAATATTCCAGTGAAATGACTAATTAATTGGACAAAAAAATCATCTACCATAAAATACATTGTCGCCGTAACATTTTTCTATGGGTGAATTACACCGCGAAGCATCCAAAGTACAGAATAATAACCATATCATAATGTAATAATGAGCAGCAATCAATATTTACCTTCATTTCCAGCCAAAGATCAATCAATCTGGGGCCTTCACCGACACGTGATTCATAAGGCCACGGACACTGCACTCCCACGTGTGAACCTGAAAGGGAAAGAAGCAGCTCCACCACGGTGAGGAACACCAACAAAAGGATATGCTAGGTGTAAATGGATATCTTTTTCCTCTCAAAGGATATGCTAGCCTGCCCTGCTCTCTTTTTTGAGTAGGTTGTAGCTGTGGTGGTCGTGCAGATCATAGCAACAATGTTAATATGCACACCGGCAATTGGGGAAAGGAGAATTTATGTGCTAGTGGTGGGGACATCATGCTCTTGATGCCCAGATAGGTACGATCTTGTAGTGACTCATCCTCTCGGAGACACGAAAAATGCGAAATTATGTGGCTTGAGAAACAGTGATGCAATAGCAACCACTACAATTAAGGTCCATGAAAGTATGAAACTGTTAACTGTACCTGAGGAAGATAAGGCATTGCTTGGTAACCCATACCCCCTTCCATCCAGTCATCAGAGGTAACTGGTCTGGTGCCAGCTGAGACACTGTTGCAAAGAGAATGGGCAGCACGCGCTTGGATAAGAAACAGACAACAGTTTCTAGCAAGACATAGTAGATGAACAGCATTAATACTTTCTTTATCCTCCAAAGCACAGTAGATTGTAGAACAATTTGTTCAAAACAACAACGTTTGATAGCTAGAATCAGCTCTGCAAACTCTTGGAACGAAAACCCCCTAAACCAGCCAGCTTTCAAAACAATGATCCATTTCAAGGAAAACTAGAAGCGGTTGGTAACCAGCTGATTGAAACCCACCCACAGATTTCAAAACCCAGACAACAGTACAACCACTAAACAAGCATGGGCTGAGATATGATTCTTTTTGTGATCACATCCCAAGAGCACAAGCTATGAACTTTATATGCAAGAAAGCTTAACTCCTATTACAACAGCAGAGATAGCAAGCAGTGGATAAATTGAGATAACCAAGACAACAACACCATAATAGCGACAAGCAGAACTGTATTATGGAACCAAAGCCAGCGTACTGTTGATGTCATGAACCCTAGTCCACGACGGGGTAAATACTGTTCAGAAGATGGCTGGAAGAGGGGTGAGGTACTAGAATAGGTGGGGTGGGGGGGGACCATAGGTGAGGGTGAGGACAGTTGAGGCTAATTGGAAGTTGGGAGACGAAACACCAACAGAGAACAATTTGTTCTGCAGTATGTGATTGGAATAGATGCCTCGCTCTTGTCATCTACAGATATAATAAATCAGAGAAGTATACCATCCACATGCCTTCACAACAAGATGGAAGACAATTCAAGAGGTAGATGGAGGACAAAACCAACACCACCCATCTCATTGAGGTTCAGAGCCCTCTGCTTCGCTGCCAATCTCACAAAAGGAAACAAAAAAAAATAGTTTGATTAGAAGCCGCTATGTCATGCGAATGTTGCACACCGAATCGTACAAACTACTTGGTCTCTACACTTAGTACACAGCAATTGGCTCCATCAGCTGTTTCAGGAGTCCCCTAGGATCATATGCCTATCGTTCTGGTAAGATCCAAGCATAATTTTCGTTTAATGGTAATTTTTTGGGTGTTTTTCTTAGAGCAACTTTTTGGGCATTGACAAAATGGTTCCTTGCCTAAAATTAACTTTCCTATGAAATCTTAAAAATGAAGTTTGGGCTTCATCAAGGGTGCATGAAGTTTTCTAGTCTTTTCGGGAATGAAACACTAATGAGGCGACAACCTGATATAGCTTACAACGTTATTAGTTATTACCACCTCCACCATCCCAATCCCTCTCCCCACCTCTTGCAACCAATCCTCAACAGCCACACGCACAAGTGCATGTGCACCCAGAAAAAAAAATCCTCTTGGCTCTGGCCTCTCCCCACCCTATCCTAACATCACTTAAGCACATCAAGATTCCCAATTTTCCATAACCACAATAAGAATCTCAGTTTCCTTCAGTGAGCTGATAAACTGATCAGTATTCTTTGATATGTGCCTTTTGGATTTACATTAAGAAAACCAAATGCTTTGAAAAATACATCGTGGGAAAATACATACTTATCTGTGAATATCGTGTGCACATGTCAAAGGCAAATACCAGACTCAATGTGATTAGCTGTCAACATCCGCACAGCACAAAGTAAATGACTTGATGTGTTGGCTGTCAACATCCCCAGAATCTTGCATATCTATCTTAGGCGAGCCAACTGATGACAATTGAAGTTAAAATAGTTGTGCCACCTCTACAATAGGACTGCAGTAGTTAACTCCATACAATTCTCACTACTGAAATCAAAACAAACACTCTGTGCTGTATATTTCAATTCAATTGTAGTGGAGCAATTGGCAATGTCATGAAGCTCCACCTGCAGAGAACATAGTCATTATATAATCAGTCGTCAGCAAACCAACCATGTGGAAACCAAACGTTACCCAAAAAAATGCAAAAGTGATTTGAGAACTTGTTTGTGACACTGCGGCACCATCTTTAATCCTATGATTAGTATTTATGAATCATGATAATGATGATGTTCAAGCTGTGAGATCAAGGTGAAACCAAAAGAAACTACAAGACATGAATTTAGCAAAAATAGGAAGATACTTAAATCATGATACTAATCATGAAAAGTTTTCTACTGCAAGGTATTTCAGAAAGTAATTACATGATTAAATTTCAGAAAGTAATTACATGATTAACCCCACATACCCATAAACCTAATTTACCCACGCAAGCATGCTTATGGGAGGGTGATTTACTACAGAATAAAGTATCATCAACTTAACTGTAGCCATTTCAGATCAGACCAGACACGAAGACAGACAGAACAGATGTACAACCTTTACATTTTAAATCAGATCAAACATGATGATAGACAACACATGTACAACCTTTAAGGGATCTCATATAAGAAAATCTTCATATTACATTCGGAATATTAAAAGTTTGCTGCACACATGGGAGATATTTTCAGTGGCAACAACAGTTATACTGACAAGCACGTGAAACAACAAGTCAAGCAAAAACCTAGTTAAACAGAAGCAACAAGGTGATGATATTTGCACACCTATTTGCTCAAAATATCAACAACAGAACACATTGGCTGAAAATGATGTGACGATGACACATATTAACTTAAACCAAAACCTAGTTATGGAGTTTGCTTTACAATTATGAACACAACATCGCAGCTTTTTAACAAAGAAATTGCAAGGTCAACATGAATATTTCCAAATCCAGACAGTCCCGGCATATGATTAAACTGCTATTCTAGCTGAAGCAACAAAAAAACATAGTCAGAAAGAAGTGAAAGGATTCTTCACAACAAGACATATTTGGTTCAAGCTCATTGGATTCGACATTAGTACAAAAGCCAATGAATTAACAGAACTTTAAGTGTTGAGTACGATTTGAACATCAAAATATCAAATGTATTTTCTCAGGAACTGCAAGTTGGCCAAAAAATACTCCCAGACACCGGAGGTTATTTTATTGATGTATGGAAACTGACAATTTAAACAAATCACGTCATTTCTCTTTGTAGGAATAACAATCAAGAAAGCAAACTACCAACATGTACTTGGTTGAATATTTTTGTCAATCACCAATTCACCATAACATCTGAAATTATAAGCAACGAGTTCTTGAATAATCTGATACTGTTGCAATGCACAATACATGTAACAACATTTATAGGACTGCACTGAAGCTCAACTAAACTGAGATAGCTTGATTAAATCATACTACTGTGGAGTGCTAAAGGCCCATTGGCCCAAGTTTGCCATGTCTGGTAAATAGGTTCCAGGCCAGTGGGCTGGCCAATTTAATAGTTAGCATCACATATTCACATGGCACAAGGGCAAATTTAAGATTCAAATATTACCTATATTCAAGTTCAGTCGTTATATGAGGCAAACATGACGTTAACAAAATAACAATTGACAAATCAAAATACTACCTCATGCTAGTGTAAACATCTAATGAGTTAGCCTCATTAAGTTAAAAAAATGACAAGGGCTCGGAAAATCTAGTCAAAGAAAACAAAAGTGCGAACAGAATGACAGGCCTAAGTACCGTAAGTATTGGTTGATGAGAGTTTTACATGATAGCTCGATATCTTTAACTAGGGTCAGTAATTTAAAGGTTAAGTTGCACATGTTCATCGCAGTGCCATGTAAATATACTAGTTCTAAGCAAAACTCTCAATAAGCAAAACAAGCCAACAGGATCCCAATTGATTTGACCAAAAATGCATAACCACGGGTACATATGGGTACATATTCTATCTTAGGCCTCCAAAGTGCCTCAAGATGCGTGCAAGGGATATTGCAATGAATAGAAGATGGGATGATGATTTGAATTATGAAAGTTTGCATCACTCTCAAGGCACATTTGATGGTGGTGACAGTATATGTACCCACATGTACATGTGGCCAAACTATATTCTTGGTTCGACAAAATTATACAGTTTTTACATGAAGAAATGACATAAAGGCTCTCAATTGGCCTACAAAATTTTTTTCTACATATCTATTTGGCATCTTAATTGAATGAAAGCAACTTGCAGAATACTTAATATCCCCAACTTTTTTTTTCATCACTTAGTTTGCAGAGAATAGTGTATATCATAAGAAGATACATTTTTTTTACAGGGGGAATAAGAAGTACAATTTTAATCACTTGGTGATTGGTGTAGGAATTGAGCCTACCATCCTTTAGAGCTGTGCTCCAGGATAACTGAAATCATGAAATGAATTAGTTGTGCATCTCCAAATGAATATTTCTTTACACTTTGCTGTCCATACCACATTTTCTGCACAGTTCTTAACTGATTGTTTTAAGGCAAAAACTGCTATGCACTCACCGTGCACTCAGATTAAAGAAATCGTGAATATTTCTGAAAAAAAAATTAGATGTACTTTATGGTTTACTTCACCTATGTATAAATTTCAAATTCAAATTCATTCTGTATTAATAGTACCAAAAAAAGAAAATTCTAACAAATTTGAACTCTTAACATTTATCAGATTTCTCTTTTTTGTTACCCTAAACATAGAATGAATTTGAACTTGAAATTTTATATATAGATAAAGCAAATTTAGAAATACATGTAGAAATTTTTCGACATTTTTTAGTTTGAGTGCACGGTGAAGTAAGGATGAGTGCATAGCAGTTTTTGCCTTGTTATAATAACCCAATACCATATCCTTATGAATAAAATGTATAAACTAGAGAGGTGTCAGCAGTCACAACAAAACATGACACAACACCGAATCATTAGAGCTGTAAATGGGTTTGCTATAGTGACTTTGGAGATGACCCATGTAGGTGTAGTTGCATCATGAATGTGGCTTCAACCCAAACGGATCAACAGAACTGACACAAAATTAACAGGTCAAATATGGCATGCACCCGATTTGACTGAGCCACATTAATGACAAAACTAGACCTACATAGCTGATCTCCAAACCCATTAAGGTCAACCCTTCAAAGTTCAAACTCGTCAACACAACATGAACCCGATTTGACATGATCCATTGACGGCTCTAGTATAAAAGGACATATCATTCACTTATAATATGTTAGCCAAATTTTGCAGGGAATACAAAATAAATGAAACCAGATTATCAATGAACCAAAATTGACAAAATCAGGGTTCAGTGCAAAAAATCAACTTACTGACATGTTTGAGGACTTAATGCCATAAATTTACAAATTAGATCTCCTAAAGGTTGCATAAGCAATTATCATACCAGCTTTTGGCATACAACAACTTATAAGTCAACAATATTTCTCACAAAGAATTTGTGTGCTATAATGCAAACTTTAGAAAGTCATTTCTGAGTAGCATAGCTGAAATAGTGCACTACAAGCATACAATATATCACTCTTATGACTTCATGATGCTCCAATTTTTGTATAAGAACTAAAAGGCAAGATTAATTGATTTAGAGAGACATCCCAATCAGATCTTCCATAGTAATATGTTTGGAGAGATGATATTTGACTAATCACAGGACTAGAAATAGCTCTTGCAGTAGAATGACAGCATGCATTTTGAAGGAAATACCTTCAATACTCTACAATAGATTCATAGTAGTAGGCAGACATTACTCTTACTAGCTATATCAACACATTCCAGATCAACTTGCAGGGCGACATTGGGATTTGAGAGGCACCAAAACCATTGCATTCCAAATTTACGAGTGAATCAAACTGGGTGTACCGAGACAATTGTAAAGCTGAAGCTACATAAATGTTCATCACGCATATACTGCACAACCGCACAAGACACAGCATTATTCAAAGTACAGAACTCAGGCCTAGAATCATAAAGATAACAATAGTGAAATCAAAGTGGGCCCACAAAGAGATGTCACCCAGAGTTACTGACACCACCTCTGATACCATCCAAGTCCTCAGATGACCAAACCGTTGCTCTTCCTTGCCAGCTTGGTCCACTCTGTGTGGAACAAACCTGGGCGGTCAATGCGCTCATAGGTGTGTGCCCCAAACAAGTCCCTCTGTGCTTGGATCAGATTTGCAGGTAACCGACTGCACCTGTAGGTATCAAAGTACGAAAGGCTAGCAGACATTCCTGGAGTGCTAATCCCAGCCTCCACTGCACGTGCCACAACCCACCGCCATGCATTCTGCCGCTGCACCATCTCCCTTGCAAACTCCCTGTCCACAATCAAATTGGCCAGCTCTGGGTTTCTATCATATGCCCTCTTGATCCTATCAAGAAACCTTGCACGGATAATGCACCCGCCCTTCCAAATCCTTGCAAGCTCTGCAAGGTTAAGATTCCACCCCTTCTCCACACTCTTTGCTCTCAGAAGATTCATCCCCTGCGCGTAGCTGCAAATCTTCGACGCATAAAGCGCCTGCCTCACCCTGTCCACCAGCACCTTCTTATCAACCCTAATCCTCTCTAGCAGCCCTGCTGGCATCCCCTCCTCCTCCAACACCCCGGCAGCTGCAACCCGCTCGTCCTTCAAACCTGACAAGTACCTCCCGTCCAGTGATGCTGCAATCGTGGGCGCGGCCAATGCAAGCTCCGCCGCCTGTTGCACCGTCCACTTCCCAGTCCCCTTCATCCCAGTCTTGTCAAGAATGTTGTCCACCAGCGCCCCACCGCTGCTCCCATCCAGCGGATCAGCCACTGTGAATATGTCTGCGGTGATCTCAACCAAGAAACTCTCAAGCTCCCCCTGGTTCCACTCAGCAAACACATCAGCAATCTCTGAGTTTGATAGCCCACCAACACGGCGAAGCACATCATAGGCCTCAGCGATAAGCTGCATATCACCGTACTCGATCCCGTTGTGCACCATCTTGACAAAGTTGCCCGCACCACCGGGCCCAACAAACGTGACACACGGTCCATCCTCCGTGTGCGCCGCGGCCTTCGCAAGGATGTCCCTGATGTTATCGTAGGCCTCGACATGCCCTCCGGGCATGAGCGAGGGGCCGTTCCGCGCGCCGTCCTCGCCGCCGGACACGCCCATCCCGAGGTACAGTATCCCGCGGGAGGCGGCCTCCTCGATGCGGCGCTCCGTGTTCTGGTACCACTCGTTCCCTCCGTCGACGATGGCGTCGCCGGCGTCGAGGTACGGCGCGAGAGCGTCGATCGTGGCGTCGACGGCAGGGCCCGCCTGGACGAGGAGCACCACGGTGCGGGGCCGCGCGAGGGAGAGCACGAAGGCGCGCGGGTCGCGGTGGCCGAGGACCGGGAGCGCGCCCTCGGAGGCGGCGCGGGAGAGCGTGGCGTCGACCTTGGCAGCTGTGCGGTTGTAGACGGAGATCGGGAAGCCCTTCTCGGCGATGTTGAGGGCCAGGTTCTGGCCCATGGTGGCGAGGCCGGCGAGGCCGATGCGCGGCGGCGGGGACTGTGCCGCAGAGGCCGCGGGCGGCGCCGGCGCCGGGGAGGCCATTGGCGAGGGTTTGGGGTTTAGGGGTTTGACGGCGGTGAGGTGGTGGGGATGGGAATGGGAATGGAGAGATTGGGGAGGAGGGAAGGGGGATAGAAATAGGGGTATTTGCTCAAGTGCACCAAAGTTTAATGGCGTTTGTTCATTTGTCTCGTAATGTCTCACTGACATGTGGGTCTTGGATCCGCATATCAGTGAGACATCATGGGGTAAATGAGCAAACGCCATTAAACTTTGGGGCAATTTTTCCATAGAAATATGGCTGAGGTTTTGGATAGGTCCCTGCAGTTTGGGGTAAATCCTGGAAATGGGCTTTAATGAAAAGTTTTAGGGACCTGGGTTTTTTTTAGCGCCTTGTTTTCGGTTATTGGTTTTAACTAAAATTGAACTGTAGCACCTCTTACTTTTTTGAGTCATTCAGTTAGAGAAAAATAAATAAAATATCTCCATCGATAGTACAAAAGAAAAAAGGAAAAAAACAAAAAAGAGAAGAAAATAAAAAAGCAAAAAAGCCAAAGTTAAAAAACCAATATTTTTATTCTACCAGAAGTCAAAAGCTAAAACCGAAATGAATGTGCCCTTTAAATTTTCCCCTAGCATGAATTGGTGTTAGACCTAAATTATGTGTTTTTCTTTTCAGCTTATAATTTATGGTTTATAACTTCATATGAATAAATACATAGGACGGATTTTTGTCATTTTTTTTAAATTACTTATCAGCACAACTATTTCAAATCAGCTTATCGACATTCGATTCGTTGTACAAACATGTCAACCATAAGCTATCAGCCACGAACCTAACCATAGTTAGCCAGTGATATACACAAGATGTTGGATGAGCAAAGCACAATTATTTCAGCCACGAACCTAACCATAGTTAGCCAGTGATATACACAAGACGTTGGATGAGCAAAGCACAATTATTTGCGTCGCAATGGGTGCAAATAAACAACTTGGCTGTTCTATTACAACGTTATCATAACTTTGCATTGCTGGCATGCAGCACTGACATCAAGCGTCGATTTGCTGAAAATTATGGACAGGTACTTAAATGATGATTTATTGACGATATCCGACAAAGCCTGCCGGAATAGCATTTCCAAAATTTCGTCAGCAAAGGACTTCCTAAACTAATTGAGTAGATATCAGCACGGATTAAGCTTCCTCCTATTCCCAATTCCCATTTCTTCAGCAGAACTAAGATACGCGCTTCCGGATTAACGAGAGAAACCAAGGAACTCAAGGGTGTCTTTCGTGAAAAGTTCCCTTTCCCACTGCAGAGGGCAGCCTCGTCTGCTGGCGCCGCCACGGGGCGGGCGGACTCGTCGAGGCGGCCAAGGGGTGGGGGCAACTGCACCTGCACAGGGAGAATTTCATATATCATGATCCATTCTTTTTGGTTCACCGTTTATAACTTTCTTAAATAAATATGTTGATTTTTTAAAACGATTTATTAGAATAGATTTTTCAAAAAAAATTATCGATATTTGATTTATTCATATTAATGTTCATACGAGAGGTAAAAATTATAAGCGACGGCAAAAAAAAGAAACCAGCACTATTATCTTCGTAGACCAATCAGCATAGGTAGAGCCGGGCGAAAGCTCCTGGTCCTGGCTGCTCGATCCGTCCAAGGGCCAGCTACCTGCCATATGGTTTGTTCCATTGGAGACGCCAAGGTCAGCCAGTCTAGTGCCCTCCAACTCCCAACAAGAGCGCAAGACGCCTTTTGGCGATGACTTCACAAGCAAAATGGGACTTGATTTCCCATGTATATGTATGATTGGTATAGCTAGGTTATATACTTGTATGCATGTAGCTAGACAAAGCCAAGCCTAGGCTGGATTGCATGGTAGCTAGTTTAGTTTAGACCCCGTTTGGAACGGTTCCGGTGGAATACACTTTTGGAACAGCGTTGTTTCGTGCGAAATTCTTGCGTTTCCAGTCGGATCCTCGGCCAATCCAGCTGAGCCGAGACCAGCCGTGCTCAACCCGAGCAAGACATGGGCTCAAGAATCGCGTCGGACCAAGCAAGCTAGCCCTGGCGCTTTGCATAGTCGCGGGATCTTGGCCTGTTCTTTTTAACAACGCTTGTAGTTGTAGGTTGACTGTGTGGCTTGTAATTTTTAAGCTGTTTGTACAAGAGATTATAGAGTAACAGAAACTCACGTGCGATTTTTTATGATATAAATAAAGTTAGTAAAGTATGTACTATAATTAACTAGTATACCTTATTTTGAAAAAAATACTCCATTTAAAAGTTAGTTATTATAAAAAACCGAAAAACAGCTTTTAGAAATTGAAAAAAAAAACAGGTCTTGTTAGCCTAGTTCCAAGCTTCAACCTGTCGACCTCCAATACGCAGGGCAACTTGACAAAGCAACGCCAATGCACAGGTCAAGATTTCAACCCCTCGCTGGCAGTAGGGCTGTAAATGAGCCGAGCTCGAGCGAGCTTGACCTAGCAAGCTCGAGCTCGGTAGAAATTCGAGCCGAGCTCGAGCGAGCCTGAGATCGACATCGAACTTGAAGCTAGGCTCGAGCTCGGCTCGAACAAAACTCGAGCTCGGCTCGAGTTAGGTTCGTGTAGATTCTGTGGGGGAGTAGGGAGGGTCGGAGGGAGTACCTGAGGAGCCGTGGGCCGTGGCCGAGGCGCCGAGCTGCAGGGACGGCCGGATAGGTGGCCATCTGGCCGAATCCGAGTCGAGGAGGGGCGGCGGCGGCGGGGGAGAGGAGGGGCGCCGGAGGGGACGAGGAGGGGCAGCGGCGGGCCGGGTCGAGGAGGGGCGGCGGCGGGGGAGAGGAGGGGCGCCGGGCCGCCGGGGGGACCGAATTTTTTCTATTTAAGCCCTTTTTTTGAAAAATATTCACATTTAGACCCCTGGTGGTTTTAATTCCGTTTTTGGACCCAGGGGGTCGGCGCCGTGACCCACGGCGCCGAGGTAACATGTCTCGGCGCCGTGGACCATGGCTCCGAGGTGCCAGGCCCGTGCCAGCGTGCCGGCCTGCGTGGCGCCGACGTGGCAGGACCTCGGCGCCGTGGATCGTGGCTCCGAGGTCGGAGCCGTGAATCGTGGCGCCGAGCTCGGCGCCGTGGGCCGTGGCTCCGAGCTCGGCGCCGTGGATCTTGGCGCTGAGCATGCGGCTTCTGAACAGGGCACCGAGCACGCGGCCGTTCGTTCATTTCACTCTGTCCCGCCGCCTCCGCTCCCCTCCCCGCCCGTCCGCCTGCGTCCCCGCTGCGGCCGCCCGCGCGCCTCCCCTCCCCGCACGGCCGCCCGGCTCCCCTCCTCGACCGCCTCGTACGCCCGTCCGACGACCTCCCCGACGCGGCCGCCCGTGCGCCTCCCCTCCCCGCACGCGCGTCCTCCCCGCCGCGGCCGCCCGGCTCCCCTCGTCGACCGCCTCGGGCGCCCGTCCGACGACCTCCCCGCCGCGGCCGCCCGCGCGCCTTCCCTCCCCGCACGCGCATCCTCCCCGCCGCGGCGCCCGCCACCCTCCTCGACCGCCTCGGCCGGCCGTTCGACGTCCTCTCCGCCCGGCCGTCCTCCCCGCCGCGGCCGCCCGCGTGCCTCGCCTCCCCGCACGCGCGTCCTCCCCGCCGCGGCCGCCCGCCTCCCCTCCTCGACCACCTCGGCCGGCCGTCCAACATCCTCCCCGCCCGGCCGTCCTCCCCGCCGCTGTTGACGAAGAGGCCACAGAGCGACCGCTACAAGTGCCTCAAGGTGACGACTTCTCCTCCAAAATGTTCGTTGTAGTTTCGTAATCTTGCGCGGGGCTTAGATTTTTTTTAGCTAGCTATGAATGTGTGTGTGATGCTTAGGTTGTAGCTTGGGCAATGGTGCCGTAGAATGGAAGGATTGTATGGAGTAGTGGAGTCGGCGATATGGCTCATAGAAATGTGCGTGGGCCTGATCTGCCGCGGTCGCCACGGCCTAGCATAGCAAAGAGGGCGCGTCGCGTGGTTTGCTTCCTGGTTTGTTGTATGCCGTCTGGTGCTACCGGATCGCTCAAGTGTCATCTCCAGTGAAACATGGATGGGCTCAAGCCTCAAGGCTCATGGGTTGGACTGCCTCTGCCTACTCACATCTCTAGGCCTGATCTCTGTAGGCCCATCCACTGTCTAGAAATGTGGCGATATGGCTAGGCCGTGGTGCTATAGAAATGTGTTGTGTTGCTGTGATGTTCTAGGCTAGGATAGGTTTTATCATTCTTGAACTTTGGGGTTGCAACAGATAATGATGTGGTATTACCTTGTTCCTAGTGTATGATTTGGATGGGATTGTAGTATTACCTTGTTACAGCGCGCCTCAATTCTGTATCCGATTTCGATTCAAGGTACTTATTAGTTTGGTTTTCTGTATGAACTAGATGGACAACCTAGTCACCATATATCATGGAGGCAGTGTGACAAGTGATGATTATGGAAATGTTCGATTTGTTGAAATGCAAAGGGTGCCTCTGATATTCAGTGATCGGCCGTCGTTTAGTGAGTTGGTTGCTAGGGCTCGGGAGGAGCTACATTGTCATGGAAACGAGGAGAGCATCACAGTTGAGGGGTTACTTCACTTCGGTTCGAAAGACATAATTCTCAGGCGGTTGATCTTAATTGGTTGTGAGGATGAGTGGGACAAATATGTCAAATTGGTTATGCGGAATGAGTTAAAATGTTTGGACCTTGTTGTGCGGAAGGTGTCCATTGATCCCACCCCTCACGGTTATTCACCAGAACTAGGTGATCAGGCACCCTTTGACCCTCCGTTACCGGATCTTGCGGTGGATGTGGAAGAAGAGCCTGAGGTGCCCGATGCTCTATCTGCCCCGAACGAGGTTCAGATTTCTCAACCAGTTCGAGTTGAATGTCGGACTGATGATATTGTGGCGGCCCCTCAGGATCATCCAAGTAAGTGTCGAGCCACACTTTAGCCTTTTCCCGTCATTGCTGTTTTTTTGTCTCAATCCCATCGTTTTCGTGCTTATGATGCAGGAGACATTCCTGATAATGTTGGTGTTCCTCCCGTTGCTCCATCTGGCAACGTTGAAGAAGTCTGCAGGGACTCCAACAGTGTGGATGTTCAAATTGTGGATGATCTGCAGCCTTACGAGATCGCAAGGGCCGTTGATTCTGACGATGACCGCCCTTTTGGAGAGCTGACCGAAAGTGATATTGAGCTGATCAGGCGTTATTGCCCTGGCCGGGATCCATCAGTTCATGAATTCAGCGATCTTAGGCATTCTCATGGGGCTTATGCAGAAGGAAGGGATGACGAGCTGCTAGATGCTCCTGAGGCCGGTTCAAGCATGACAATTGAAAAGGGCATGATGTTTGAGGACTTGTCTGCATTGAGAAGGTGGCTGCAGGAGTATTCAGTGATTCGTAAAAGGCCATTCAAGGTGAGGCATTCTTATGTGGAGCGGAGGTACACAGTTGTGTGCGAGAAGGAAACATGTGAATGGAGGGTTTGTGCTAGGAAACAGAAGGACACGGGAAAGTTCAAGATCACAAGAATCGTTGGCCCACACACTTGTGCCGAAGCAGAGCTCAAACAGAAGCATCGGCAGTTGACCTCTACCATTATTGCCAAGTCACTGTGTCACATAGTAAAGGGAGAACCCAATATGAAAGTGAAGACACTTGCTGGGATTGTTAAGGAGAAATTTGGATACGAGATAAGGTATGGAAAAGCATGGAGGGCAAAGCAACGCATCTGGAAGATGATATATGGGGACTGGGAAGATGGGTACTTGCAGTTGCCAGCACTCTTCAATGCAATCAAAGCGGTTAATCCAGGCATGCATTATGAGTACGTCCCGAAACCAAACGAATGGACTCAAGATGGGATGCAGATATTCTTCCGTGCTTTCTGGTGCTTTGCTCAGTCCATCGAGGCCTTTCGGCATTGTCGTCCCGTCTTCTCCATTGACGGTACGTTTCTTCTTGGCAAGTACCAGGGCACACTTCTGATAGCCATTTCCTGTGACGCAGATAACGCGTTGGTTCCTTTGGCGTTTGCTTTGGTTGAGAGGGAGAACAAAGACAGCTGGGGATAGGGGTGGAAAACGGTAACGGATAATTCGTTTTATCCGATATCCGTATCCGAGAAAACACAAATGTGGTAAGCAAAAATCCGTATTCGAAAATATTCGTATTCGTATTCGAGAATATTCGTATCCGTATTTGAGAGTATTCGTATTCGCATTCGTATTCGAGAATATTCGTATCCGTATTCGAGACTATTTGATTCGTATTCGGTCCATTTCTAGAACCTATGAAAAATTCGTACAAATTTTGTGATTCAAAATTTGAATTTAGGCGGTTTAAAACCGGTAACCGGTCAAAAACCGGTGAAAAATCGGTAAAATCGCTAGGAATCCGTTTTATCCGATATTCGTATCCGAGAAAATCCGTATTCGAAAATATCCGTATTCATATTCGAGAATATTCGTATCCGTATTTGAGAATATTCGAATTCGTATTCGTATTCGTTTGAAAAATATGGATTCGTATTCGTATTTGAGACTATTCGACCGTATCCGATCCGTTTCCACCCCTAGCTGGGGATGGTTCTTGCGGCTCGTTCGGAGGCACGTGGTCGGCCCTGGTAGGGAGGTGGGTGTCATATCTGATAGACACCAGGGCATACTTGCTGCCGTACAAGAGCAGATACCGGGGTATCCACCTTTGCACCACCGTTGGTGCACTCGGCATCTTGCCGAGAATCTACTCCGTAAGGATGGTACGAAGGATAACTTTCCTCTGTTCGAGGAGGTCGCTCGAATGCTTGAGGTCAAGTTCTTCCAAGAGAAGTTGGAGCAGCTTAATACTGCAACAAACGCAGAAGGTAGACAGTGGTTGTCGGGATTGATGAAAGATGTCGACAAATGGACAAGGCTCATGACGATGGTGGCTGGAGGTACGAGTTTCAGACAAGCAATATGGCCGAATCCTTCAATAACTTGCTTAGGGGTATACGTGGTATGCCCGTCAATGCTATAGTATCATTCACCTTTTACAAGCTTGTTGCCTGGTTCAACGAAAGACACGCACATGCAATGGCGCTACAGAGTAAACAAGAGAGATGGGCGCCAAAACTGAAGCGCCACCTTGAAAAGGCAAAGGCGAGGGCTGAGGCACATGAGGTACATTGTTTTGACAACTCCACGGGCACTTACGAGGTTGTAGAAAGGGGTGGTACAACGACCGATGGAGAGCTCCGGCCGATGAGGAGGCATAAGGTTGTCCTTATTGATTTCTCATGCACATGTGGTAAACTGAGGCAGCACCACTTTCCATGTTCTCATTATGTGGCAGCAGCAAGGCATCGCAACTTTGACTACGAGAGCAAGATACCTCGGGACTTCAGTGTTGACAACCTTGTGCTTACGTGGTCTCCCCGTTTTGAGCCTTATCGGGATGAGGGAGAGTGGCCACCATACACCGGGCCCAAATACATTGCGGATCCGGGTAGCCGTTGGAACAAACGTGGAACCATGAAGAGGACGGGACACAAGATGGTTATGGATCAGCTTCCGGGAAGAACGAGGCGAGGGAGAGCAACCCCCTTTCTTACTGACCCCGAGCAGAACCAGTGTAGCAGATGTGGTAGACTTGGCCACAATTCACGCACATGCCATTGGCCACTTAGTCAGGTGCGAGTGCTTGTTGTTCGTTATGTTTCATAGTTCGTCTAGTTGTTTTTCCCATATGCAATTTGCTATGTTTATTGTTTAATTTCTTATTTTTTCCATATTTTATGCATGTTCAATTTGTTGTTTACTTATATGTTGGACTGACAAATTCAATTTTTGTTGTAGGATGGCGCAATTCCACCTGCTAGACGCGCACTACGAGGAGAACCACCGAGGACGGCTCACCGCGGAGGGGATGGTACTGGCTTCATCACTTCTTGTACAATTAATTATTTATGTTGATGCATTAACAAAAAAAGTGTTCTATTCTATACAGGAGCTGCCCATCCTTCGTCCTCGAACCCATGACGGGTTCCTGGACATGCGGTACGACGAGAGGTACACCCCCTTCCTGGAGAGGGCTGGCCTAGACGCCATCTCTTACCAGGTTCGCCGTGGGTTGCCCACCTTCAACCCCCCGGCCATCACTACACTGATTGACAGGTATTCTCCTAAACCATTGCTCCACTTGCATGTTCATTGTTGGTCGGCTATGTGCGCCTCAAATTCTGACATGTACTCCTCTTTTTTGTATCGTGTAGGTGGAGGCCGGAGACTCACAGCTTCCACCTCCCTTTCGGTGAGATGACTATTACGCTCCAGGACACTCAGAAGATACTTGGTGTCGCCATTCACGGCCGTCCAGTGATCGGACCGTGCGTGCCTGCTGGTTGGAGAGCCCGAGTAGAGGCCTTCCTCGGGACAGAGCTTCCTGCTGAGGCAGTCCATCGCACTTCTAGAATTCTGATCACATGGCTCCGGCAGACTTTCGCAGAGTGTCCTGCACACGCGGACGAGCAGACAGTTGCCTACTACTGCAGGTAGGGGTGGATATCGAGCCAACTCGTCGTCTAATCGAGCTTTTTGCTAAAATTGACATAGTTTTATTTAATATCATTTTACATGTAATTGCAGGGCATGGATACTGCACTTGTTTGCCTGCGTTCTCTTCCCCGACGGCACGGGGGACAGCGCGTCGTGGATGTACATCCACTGCCTCACCGACTGGGACACGGCGGGGCAGTACAGCTGGGCTTCCGGGGTGTTGGCGTTCCTTTACCGCTACCTCTGCGAGGCGTGTCGTCGGAGTTCGCCGAACGCGACAGTAGGTGGTTGCCTTTACCTCCTCCAGCTGTGGATGTGGTGCCGTCTACCAGTTGGTCGTCCCACAGTTTCGCCTCCTCGTCCGTGGTTCGCAGAGGTTCCTCCTCGTCGACGTCCGACACTTGCATATCTTTGGGACCAGGTCTCAGTGCCCTACGCCCGGACGAAGAGGGCCTACCTAGAGTACACGAACGAGCTAGATGCGCTCACGGCCTCCAGTGTAAGTTAATTCCATTTGGTATCGTGATTTTCATTTGTTAGGATATGACCTTTAACGTTAAATTGTTTCAATGCAGGTTAAGTGGGAGCCGTACGTCGAGCAGGAGGTGGAGGCCGTTCAGTTCAGCGCACTATGCAGCATAGACGAGGCCCTCTACAGGAAGAGGTGCCCTCTTATCTGTTTCTATGCTGTTGAGTATCACCTGCCACATAGAGTTGCACGCCAGTTTGGTATGAGGCAGCTGTGGCCAGTAGCTCAGTTCTCCACGTCTGTGGCCTTGCACAAGTAAGTGGCATGCAATTTCAATTCTAACCTTGGATTCCAATTGCACAGAGCTTTTTCTATTTTTAACGTTTGGTTTACGTGACATGCAGATTTGATCGTCGGCGACAGAAGAAGGTCACAGACTTCGAGCAGCACCACCACGTGTACGTTGAGGAGTGGGGACACTTTCAGGACCACGTGGACGACAACGACGAGCCGCACAGCAACGAGAACTTCCGGCGGTACCAAGTTTGGTACCAGCGTGCGACGCGGTCCAAGCTTAAGGGCCAATGGACTCAGGATGACTACGCCGACATTGCATCCTCGGGCGACGAATACACGCCGTACGACCAGTCGACTCGCCTTGGGACGCAGGTGGAGCCGGCACCAGTCCTGGACCGTGTGGTAATGTTCAATCTCATTGCTTATTTTCCAATAGATATAAATATCACTACATATAGCAAATTATCCATTCTTTTGCTTGTTTGCAGGGCAACACCCTGAAGCAGTCCGTACAGGACATAGAGCATTTCTCCAGGACAGTCGGCGACGCCCGGACGCTTACCTTCCTAGATGTAAGCTTCGACAAAGCCACTTACAAAATTAGTACGTAATATCTTCGTATCTTGTTGGTTAACAAAATGTTGGATGACAGAGGCTAGCAGGTCGGCTACGTCGTGCGGCTAGTCGTTGTGGTTGCAGCACCGGCGCGGGGAGGGACGTAGACGTGCCTACGACACGACTTGCAGACCCGACGCGGCGAGGGTCTTACACGGCACAGAGCTCATCCCCCACGAGCGACACTTTCCCTGACGAGGGGGTGAGGACGACGACGAGGTGGAGCAGCAGACTTACGATGAGATAGGCCCGTCTCAGCTCGTAGGCGCTCCTGAGACTCAGCCTTCATAGCCTGTACCACGCAGACGCCGCCGCGAGCCTAGCCGTTACACTCCAGGCACCGACGCCCTTGGTAAGGGTAAGGGTAAGGCTAGGAGGCAGTGATATTTATGTGTAGGCTTGTGGGTCGTGTTGTAATGAGCTACTTGTTTGTATGTATGTGTATATGTTATATTCATGTGATATTTATGTACGAATCCGTAGTCTGTACTTTGTTGTTCTATAATTCCTGCAATGAATTTATGTTTACTGCAAACGACTGCAAATGATACGAACTATGAATTTTTTGCTTATGAATTTATGCTTCCTGAAAAAGCCTGCGAACTGTTTCCTGCAATCGGCTGAAAAGGCTACGACCTATGAGTTTAAGGAGGATGTTAGAAGTATATATATTTACTACATGCTTATGTCTTGTACATGCTTATAGTAGCGTTTTGGCGCCTTGACTTTGCTTTTTTTCTTGAAGCAAAGTACATCAACCAAACTACGAACGAGATCCAAAAGAGTACATAAAACATTACCAACGAAACAACACATAAAACAGCTTTGCCCAGTCACAACACGAAACAACACATAGATTGCACGTACATAAAATATAGCAAGTACTACAACCATCAACACAGCAACAACGGTAAACATGGAGGGTACCAAAAAATGACAACACAACCAAGTACTACAGCCATCAACACACCAACGAACACAACAACTAAAACACAACACAACCATACACCTTCTTACCTACATGCCAAACAAGCCTCGTGGCACCCACATGGAGAAATGCTGAGGGGGTCGCCTCGGACGTGGTTGTCCATCGTGGTAGTGGCATGCACATATGCAGCTCGGGTTCGCGCAGCAACATGTGGGATCATAAGAGCTTCCTATATTCATGACCTCCTCGTTGCCCCTCTCGCGTTGCATCTGTTCGCGGAGGTCGTTGTTCTCCTCAGTGAGACTCTCCATTCGGTACTCCAAGTCCCATATTCGAGCCCATAATGTATCCACATAACGATCAACATACCGTTCGTGAGGAGGGTCGATCCAGTGGGAGAAGTCGCATTTGGCCATCTGCACAAAAAATGACGGTAAACTTCGAGGGTCCATAAGCAATACAAAATGTAACACTACTAATTTGTACCCCAGAGCGTGAGCATCGGAAGAAACGTCGCCCGCCATCGTTCGGGAAATCCAAGATCTGGACGACCGCGTACTCATTGTGTCTGCATTTCGGCCACGGTGGTTGAGCACGCCGGCTTGGTATCAATCGGTACTGCGGACCGAACATATCCCTCGTTTCTAAGGGAATGTCGTCCTTCGGTGACCCAAATCCCACTGGCCCCTCGACTTCAGACATGGTATGTTTCACCACGAAAGAGAGGGTACTACTTTGTTCGATTCACAATGTCATGGGACCCAACCCTGCTACTTATAGCAAAACGGGGCAGCTTAATGTAGTGACCACCAAAAAAAGAGGTTTTTGCTCAGGGACATGACAACACGCCCCAGCTTTGCTCAGGGACATGACACAAGAGGTCAGCTTTTGCTCAGTGAGATGACAAAAGAGGGCAGCTTTGCTCAGTGACATGAGAAAATGGGGCAGCATATGCCAGCTTTGCGCAGTGATGGAGTAGGCCTTTAGCCTGTACACATATAGGGCGTAGGTCTTTAGCCTTTACAGGAGTAGGCCTGTAGGCCTGTACACATATAGGGGCGTAGGTCTTTAGCCTTTTAGGCTTTGAATGGTCCAATCTCTGAAAAGGCTACAAACTATGAATTTATTACGAGACTATAGTCTCTGAAAAGCCTACATAGGGCCATTTATTGCTACACTGGAATCCAGGAAAAGCGAAAAGATCCTCTCCATGGACTATGCCCACTGCACCAGATAACCTGCCTACATAAAGGCCTCCCTCCTATGTCTTCCATACCACATCTCCTCCTCAAGGCATCACAATACTACTACACAACAATGTCTTCCTGGAGGTCCGACCCATTTGGAGTGCCGGAGTGGCATGAGCGCCCGAAGTGCCATTGCGGCTTTAGGACGATGTTAGGAGTCTGGACTGATCGAGTACAAGGAGCCAAATACGGCCGTAGGTTCTTCAAATGTCCTGACCTGGATGACGACTTCGTGGTAACGACCACAACTAAATCATTTGTTTCTCGTTATCTTTTTTCAACTTGATCGATGACATCTACCACGCCACACATAGGCTTGCAGGTTCATCGAATGGGTGGATCGGGTGTCGTCGGCATGGCCAGATAACCGGGCAGTGGAGGTGGAAAACAAAGCACAATACTTTGTCAAGATGACTCAGGCTCGCGAGGTGGAACGACAGATGCGGCTTGAGCAAGAGCGCCGTGTGAGGGTGGACCAAATCCGTCTGAAGGGCAAGGAGGATGAGCTGCAAAGGAGGCGGGAGCAGTTAAGTCTGCGTGAAGCTGCCATCAAGCGTCAGGAGGAGGAGTTTCAAGCTCGGGAGGCAGCTCTCAAGACCAAGAGTGACAGGAAGAAGGATGCAGCGGAGCCATCTTCAGGGCGTGACAAAAAGGGGAAACAACCACGCTACACCCAGTAGACAAAATGTAATAGACCCAGCAAGTTATTTTCCCTAAGGCATGCATGTTAGTACTAGTGGTGGAATTCTGAACATTAGAAGTACAGAGTTGCACACATGCCACATGCCTGCCATGTCAAAATATCACTAACCTTCGAAATATCACTTACCACTATATGCATCGATATTTCTACGCTCAATCCTTCGGCAAAAAAATTTAGCATAATTTGGTTTGCATGTCCAACTTGCAATGAACATAAACTTTTATTACGACTTCATCAGATTCGTTCCCATATTACAACTACAAAATTAGCAAACCTTGCAAAAACCACGGGAATTGCAAACCCTTAAAACATACCAAACCTTAAAAGTCACTTACCATTTTATATATCGACCGTTCTACGCACAATCGTTCCTAAAAAAATTACCATATTTTTTTATGCATCTACAACGAGCCAATCAACATAAACTTGTTTTACAATTTTATCAGATTGTTTTGTAATTCACAACTACAAAATTAACAAAACTTATAATCATTACAGTTCTTGCACTCATTCCCACGTGTTCAATATCACTTTCGTTCATTTCGTCTAATTGTTCATATCACATTTGTGCTCAAAAAAATTTTCATTAAATTGTACTCCACATCAAAATTTTATGTTTCAAAAACCATTACCAACGTACCATAATATTTTAAAAAAAAATCTACAACAAATTTCCTACATGTATCATCTGCAACATAACGAATTTTCAAAACATATGTCGTATTTTTTTCTCTATAAATAAATAAATATATTACATAATATTACTAAAATTAAATAAATATATTACATAATATTACTATAATTAAATAATCAAAATAAAAAATACAACTAGTAATTCTTTTTGCGACAACGTAAAGCCTGATCGGTGCAAACCCTAGACGCCGAGTGTCTCCAGACGTGGCAGGGAGCTCGGCGCCACGTGGCAGGCAGCTCGGCGCCACGACCCACGGCTCCGAGGTCGGCGCCACCACCCACTGCTCCGAGCTCGGCGCCACGATCTACGGCGCCGAGGTGCTGCCACGTCAGCGCCACGCAGGCCACCAGGCTGGAGTGGGCCTGCGACCTCGGAGCCATGGACCACGGCGCCGAGACGTGTTACCTCGGCGCCGTGGGTCACGGCTCCGACCCCCTGGGTCCAAAAACGGAATTAAAACCACCAGGGGTCTAAATGTGAATATTTTTCAAAAAAAGGGCTTAAATAGAAAACCTTATGCCGGGGGGACGAGGGGCGGCAGCGGGGCGAGGAGGGGGACGGGGGGCGGCGACGGGGGAGAGGAAGGGGACGGGGGGCAGCGGCGGGGGGCGCGAGGAGGGGCGCCGGCGGGGGAAGGAGGGGCGGCGGCGGAGAAGGAAGGGGACGGGGGGGGGGGGCGGGAGAGGGGGTCGGCGGCGGGCGGGGCCGGGGGGGCGGAGAGGAAGGGGACGGGGGGTGGGAGAGGAAGGCGGCGGGGGGGGGGGGCGAGGAGGGGCGCCGGCGGGGGGAGGAGGGGCGGCGGAGAGGAAGGGGATGGGGGGCGGGAGAGGGGGGCGGCGGCGAAGAGGAAGGGTACGGGGGGGGGGGGGGGGGGGCGGGAGAGGGGGTCGGCGGCCGGGGGGGGGGGGCAAGGAGGGGCGGCGGCAGGGGAGAGGAGGAGGGCGACGAGGGGGACGTGAGTGGGGGGTCGGCCGGCGGCGGGGGCGAGAGGGGCGGTGGCGGCGGGGAGGGGCGGGGGGCAGGCGGAGGGCCGGAGGCGGGTGGGGGTCTGGGGGAGACGGGAGAGGAGGGAGGGCGTGGGGGGCCGTGGGGGCTGGCCTGGCCGAGGGGGATGGATTTGAGAGGAGAGGCAGGAGGAGTGTGGGACTGTGGGGAATTGGGTGGGGGAGTAAAAAATTGTAAGCTCGCGAGCTATTCGAGTTCGGCTCGTTAAAGCTCGCGTGCTTATGATGGAGCTCGAATTCGGCTCGTTTGGAGCTCGAGCCAAGCTTGAATCGAGTCTAAAACGAGCCAAACTCGAGTAGCTCGCGAGCCTCGAGCTTTTTTTACAGCCCTAGCTGGCAGGCAAGCGCCGCCGGCCAGTACCATTTCCATGCACGGCACTCACGTTTCTCCACAGCAACAGCAAAGAAAACGCAGCGAAAATCACGCTTGTACTCTGCACGGCATCATCCAGCGTCGAAAAGGAGAAAACTAACGCACGCATGTAGCAGACAATCTAAGCCATTCAACATTTTTACCGAATGCACGAATGCGTTACAGGGGTTCCATGAGGTATACGGATTACAGGCCGTCGCGAGGTAGGTACACACCAGCTGGCCCTTCCAATGGGGTGTACGCAAACAGCTCACATTTGAGTCCTCACTGGCTCAGGTAAAAGGGGAGCCAGTTTTCTAGAGTTTAGGTAAGCAACTGAACCGAAGCGCAATCGCGAATAGGCGGGGAACATCTCCAAATGAACATTCAGCACCATCACCAAAAACAAGCTAGTGCCATGTTCTGTTAATTCTTATATAATAGCAGTCCGATTAATTTTTCCAAGCTCAAAGACGGGGGCTCCAGCTGAGCCACCTGCAAAATAAATAAAGCGGGTCAAAGAAACGCTATAATATCAGCCACCAGCTGAGCGCCTGAGCTTTGTGTACAGTATATCTATTTATAACCTATTTGCCTTCTATTCCAGCTCAGCAATCAGGTATAAGTACTGGTACGAGCTAGCATGAGTACAACGGTATCATGTACAAGAAGACTAGACACCACTACACCAGCACAACACAACATTGTAATGGCATTCGACTAGCCGGCAAGATTATAACCCTGTGTGCTATCAGCAGTATATATCACAAGGCAGTGTCACTTCTAATCTTCTAGACAGCCAGCAAATTCGGAATAAGGAAATAAGCATCATTTACGAGTAGAAATGCTAGAAGATTACCACTATATCGCCATTTTCATTTCTATCTTCTGGTGAGGATCATAGCCAACCAGCTTGAAGTCTGATGCCACAAAAGAATCTACATCCTTCTTTGAAGGGTTTATCTTCAAAATCTGCACACAAGGACCATATAAATTTAACAGATATATAGAAATCAAAATTTACACAAAAGGAAAAGGCACCAGAACAGCTACTTCTTATCCGTAAGATTTAAGATTTTTTTAATGAAATAGAATTGCTTACTGGAAAAGGTTTAGGTAGCTTCTGAATTTGCTCCTCCAAAGCTGGAACATGTGTGCTGTAGACATGGGCATCCCCTATAACATGGACAAAATCTCCAGGAGAGAGATCTGCATGTAGACATAATCAAATTATATAGGTAAGTGTACAAAGATCAGATAAGGAAGTTGAGCATCTTCAACATTAAACACGGGGGGTGCAGTTTGCAGAATGATTGTTTTCCTAACTACTGTTAATTAAATGCAAAAAAGCATCCTGAAACAAACAAAAACAACAATATACAAAAGGGCTTACTACATTCTTGCGTCAAATAAATGTTCCTGTCAAAAGGTACCACAAAACATTCCGAATACAAAGCCAACCCTTATGTCATAGTATAGCAAATAGTGCAGCTCATGAATTGCGTGCAATTGCAAGAAACAAATACTGAGAAGTCCTCAAAATGTTTCTATGGCACTTGCTCCAGTGACAATAATCTAAATTAGAATCTGGCATAGTGTCATACAGTACAGCCAAGACAGTAAGTCGTTAACAACAAACCAAGTCTCAAGCTCAAAGTTTTTGCCTTGGGTTATCTAGAGTCTTACAATACGGTACATAAGAACATACCGCAAACTTGAGCAATCATGTATGTCAGAAGTGAATATGATGCAATGTTGAATGGAACGCCAAGTCCCATATCTGCAGAGCGTTGATACATCTGGCACGATAGCTCCCCACTCTCAACATAAAACTGGAAGGCAAAATTTATAATAAGCAAGCAACATTTTGTTGTCTCTCAAATTACCACAAGAAAACATATGTTTGCCATTATACTATAATTCGAGGGCAGCACTGTAGAAGAACATCTAAAGAACTATTAGTTGCCTATGAAATTGGTATCAATAGCCTTTACCTTTGAAGCTTATCAGCAATCTAAAATCAGGCAATCACAGGCAAATCGACTAGACTCAAATTTCATTAAAGCAAGGTAGGAAACTATACTAACTTGTGCGAACATGTGGCATGGAGGAAGAGCCATCTTTTTGAGATCTGAAGGATTCCACGCAGACAGGATGATTCGCCGATCATCAGGATTATTCTTGATCTTGTCAATCACATCCATTAGCTGATCAAAACCTTTTCCAGTATAGTCAGCATGCATGTCAGTATATCTGTTAAAAATGCAACATAGGTTAGAGAGAGAGAGAGAGAGAGAGAGCGAGCGAGCGAGCAATGTAAGCTTACTCAGCACCAAAATGTCGCCATTGAAATCCATAAACTGGACCCAGATCACCTTCCTCCCTATGTGCTAAGCCAACACTAGAAAACATTTCCTGGTAGTTCAGAGTTCAAGAATTGTAATGCCCATTATTCTCAAATATCTTATATCCAGGGATATACCTGTCAAGATACTCTCTTGAAGCATTGCCATCCCATATATGAATACCTTTCTCCTGTAAAACCTATAAAACAGAAAACAATATATCATCACACCAAAGCCATATGTGATAGGCACGAAAGCTCATGTGAAGAAGGTAAAAACTAACGATATTTGCTTCTGCCTCAAGTGCTGCAAAATTAGCAAATACACCCAACGGAAATGATGCAGAATAACGTGGTGAGACGCTTGAGTGAGTTAACCCTCTCCCAGACTAAAACCATTGGACATTACAGATGATCCGAAGAATAATAAGATTATATATACTACTAACATCTCAAAGTAGCAATGAGAAAAGGAGAACCCATGAACCACATACTACTTTACAGGCTTAGAACTTTCCAACTAGCCATAGAAAGCAACTCATGGAACAACTCAGACAACTCACTCTTAAGGAAAGGTGACTACGCATTCATCCTTTCAGACACAGGTTAAACCGTTAAATTTGACAAACCGGACAACATATACATGCATATGTATTCTGATGAAATGTTTACAACATATAAATTATTATCATCAAAGGCCCCTAAATTAGAATTATATGATTATTTCCTCACTGAAAATTACTCTAAGAATTGTACTAGGCCAATAGGCCACCACATACACAATAGAATAACTAAAAATAAGGTAGCATCGTGGGACTCGTTTGTGCATGGACATGGAATATAACAAAGTAAAAAAGCAAGTTTTATAGGGTGACATAAACATTGTAGTCTGTGGATATAGGCTGCAGCATAAAAATAAAAACTAACCCAAAGTATTCAGTATAGGAATATAAATTGAATAAGATAGCAACATATCCAATGAAATATTTAAGCAGAAGCACCTTTGCGTTTGTCGAGCCACTGATGAACCACAGGAGTTCCTCAACAACACCGCGCCAGAACACCCTCTGGTAAAGAGAACATGTTTTTACTCCCAAGGAAAAAAAGGAGGGGGGTCCCAAAGCTCTCAATTCACAAGTTAAAGGGATAATAGTTTTACAAATACATGTACAAGACAAGAGATTGTATTACGAAGTGGTATTATGCTCAACAGAATGTGGCACTAAATATGCAAATCAGCATATACCATCACCAGTGAAAGAGACTGACAGAAAAATAAGGGACAAACTGGTATAAAACACTCCTACTAACACAACATACTGAAGTATCAGATGTGGCAACTCAGTACAACAAGTGCATCTTATGTTCACCTTTAAACCAAAGGATCAGATGTGGCAATGCAATACAACATCAGCATCGCCTTAGTAAGGAATATAGCCATTATAGACAATAACTAAACAATACGGCATGGTTGTCACGGCGGAGTCGGCGACCACGGCGAGTAAGAGGCGCCTGGACGCCTAGGCGATGGAAACGGCGACGACGGAGGTATGTTTTATATAACTCTCGCGTCTTCAGTCTCGCGTCTTCCGCCGACTCTCGCGTCTCCGTCTCGCGTCTTCCGCCTCTCTCTCGCGTCGCGTCTCCTCTCTCGCGACTCCCTCTCTCGCGTCGCGTCTCCCGTCTCCCTCCCCGGCGCCGATCTGCTCTCTCCCCGACGCCTCCCTCCCCTCCCCGGCGCCGATCTGCTCTCTCCCCAACGCCTCCCTCCCCTCCCCTCGGCGGCTCCCCTCCCCAACGCCTCCCCCTGCCGCCGCCTCCCCCCGTCGCCTCCCCTCCCCTCGGCGGCGGGAGCACGCTGGAGGGAGGTGGCCGGAGCACGGGAGGGAGACGGCGGCGGGAGGGAGGAAGGCGGCGCGGCGGGAGAGAGGGAGGCGGCGCGGCCAGAGAGGAAGGCGGCGCGGCCAGAGAGGAAGGGGCGGATGGCGTACCTGGGTTGGCGGTGAAGCTAGGGTTCGGGCAAGGCGAGGCGATCCTCCCCGGCGCCAGGACGACTTGGCGTCGCTTAGGCGACGCCTAGGCGACGCCGTGACAACCATGCAATACGGGTGATGCAACAAATGTCTGCCTAATTACAGCTAGGCAAATTCTTGCAGCAGAACTTGTGGGACAAATAGATTGAAAGGACAGAAGCATCCTACTTGATTGCACATACAAGTAAACAAAAGAAAATCAAGAAGGCACAGCAGCAACCTATGTGACATGCATTGAAACTAACTAGTTTGAAACTCGAAGCACCAGGAAATACCAAAACTGGGGAAATAGGTGCCATTTTCTAGCCATTGTATCCCCACCTTGCTTCTTTTTTATTAATCCAAATAAAAAAATCTCATTTGTACAGAATGTGCTGATTCAGTATTGTTATGTTTGGTAACATGATATGGATATAATTAAGTGTAAACAAACGCATACCTTCGTTGTCAGCAATGGGAAATTCTTCCTTAAGTTGAACCGCATCTAATAAGCAAAAGAAAGACAACTTATATTTTCTGTTTAATCAAACTAAATGTTTACAAAATATTAAGGACAAATACCTGACAACCAAATTTTGACAATGTCCCTGTTCCTGTCCTATCATTTTTATGAGCACCACTTCTTATAATATCTTCAACAAGATTGAGATAGTGATACTCCTCATGGTGATCGAATATCATCTTAGGGAGAAAAGAGAAGTTGTGAATTTCAAATTTGTCATTCTTGGCATCATCCTCAGTTGGTTCCTTGCCATTTGAGTTTGAGTCATGACCTTCTGCCACTGATGTTCTAACACGAACAAAGGTCACAAAAGAATGCCTAATGTTGCTCTCTACCACTGGTAAAGATGAATACCATGGCTGGAACACCGAGAAGTCAATTGTAGAAATGAAAGTGTTACACTCGATGCTCGACTGAATGTCAGTTATATGGATAGCCTCACATGCAGGTCCGTTAAGAGATTCCCTACAGAAAGATGTTGCAGATAGGGTGAATAGCATTGCAATAAAGTTGAGTACACATAAACAGTGCAGTCATGTACATTATGTTCTTGCAAAAGGTATAACTCACCTCAGTATCTGTCCACCACCAATTACAAAAACTTTCTCAATCGATAAGCAATATGGAGTTGATGCTAGCAGTTCTAAGGCAGAGTTCATGCTTCCACAGATAACAACATTTTCAACTGTTGCAAAATCAAAACTACCAGAGCGAGTCAATATGACATTCAAACGACCAGGCAATGGCCTTGAGTTAAGGGGTATGCTCTCCCATGTTTTCCTGCCCATTATAACTGCATTCTTCTTCGCAGGGTCAGATGTAGTCAGTGTAAGCTCCTTGAAGAATTTAAGGTCACCAAGAAGCTTCCATGGCAAGACGCCATCCTTCCCAATGCCCATGTCACGAGTAGCAGCAACAACAACCTGATAGTTCCTCTGAGGACCATTCTGTGAATCACCATTGGCGAGAGTTGAAGCCATGGCTATCAGTCGAGATTGATTGAAGCAGCAAGACCGTAGGCTGCTGGTGTCCAGAGATTGAGATTTTTTTAATTGAGAAATGGGTGCACAAGTAATACTGAAAAATCTTGATACCTGAATTTGAGGAAGCAAGATATAAGCTGACAATTTGATCAACCATACAAAAATAAATGATACAGAAAAGTGAACAAAATCAAACGTACAAAGACCCAGTATTTCCTAAAAGTAAATAGAAGCACCTAGATGACAAGATGTTATGTTTTCTAAAACTCTATTACAAATAAAAAATAAAGGCACTGACTACTGAGCCATCATCAAGTCAAGGAAAAGCCATCCACTCAAAAGGTATTCAGTAATTTGCACCTATAGTTTGTCCCACAAAGTACACTCCACACCTTCCCTTGAGCAAGAAGCTGTATTTTCTTTAAATGAGAAGGCATGTGACAAGTAAACTGCTACCCCTATACATCATTTTGCTAGTAGTATATACTTGGCATGCATGTCAAGAAAACCTAGTGATGTATGTTCCTACTCTGAACACCTCTGCCACTAACATCTGGACACTGAACTAACAATAACAAACATGGTTGATTACACTATTTCAACAACTGAAACAATATAAAGCAGTGAACTGGTTAGAGAAAGAGAGTATACAGAGCAAAACAGCCATATATATTTGTCCAAAATACTGGAACTATAAATTGCCATGCGATCCAATCGGTTCAAACCAACTGTACACAATTAGCATTTATCCTGCAATTCCAGCACAACTGAAAGTGCAATTTCCCGCAAACCAGATCAGCTCTCTCGGAAAAACAACTGTCAACTTATTTACTCCTAGCAATTCATTGGGGCAGGAGCTGAATTTTATTCGATGACCTTGTTACGATTAAATAGCTACTAGCTGAATGCCCGTGCGTTACTACGAATTTTTAAAAGAAACTCACGGGTGGTAAAAAGTTTTAGAATATGCATACAAACATGTTCTAAAAGTTTTTAAATCCGTAACAACACACGGGCATTCAGCTAATGCAGGTCAATTATCAAAAGGCAAGAGGAATCAGGGGCATAATTTAAAAATGATGATGAATTAATTTTCATCAGTTTCTAACTATATAAATTTTACAGATTTGCATCACTAAGAAAGATAAGGCATATAAAAAATTATACAGTCCAAGCAGGAGGGAAGGGAGGCGAGAGAGGCCGGGTAGAAGACAAGATGGGAGATGATAACTGTTGGTGGAAGTGGAGAGGAGAGATAGTTAGATATGAGAGAAAAGGAGAGGGATGTTGGATAGGTAGTCAAGATTTCAGTATTCAGATGGGACGATTGAGAAGGGAGAAAGAAGAATGCACCACCCACCAACTCAAACTTATTAAATAATAAAGATAACAGATTGCTAGTACATAACTCTGGTAGTAGCATGTACTTGGCATGCACACCAAGAAACCTAGATAAGCACGACCCTGCAACCAACAACTTTACCACTAACATCTGAACTAACGACAGCAAAATCTACAATGGTCTGGGCCACTACTTCAACAATCAAACAGGTAAAAACAAGCAAAATATTTAAAACAAGGTAAGAATAATGATTTTCTGAAATGCAGAAACTAGTATTACTAACCCACCAGCGAAACATGATTATGGACCAGTAAAAGCTAATAATTGCCCTAAAAATTTGCACCATAACAAATCACCACTCCACCACAAACCAGATCGGTTCTCGCAAAGTACAAGCAGAATTCACTTGAAGACCAAACCAATCCAACTAATTGAAGATCCTGAAAAGAACAGTAGCAGCTCCACTCCCACATAGCACAGACACAAGCATACGGAACAGGACAGGCCGACCAGGTTCGTGCTCCAACGAGCACGGCAGCTCAAACCCCCGATCACCCCCTAAATCCACAATATCGCACAAAAACATCGCCGCCTACCCTAATCAACGCGCGAACCGCACCACGTTAGGGTTCCTCGCCGCACTGAACGTGAGGAAAGCACGCACGCATACAGAGAGAGAAGGAGGGGGAGGGGAGCGAGGAGAGGGAGTGGAGGGGACTCACCGGCGGCGGGAGCTCCGGCTATCTCCGGCGGCGCGCGGCCGGAGAGGGCGGGAGCGGGGCGAGGGGAGGGGAGGGGAGAGATGGCCAGACAGGGAAGAAGGCGCTCGGGGTGGGAACACCTGGGCTTTTTCTAAAGAAAGCCCCTGAAAAGTTTGGAAAAACTTTCGCTAAGATTGTGTTGTGGCTTTTCGTTGGATTAAGGTTAGGTTACTGGCCTGTTCTTTTCGGCTGCGGCTTATGGCTTTTGGCTGAAATTTTTGAATTTTGGCTGTTTACGGTACAGATTACAGAGAGACAGATATCCACTTGCAATTTTGGCCGGTACAGATGTTGGGCTTTTAACGTGTAGATCGTTTAACTTGTAGACCCCGTTTTGAGAAAATACTCCATTTGAAAGTTAGGTACTATAGCAAAAGCCAAAAGCCGCCAGCTTGTGAGGTAAAGAACAGGCCCTACACCTTTAATCATTGTTTTTCTAATTATATGTTGGCAAAAATTGTAAAAATATAAGGACATGAAAGTATTTTTGATAACAAATCTAGTGATATTATTTCTATATGACAAATCCAAATGCTTGTATGTATATTAGAGGTCAAAGTTTTAAATGTTTGACTGTACGTATTCTGAAACGACTTCTAAAAAAGAATGGAGGAGTGACATCCCAACATTTGCCTTTGTAAAACTATTTTTTAAATGAATTATTTCAAAGTATATGGATCTTATTTTGAATTTCCTTTGAAGTTTGAAAATCAAAATTCAAAAGTTTCAATCGAAACCATACAAATTCAAATTTGGATCCAAATTCCAGCTCAAAATTCTCCCTCAACCTTCCTTGGTAGAGTCCAATTCTATTCCCTTAGGCCCATTCTTCTTTCCTCCCTTTCTCTTTGGATTCAAATTCGGATGCAATCACGACCAAAACTTGCTCTTGAGCAAGGAAAGTTTTTCCTTGATCATGTTGATTCTAGTCTTTAAAATTTATTTTATAGTGTTTTGAATGTGGGTGTCAGGTTGACAGTTTATTTTCACGTGGTGCAAGAGGGGGTTCATAACTGGGTGGCTATAACCCTTCGATGGCAAAACCTTAGTAGGTGGAGTTGAGATGGGATAAAGCATTGTGAAGACCTTGTCATGATCTCTTATTCACACACTAAGTGTGGTTAATAACTTAGCAATATGAGATGATCATGTATTGTGGGTAAAGTTGTACAAACATTGCAGAGGGCCATGCCAATGGTCAAGAACAGGCAAGGTTTGTTTTCACATGGTGGATCTTTATTTTTTTTGTTTTCAAAGCAATAAACTTTAGGGAACTTAGGAGCGAATGTAACTCTTAGGTGTTATCGCAAATGCAGCCAGCTCGTATTATGTGGACGTAACTCAATGTAAGTTCAAACTCCATTATATTGGTTTTGGTGATTAATAACTAATCTAAATATAAGGCTAACTCATTTGTTGAGCACGATATTATTTAGTCTCATTTAGATGGAAAGATGCACTACAACAAAAATGATTATTAATGACGAGAGATGTGCTTGTTAAAAGTCCAAATGTGGTCGCTAAAAGTCATTAACGACCAAAAAATTGTGGTTGTTAGACATTAATAGTATTAACAACCACACACATTTTGCTATTGTTATTTTTTAGTGATGAGATAGTGTGTCATCGTTAATTGTGAAGTATCCCCGACCACATTTCTAGTATTAACAACCACATTTTTGGTCATTGGTAATGTTGTGGTTATAGACCAAACAGAGAGAGAGGTATGGCAGTGGAGAGTTAAGTGAGCAATGCTTAGGGTTCCCTACGTGCCTGGACGGTATATATATATATCCACATGGGGAGTGTTTTACAATTATACCCTTACACTCAAGTATCCCTCTCAAAGGCATTTATGTCATTATACATGTCCGTTTTGGGCCTTACAACCTTCTAACAGGCCGGGACACGTGTCGAAGCTTGCTTGGGGCGTCGCGCGCTGTCAGGTGCTGCCTCGGGGGAGGCGTGCGCGCGCGCGACCAGGCAACGGGTGCCATACGCGTCTTCCCGAGGGCGCGGGACACGTGGCCTGGCGGGACAGGTGCGCCGTGCACATACCTGATCGCGGCGCCTCGTCTTTCGCCAGCTGATCTTCCACCGGTTGAACTTCCGCCGGTTGAAAGTGCCGCTACCGCAACATCATCCTTCTGCACCTCTGGCTATTCGCTTTGTTGTTCCTTGCTTGGGCATGCCGCGTTCCTACATGTAATGGCAAGGTTTGACCTGTTCTCACAAGTAGGCCTTCTTGAGTTCATCCGCGTTCTTTGATCATGTCAATTGGCGCTACTATCAAAGAATGTTGATGGACTGAAGGTGGCCTCGAAGCCAAGGTGGCCGTCGGCGCTGCTTCACGGGTTCGATCGGAGCCGACTCTGGAGTCTTCGCACGGGCTGGAGATCGGAGGGCCACATTGTATCCCACGGCTCGGGGACGGTGCTGTGTTGGCGTTGTGTGTTAGACCGGCATTGCACGTCTCCAAACTCCGCTCGCCAAGGGCGGCCCACGAAGACGAAGCCAAATCTACACCTGACCGAATTCCGTGGGTATTATTTGTGAAATGTTAATCGCGTAAAGATATTTAGAATGCAAGGAGCGGGACGCGAAGTTGGCCCCCGTGTGTAAGGCCGAGTCGGAGGCCCGGCTGGACCCCAAAGATATGGGCCGGGGTAGGTGTCGGAGTCGACCCGCACAATCGAAGTTGAGGTGGTCCTTGAGCTCGCCGCGTAGACTTGTGAGGACCCAGCGAGGTGCCTCTTCGCGGGGACGGAGCCGAAGTCGGAGCTGGAGTCGCTTTGCGGAGGCGGAATCCATGCCGAAGTTGAAGTCGAGGTTAACTGGTCAATGGCCTGCCGATGTTGCATTGATGGCCCCAAGAATCGCGCCGACGCGCCACAGGGGATACGCCACGTCTTGCGACCTGCATTCATTCTCGAGGGAGCATACGCGTGGCGGGACGTGATTGGCGCGTCGTGCGTTGTCAGGCCATCACACGACCGCGGTCATGCGTCTGTTTCTGACAAGGCACGATGCGCGTAGGCGGCTGCGCCGCTTCGGCTTTAATCGTGGGGAGGCGTACGGTTCGTCTCCCTTCGGTTACACTTACCGATGGTGCGGGAGATAAAGGGACTTTAAATACCCCCTATGGCACCGCGTCTGCGCTCCCTTCCTCATACTTGCTAGTCCATTGTTTTCCTGCGCCCTGCGCTCTTGTCTTCTCCACCGCTGTGCCGCCCCCGTCGTCGTTTAGCTCTCGGAGAACGATGGCTCCCGGCGAAGAACGCACTCAACGGGCCGGCGGTAGCATCTCACCTCGGCGGCCGCCACCGATCGAAGTGAAGTACACACTCGAGGGCGCGCGAGCCATCGCTGCTGGACAAATAGTGGGTGGCGACGGAAAAGCTGGAGGGTCCCTGCTCCTGCGTGTTGGGCCCGACGCTCGCGACGGAGGAGACGATCCGGACCCTGCTACGCGAGGGGAAGTTGTCGAATCGCCGCGAGGTGCAGTTGCCCGCCAGCGACGAGACAGAACCACGCCCGGGGAAGTCGGAGGCAGTCATCTTCATACTTATTTTGAAGCCGGGCTTCGCATCCCGGCGGCCATGATCGTCGGTGCTGTCCTGCGAACCTTCGGGCTGGAACTAGCGCAGCTACCTCCGAACGCGATAGCCCGCCTTGCCGTTTACAGCTGGGCACTGCGTACGGAAGCATGCTGGCCCAGCGCGTCACTATTCGCATTCCTCCCTGATGCCTGGTGCCAGCCAAAGAAGTTGAGAGGGGGAACGTTTTCCAACTTCGGCAGCGTCAACTTCGTCCTGCGGTCGCAGTGCGGGAAAGTTTTCCCTGCCAACTCGACCCGGTCGAAGTGGGAGCTGAACTGGATGAAGCGGTGGTTTTACCACCGCGTGGCGAGCGGCAGTGGCCTCGAGTGCACGGGCCAACCCGTGTCGTTCAATACCTCGCCCGGCATGCCGATCGACGACGAGGATAGGCGGAGGGCACGGAGGCTTGTGGGGATCACCACCCGCTTCAACATGCGCGACCTCGCCGAAGAGTTCGTCATGTACGGTGTGGCACCACTTCCTGATGGGTGGCGCATCACACAGGGGGGCCTCCGGCGCGACAACATCCGCCCGTCCGTATCATCGCTGCCGAGGCCCTCTAACCCTCGTAAGTCTCGGTGGAGCTTGCTTCCTTCCCCCCGTTTTTTTGAGCCCGCCTTTTTCCGCTTATAGGGCTTCTCCTGAAGGACACGGAGCGCGCGATGGCCGTGTTCATTGGACCATATGCGGCCAAGGAGCACAGCCTGCGTGCTGCTGCGACCGCGGAGGCGAAGTTAGGGCAGATAAACCGGGTGTGCGAAGCCCTGGACATTTGCGTGCCAGAGCGCGCCACCCTGGCCCCGAGCCAGCCTCGTCGCCGGGACGACGATGGCCAGGGGAAAGGACTGTCATCTCGACGGAGGGCTCGGTCCTCCGCGGTAGTGCCCGGTGAATCGGCTGTCGCCAGCTCAGCCGGGGGTGACCCCTCGATGGACGCCGACTCCGACTCAGCAAAGTATGCCGATTCAGACCTCGAGACGGGTGTGGAGGACGAAGACCAGGGGTCCTTGGGCGGTGCCAAGGACCACGGGTGCAGTATAGACAACCGGGAGGGGGAAGCTTCATCGCCTACGGTGATCCCCGAGGCGGAATGGAGTCCTCGCCTGCGGCAGTTACCGAGGCGGAGTCCTCACCCTGCTCTCCGAAGGCAAAGCGGCCACGTGCGCAATCACCCACTCGTTCAGAGAGGGGGTTCGCTCTGGCGACTAGGGTCAGGGGCCTGTGGGAGTCCGACTCCGACACAGAGGCTCCCTGTTGGAGCTAGACCTCGCCATAGGGGCTCCCCAGCCTAGGGAGCCAGCTTCTTCGGGGGGCGCTGGTATTCCTGCGATTCCCTCTGAAGCCGAAGGGACGCCCCAGCAGAGCCCGCCAGTTGGTGTGGAAGGTAAGCTTACCTCCCTTCACACAATCCTACGGTGCGTCCCTAGGGTTCTAACCCCTACGTCCCTTCGCAGTGGCACGGTCTCCCGAGCGCAGACAATCTTCGGGGGGGGCGGGGTGTTCCTTTGGGATCGATCCCCGGCACCTTCGAGACTGTCGTCACGGAGGCCTTGCGTCTGGGCTTAACGGACTTCATCCCTCGTTCGGAGGTGCTAGGGGTGTGGCGGGGGGCTACCGACAGTGCGGATGCGAACCTGGATCTCCAAGCGCTGCTGACATGCGGGTCAGAGCTACTGGGAGGCGCGCTAGAGACCTCGGAGATAAGGGTGAGTACTCGACCTTGAGCGATGTGTGGTCATTTAGAAGTTTACTGACCGCTTCATCGTGCAGACCCTCGCCCTTGGCCGAGCGTTGCAGGCGGCTCACGCCCGCGAGTGGGGGGCATTAGAGGACCGGCTGCGCGCTGCCGAAGAGGCCCTTCATGCGGACGAGGAGGCACACTCCGCCAAGAACGACCGCATCCAACGCTTGGAGGCAGAGCGTGCGGAGGCGATTTCATACGCCGAGGCGCTCGTGGCGGCGGCGTGGCGAGTGGCCGCAAAGGCGGCACAGCAAGCGGCAGCGGAGGAGCGGGATGGTCTGCTCCAGCAAATCGCTGCGCTGGAAGAGGAGAAAGGCCGCCTTACTGCATCTCTTGGGGAGCGGGACCGGACTCTGGGCGATGCCTCGGTGGCAGCGTGGGATGCCATGCTGGCTCTGGAAGGCGCCCTCGAAGACCTTGTCGCCGAAGTGCCCCCTCGCTCCTTCGGCCCTGAAGAGCTTTCCCGGACGCTTCGTCGAATCGCGGAGGCTTCCAACCTCGCTCTCAGCTCCGCCAAATCCTTCGGCAATCACTGCTCCTTCGCGGCCTCGCGCTTGGCCTTCGCGCTGCTTCATCACCGATGCTGTCGGCATGTCGACGGGCTAGCTGACCCCGAGCTGGAGATGCCTGCCGGAGTCGGGGTGATGTCAGGCGCTGCGCGCTCCGTTCGTCCGGGCCTTCCATGAAAGGATCTGAGACTACATCAGGGAGGTCGTGGCGAAGCTAGAGCTGTGACGGACCCTGCACGGCAAAGGGAACTTCGGCCAATGGCTCGACGAAGTTCCTCGGTGCGGCGGAGGCGACGCCGCTGCTGCGGAGCATGGAGTGAACCCTCAAGTGTGATGCCTGGGTTCTGGTGTGTAGGTGTGCGTTTCGATGTATGCACCCCCTTTTTTATGAATAAAGTGGAAGCTGTCCCGGTGTTCTGACCGCGCGTATCGCTGTGCTCTGAGCAGGTACTTGATAGGGACCGGCCGCTTGTTTCTGACCTCGTGACCCGACGACGTCTTCGGCGCTGGCGGTGGGCCGAAGAATCGCTGGACTTCTGGGCGGCCCGGGCCTCCTCGAGCGAGGCTTTAGCTCGGGATTATGTTAAGGAAGAGCCGACCGAGTAGCGGCTTTGAACATCCGAGGGTGCTTGTACATTTGGTCCTTAACAAACCCCCTTGTAAACATCCTCTAACAAATGCAGAAAGGACTTTGGTTGAAGTATGTGCCCCCGTCACTTTTCGCGATTGCGCTTGCCTCTGGTGGACTCGTAGGACTTGTTTCGCAAACACCTACGCGCTAGGTAGACCTTCGCGCACTCCATTCGCTACCCTTTGAGGAGGTGGCAGCGGAGCTAGCGCCTAGCTCAAGTAGATGCTCGAGCGCTCCGTCCCCCACCCTTCGAAGTGGTGGCAGCGGAGCTGGCACCTAGTCGAAGTAGACGCTCGAGCGCTCCATCCCCTACCCCTCGAAGTGGTGGCAGCGGAGCTGGCGCCTAGTCGGAGTAGACGCTCGAGCGCTCCGTCCCCTACCCCTCGAAGTGGTGGCAGCGGAGCTGACGCCTAGTCAAAGTAGACGCTCGAGCGCTCCGTCTCCTACCCCTCGAAGTGGTGGCAGCGGAGCTGGCGCCTAGTCGGAGTAGACACTCGAGCGCTCCGTCCCCTACCCCTCGAAGTGGTGGCAGCGGAGCTGGCGCCTAGTCGGAGTAGACACTCGAGCGCTCCGTCCCCTACCCCTCCAAGTGGTGGCAGCGGAGCTGGCGCCTAGTCAAAGTAGACGCTCGAGTGCTCCGTCCCCTACCCTTTGAAGTGGTGGCAGTGGAGCTGGCGCCTAGTCAAAGTAGACACTCGAGCGCTCCGTCCCCTATCCTTCGAAGTGGTGGTAACGGAGCTCACTCGCCACACCGTGCGGCCACTGGCTCGGGGGGCTAGGGCGACAGCTGTCGCCCTTGTACTGAGTTTTGCGGAGACGAAGTCCACCGGATCCCTAGCGAGCGTGCGCATCCCATGGAGGCAAACCCGAGAGCGGAGCTGCTTCCTAGCGTTGTCTCCATACGAAAGGCAAAGGAACGGGATGTGAGCACTGCTCGGTATCCCATCATGCACGCGTGCGCAGGGATGACTTCCGCATTTTCCATCACGGAGAATGCGCGGGGATGAATTCCGCACGCCTTATTTATACTCCGTATAGTACGCGCGGAGGGAAGCCTCTGCTGCGCCTTGTTTATACTCAGTAGAGTGCGTGGGAACATCATCCACGTCTTATTTATACTCCGGGGAGTACGCGTAGGGATTATACCTACGCGTGCGCAGGAACTCCACGTCTTATTTATACTCCATAAGGTGCGTAGGGACAATATCCGCGTCTTATTTATACTCCGTAGAGTGCGCGTAGAAGGAAGCCTTTGCTGCGCCTTGTTTATACTCCGTAGAGTGCGTGGGAACATCATCCATGTCTTATTTATACTCCGGGGAGTACGCGTAGGGATTACACCTACGCGTGCGCAGGAACTCCGCGTCTTATTTATACTCCGTAGAGTGCGCAAGGACAATATCCGCGTCTTATTTATACTCCGTAGAGTGCGCAGCGACAACATCCGTGTCTTATTTATACTCAGTAGAGTGCGCGCGGAGGCAGACCTCGACACTGCATCTTATTTATACTCCGTAGAGTGCGCGCGGAGGCAGACCTCGACGCTACATCTTATTTATACTCCGTAGAGTGCGCGCGGAGGCGGGCCTCAACGCTGCGTCTTATTTATACTCCGTAGAGTGCGCGCGGAGGCAGACCTCGACGCTGCACCTTATTTATACTCCTTGGAGTGCGCGCGTCTCGTGAGCTATCACGCGTCTTTGTTTATACTCACGAAGAGTGCGTGCGTTGCCGCTTGTCTTTGTTTATACTCCGTGGAGTGCGCGCGTCCCGCGGGCTACTGCGCGTCTTTGTTTATACTCACGAAGAGTGCGTGTGTTGCCGCGTGTCTTTGTTTATACTCCGTAGAGTGCACACATCCCGCGGGCTACTGCGTGTCTTTGTTTATACTCACGAAGAGTGCGCGTGTTGCCGCGTGTCTTTGTGCAAAATATGACAGATTTTGCAAACGGTGGACTTTATTGATCTCCCGTTTGCGCGTGTGAGCGATTACAAAAGACAGGGTACTGACCACAAGTCGCTCGTGGATGGGGACAACATCGACTGCTGTTGCCGAGGCGGTGAGGTATTTCACGCAGGGAGCCTCTAGTGCCGGAGTGACCCAAGTGGAAGCCCGGCGGGATGCTTCTTGGAGCTACTGAGGGCCTTTGCATTGTCGTGTCGACTTCAGGAATCCTGGTGGACCTCGCAATGCGAGCCTCGGGTACCAAGCTCTATGCGCCGGGCTATATCCTGGTCGCCGTGGGTGGTGATGATACCCCGCGGGCCCAGAAGCTTCATGCATAAAAAATCGTGATGCGGGATTGCACCAAAGGAATTGAGAGCTGGCCGCCCCAATATGGCGTTGTAAGGGTACGGAATATCGACGACATCGAAGGTGACGTCTTCGCTCCTCACAATGTCGTCCTGGCCGAAGAAGACCTGCAGGCATATCTAGCCCAACTCCCTCAGTGGCTGACCTCCGAAGCCCTGTAATGGGATTCCCGAGGGACCTAAGCGACTTCGAGGGATCCCCATTTGGTCGAAGGCCACTACGAACAAGATGTTCGCGGAGCTCCCTCCATCGACAAGGACGCGCTTGATGTTGCATCCCGTGATGGCGACCTGGATGACCAGGGGATCTTGGTAGGGGAACTCCACGCCTTCGGCGTTCGCGGGTGTGAAGGTAATGCCGTGCTGCGCCCAGTCCGGTGGTGCCTACGCTGGGTACGCTGCCACATGGTGCAGCCTCCGCGCGTAAGCCTTCTGTTGCCGCGCCGAAGCGAACTGCAGCGAGGAACCCCGGAGATGACGTTTATAACCCGACGCTGGGCTCCCTCTGGGGCTTGGATCAGCAAGGGGCCTTCCTGGGGTTGTTGTACATGGGCTTGAATCCGCAAAGGTCCCCCTGGGGCTGTGACTTGTGATCTCGGATTCACATGGAGCCCTCCGGGGATTGCTGGACGTGGGCTACAACGGGCGGCCGCACCTCGAGGGTTCTATCCCTAGCAACGCTCTGTCAAAGCGCCGCGATGGTGGTGCATGCACGCGTGTCGTGGCCACCTCGGTTGTGCACCTCGCACCACAGATCGCAGGGCTGGTCGTCGTGTTCCGCACGGGTCCTATCATCGCGGCCCCGGCCGCGCCCCCGCCCCTGGCCCCGGCGACCCCGACCGCGGCCGGCAAAGGCGTTGTCGTCGGAGCCGCCCTCAATGTCGAAGACGTGGCGGGCTCTCCGGGACTTGTGTTGGCTGCGCCTAGGCTTGTCGCCCGGCAAGTCCTTATGCTGGGCGTCCTTGCTCTCGGGCACGCCCTTCAGTGGCTCTTGCTTGCGCTTGCCCTTCGAAGAGCCTTCCTTTGGCGAGTCTCTGCTCTTCGTCGTGCCCTTCGCCTGATTGGTGTCAGAGTCTTCGCCTTGGCGCCTTCGTGCGTCTTCCTCCGCCCTGGCATACTCCTTTATCTTGTCGAAGAGTTTCGCCACTGTCTTGATTGGCTTTCGTGCATTGTACTCAGCCAGTGGTCCCGGGGCGGAGGCATTGTATTGCTACGTTAATGATGGTCGTTTTGTTAACATCCTTGACCTGGCAGTGGACCTTCGCGAAGCACTTGAAGTACTCCAGGAGCTTCTCCGAGGGTTTTTGCTTGACCGCAAAAAATGATCCGCATCGACGTGCTCAACGTAGTTCCCTTGGAAGTTGTTGTAAAAGCGGTCATGGATCTGCTCCCACGCGTTTCGGCTCTATGGTAAAAAACCAAGAAAGCGCCACTCCCTGTAGCGCGAGGGGCAGTCCCTTCGCCTTGGTGGTGTCGTCTCTGCCTGCTGCTTCAATGGCGGTCTCGTACATACGTACGAACTCCCGAGGGTCTGTGTCGCCCTTGTATGGCTCGACGGCGCTGGGGAACTTGAAGCCCTCCGGCCATGTCGCCTACTGTAGGCCTATGGAGAGGGGAGACTCCGGGTCCACACGTCGCAGTAGGACGCGGCTGGATGTAGGGGCCTCACGGCTGTTCGCCCGTTCCGGCGTGGGCTCCAGTGCGACCACCGGCGGGGTCTGCTGGCTCCGAGCCTCTTGTATGTCCCGTACAGCTCCGCGGAGGTCCACTAGCTCCTGCTAGAGCGTACCGATGGCTGTCAGCAGAGCGCTCTCCACCGTCACTGCGGCTGGAGCTATCGACGCACCCGGTTGCACCATCGGAGCCGCGGCGACTATGGCCTGCGCTCCTGGGTTGCCCGATGTGCCGATGTGGCGGGCTTCAGGGCCGGTGACGAGGCTGATGTTGCTGGTAGAGCCGGTCACCGCTCTCGCACCGGGGGTGGGGACGGTGGCAGCGCCAGTATGGGCACCGACGTTACCGCTCCCAACAACCCAGTCGGTGCTGCTGGTGTCGACCGTCACACCTGCGGTGGGGTCGATCGCCATGCGCAGAGCGGGGTCGACTGTTGCCCCAACGGTGGGGTTGATCGTCGCGCCAGTGGTGGGGTCGATCGTCGCGCTGCGAGCGTCGATTTCCGTAGCTGCCACGCCTGCGCCGACGTCCGCGCCAGCAATTGCCGACGCCGAAGCTCTGGTGCTGACGCAGGGCTCCGTCACGCCCTTCTTCTTCTTCCCCACCGCCGATGATGAAGCTTTCTTCGGTGCCATCCTTCTTTAGATCTTGAGGCTCGCTCTTGTCGTCCCCACGGACGGCGCCAACTGTTGTGGTTACAGACCAAACAGAGAGAGAGGTATGGTAGTGGAGAGTTAGGTGAGCAATGCTTAGGGTTCCCCCATGGCCTGGACGGTATATATATCCACATGGGGAGTGTTTTACAATTATACCCTTACACTCAAGTATCCCTCTCAAGGGCATTTATGTCATTATACATGTCCGTTTTGGGCCTTACAACGTTCTAACAGGCCGGCTGGGCTTAGGTGGGGGCCACCCCTACAACAGGTAACATTTCTGTGGACGCTGTTGGAGCATTAATAACAATTTTATAGTATTAGTGAGCACCTATTTCATGGCTATTTGCAGCTCTTAGAGGTCTCGTTGTGGCCACGGGATGATACAACAATGGATTTCGTGGTTAGTTTACCTCGCACTCAAAGGGGGAAGGATGCCATTTGGGTAGTAGTGGATCATTTTAGCAAGTCTACGTACTTTATTCCTATCCACACATAAATACGATGAGTGATTTGGCTCCTATTTATGTGCGAGAGATAGTGCAGTTGTACGGTGTGCCCTAAACTATTTTTTATTGTGATACCAAGTTTTGGGAGAGCTTGCAAAGCACGTTAGGCACACAACTTCATCTCAGTACCACTTTTCACCCTCAAACATATGGGCAGTTTGAACACATCATTCAGATGTTGGAGGACATGCTTAGGTCCTATGTATTGTCATGGGAGAGATGTTGGGAGGATCATTTGGCATTGGTTTAGCTTGCTTATAATAACAGCTACCATGCCATGATTTGGGTAGCACCATTTGAAGTCTTGTATGGGTGGAAGTGCAAGTCACCGCTTTATCATGATGCTATGGTTGAGAAGGCAATTCTGGGCCAGATGGGGTACATCAAATAGTTGACCGAGTAGCAGAAATAAGGTAGAATCTACTTGCTGCTTAGAGCAGATAGAAGAGTTATGTGGATGTGCGGAGGCGAGAATTGGAGTTTGCAGTAAGTGACCAGGTGCTCCTAAGGGTATCTCCCACCAAGGGCATTATGTGATTTGGTACCAAAGAGAAGTTTAGCCCGAGGTACGTTGAACCATTCCTGATAGTGGTGCATATTGGGAGATTGGCTTATTAGTTAGACCTTCCAGAGACCATACGGGGAGTGCACAATATGTTCCATATGTCCATGTTGAGGAAGTACTTGAGAGATCCAGAGCATGTGATGCCTTTAGAGCCTTTAATTTTTGAGCAAGATCTCCCATTCAGTGCAAATACTAGGGGAATCAGAGCGGGTATTGAGGCATGATACATTGAAGTATGTCAAGATGCTTTAGTTTGATCAAACCAAGCGGGAAATGACTTGGGAATTGGAGTCTCACATGCATGAGAAGTATCTAGAATTGTTCATATCAATTATGTGAAAGTTTATTTTAAGTTTTATTTGTTCTGATTTTCGCGTAAAGTTGCAAACTGTAGAATTCAAGGTTGAATTCTATTAGGGGGTAAAATGTAATATCCTATAGCCAAACCCTCATACGGACCTAATCACAAATACGTGAAAGGAATCAAGGAAAATAGGATAGAGGAAATAAAAGAGGGTTTCTGTTGGGGCCAAAGTCGGATAGATCTCGTATGTTCTATTTGCATTCCTATACATTCTATTTGCATTATGTTGTGGGCTGTGATTATAAATACAGAGGAGGGGAGGGAGCCCTCAAAACCCTAGCTACCTCTACCTGCCTCCTTGTGCCATCACCCCATCTGCGCCCGTGCCCCAGCACATGCACCGTTGCCTAGCGCACGCCGTGCCAGTGCACGCCCAAGCCAGCATGCCGCCGACTACCACTGGGTGGCTAAAATGTGCTAGCTAGGGAGAGGAGAAGGGTAGAGGAGGAGGGCACCGACCAGCGAAAGAAGGCAGGAGGAAGAGAGGTTCCACTTCCTCACCATTGACATCGTGCTAGAAAAGCTTGGGTTGTGGGTAAAATATCAACCCGAATCTTGTTTTCCTATTCTTAGTCCATAGTAGATTGATTTTGGGGATGTGGCAGTTATGATCATTGTTGATGGGAATTGTAGAAGATACATTTTAGGGATTGATGTTCGTCAAGATCACTATTTTGTTTTGTGATTAAGTTTTGCGGTAGCTATGTCATATTTCATAACTTGTCCTTATTAAGAAAATTGTAGGGAATTATCTAAAGTTTCCATAGAGTGCATGATCAAGTAATTTGGTTTGGTAGTTTAGGAGTTATGGTTCCAGGAGTCTGCTGTCCAAAATTGGTCACCACTGGACGTAGCCGCGGTATTCTATAGATTAGCCCTAGGTGATGGTCGAATTTATTATTGGTCATAACTAGAGAAAGATAGGGAATTTCCTATAGTTTGCAAAAAATGGTATGCTTCACTATGCTTGCTGTTGTAGAATAAAAGTTATTCAACTGCTAAGTTTGCTGTCCAAAAATTAACAAAACTGTCTTTGCGTTGGAAAATGGAGGCTTAGATGAAATAATCAGTGTTTGTGGCCAACTAAGAAGTTGTAGAAAATTTTATGTAGTTTCTAGTAAGTATATGGTTTACTGTATTTGAATCCTCGAGTTGATAGTTATAACATGTCGAGCACCGAGACAGCAGAGGGGAATGCCCGTGGGAGGGGGAATAGCTGGACTGGGAAGCGGGTTGTATCATTGCTATTTTATTTATTGTTTGTACTATTGTGGTATATTTTGAGATGAGTTGCTTGCTGTAGGCAAGGTTGACATAGTGTTGGTGTCTTCTACCCATTGTTCTGCTCCACGAGGTTAAAAGACAAGTGCATAGTAGAATGGTAGATGATGGTTGATATGTAAATATTCCAAAAGTATTCCTCTTCAAGATCTACGCGTAAATAGAGAAAAGGGGATATATAAAAAGAGGGTGCTTATTTTTAGGGAGGAATTGGTTTCCTAGAAGTTAGAGGTAGATCCATCGCTGTTGCACACCAATTGCCTGCCACACGCCATCGCTAGAATTTTTTGTCTCGCACCACTAGTGGATTCCATCACCATCGCGTGCCAATGTACATGCACATTGCACCGCCAACTGGCCGTCGACTTCTACGCATGTCACCACTTTGAGTTGCTCGTGCCCAAGCCTCGTTATCGCGTCACCAAAGGTCACCTTCATGTGTGAGTCACACACCGCTTTCTATGCACTAGTTACCTTACCACGTTGACCACCACGCACCCGAGCTACACTTGGCCGTGGGAAATCTTCTCATGTTGCTGCTTGCTCCCTGGCTAGCTGTGTCGGTCGGTTGCCACACACCATCAACTAGCCGCTAGCACTATATGCTATAGTATCACACATGCTGCAGCGCCACTGCATGCTACAGTGTCATTGACTGTTGCCACAAGGATTGATGCGCACTAAAACAGGAGGAAAAATGGGAAAAATCAAAAGGGGTAGCCGGGCAAAAAAAGTAGAAAGAAGTCATGGTCTGGGTTTTCTTCACTTGGTAATGATCTTGTTATTTTATCTATTTTGCTAATTATTTTAATTAGAGATTAAAATCAAGATTTGAGAGGGATATAGAAAGTGTTCATTAGGGGAGTTAATAGTAGGTCGGTTTAATCTATTGTATTGTTGTACTGGGATTATGGGTGCTGTTTGAGCATAGTTTAGAAATAACATCTACTAGAAAGTTGTAGAGGATTTCGATAGATTTATGTGGGATTTTTATTCATATCAAGCGGATGAATAGATTTGAGTTATGAATTTTTTAAGCCTGTTGTCTAGTAAATCGTCGTCAGCCTGTTGCCTAGTAAATCGTCATCTGTTGGCAACACATATTAATCTGTAGATTGAAAATAAAATATAGAATAATTTGGGGGTTTGTCCTACATGAAAAATGTAGGTAATTTCTTAAGGATTATAGAAATTCCAAGAACATGATTTTTGGATAAGTATAACAGAAGTTATGAATTTCAAAATATTGCTATTGAAAACCAGGTAGCTGCTGGAAGCAGTTGTGGGAAATAATTAATTTGACTAAGTTAATAACATAATTGATTTTGGTCATTACTAGAAAGTGATGGAAAATTTTGTTTATGGTTCATAGTATTTGCTTGAGTAGAATAATAGATATAAAAATAGTAAATATGTTGTTGAAAAGATGATAGAACGGTCTTCTGGGTTAAAAATAGAGAATTAGATTATTTAATTTGGACACATGGCCAACTAAGAAAATATGGGGAACATTGTGTAGGTTCCAGAATTGTAAGATCTGCTATGATAGGATTTGTGAGCTGAAGTTATGATATTTTTATAATTGAGGCAACAGGGTGACTATCCAGTAGGGGGGGGGGGATTGTGGATTTGAAAAGCATGTAGGAGCGTTGTCGAATTAGTGTTGCATTGTACTGTTGTGGCTTGGATTGAGATTAATTACTGTAGGAGGAGTAGCGTCAGATGTGTTGTTGTAATACCCCAAAAGTGATTTGAGAGATAATCGATTAATTGGAGGGAAGGACCATATAGAAAAGAGTTAAACAGGGATTTTTAGAGGGGGAATTTCTGAAAAATCCTGGCAACCTGGGCCTGGGCCTTGGCCCAAGAGGTGGCTGGCCAAAAGGGGGGAGGCGCCCCTCCCCCAAACCCTAGCCGCCACCCCTACTCCCCCTCCTCTTTCTCCTTGTGGCCGCCGCCTCCCCTGCCCCCATGCGCCTCCACCTTGTCCAGCAGCACCCCATCCTCCATTGAAGCCCCTGCTGTCAGTGAAGAAGATCCCCTTTGCTGCCGATCAAGCGGAGGAAGGAGATCGATCGCCGGGAGTTGTTTTTGACCCGGAAGAAGAAGAAGAGGAAGGGGAAAAAGGGAAAAGGAAGGGAGAGAGAGAGAGAGAGATCGCGCGGTGTTCATCGTGTTCTTCAGCGGTTCGTCAAGAGTAATCCCTGTTTCTCCCGGTTAGATGCATATTTAATTGTTGTAGCAATGTCGGTATTGTGGTCTGCCCAGGACAGATTGTGTTAGACGGTCATTTTGGGGTAGTTTCCTGGAGATTCAGTTCTGGATGTCTCCTAGAGTAATGTAGAGGACATCACCATCTTTCTGTGAAGTACTAGAACACGTCGTTTGGACCTCTGTAGCAGAAGTTATGATTTTATTAGTGGGACTGTTCTGCAGATTGGTGGGTTTTCTGTCAGGTTTTGGTAAATGGTGTTAGGCGATTATAAGAAGGGAGAATTAGAGAATCTCAGTATAATGAAAGTTGTAGATCATTGTCTCAGCTTTCCAGAAAGCCAAGAACTTGTGATTCGGACACTCGTATTGAAAGTTATGGTATTTTTAGTATTCTATCCAGAGAACCCGACATGAAATTGATGTTTTAGAAATCTGGCTTGTGCGGGTAAAATTTCGCCGATTCAGGGAGGTTCACCAACTAGGTTTAGATGGGGAATTTAATTATCTTTCCATATGTCTAAGAACACCTCATTCGGACTTCTGTACCAATAGATATGGATTTTTGAAGTTGACTATTCACAGAGGGGACAGATAGACCTCTAGGATTTGGGGTTGAAGTTGAGTTGGACATTTTTGCGAGTTCGTGATTGTTTTTTATATAGTTTTGGTCCACTACTGTTATCTTAGCATGCGTTATAATTATTATTTAAGTGGTGGACTGATCCCGGGGGCAGGAGCTTCTGCACGTCCCTCGTCCTCTCACGGTTAAGGCAAGTATAATGAAGGATACAATAGTTGTTATGGAATGTCAATGTTTGAGTTATATTGTGAGCAATTGTGTGTTCATGTTTGTGATGAAAATGTTTTTGGTAATGTTCATGGTTGTTTGAAAGTTATGAAGTTCATGAGTGTAAGTATGGTAGTATGAAAAGGTTTTCTTTGTGCAAAGTGTTGTGGATGCACGTTTTATTAAACTGAGACTTTCATACATATGCATCATATTGGCTTATTGAAGTCTTGGTCATTTAATGACCAAGCAATTGCTGAGGTCCCCGTAATGTTAATGATGGGCTAAAGGTCCCCATGCTTGAAGAGCATGTGCTTAGGTCCCCATACTTGTGGAGTATGGGCAAATGGTCCCTGTATCAGATGGTACAGGCATGGGTGTGCATCGACAGATGCACACTTTGCATTACCGGTAAAATGCGAAAGAAAAAGAGAAAAGATAAAGGACTTGTTGAGCATATTGCATAGCATTTGTTGTAAAGTATATGTTGGGTGTTTCTTATGGTGTTGTGCACATGCATGGTATGGTTACCCTTTTGTTATATTTGCTGGGTCTTTGGACTCACTCTTGTTGTTTTTGTGTTTTAGATACCTTTATGAAATCAGCATGCATGGGGAAAGGAATGACTAGTCTTATTGCACTTTTGCGCGATGAACCCACCATGGAAAGAAAGAATAAACTAAATAGAAGATGAATGATTCTCTTTAAGTACCTTTTTGTTTATTGCTTCCTGAAAATAAACTGTAATAAATGAATAGAAGATTTAAGATGCTCATGAATTATGTCTTAGATGTTTAGTTGCTATCATTTTACAAGTTGTTTTACCTTTATTAATTATAATTGTTTGTTGAAACCTTCGACAATGTTAACCATGCAAGGGAGGTTATGCTGGAATTTTGTGAGGTGTATTTAGTTTATATTTACTACATTACTTATTTTGGTAGCATTCTAGGCCATGGCAGTACTGGGGTGTTACAGTTGTCACCTTTAAATCATCTCAGGCATTGCAACTAGAAAGGCAAGTACTTAATCAAATGATAGATGATGATTAATAATTGCCCACTATTACTGAATTATTCATGTTATGTAATAATTTTGATTGTCCTTTTATTTAGTATGATATAATTCAACTATTACTGAATTATTCATGTCATGCAATAATTTTGATTGTACTTTTATTTAGTATGATATAATTCGATGATAAATGTGATATATGGTAAAATGATAGAAGAATGCATTCATGACATGACATATGTATGATGAGCCAGGGCAGTGAGAAAGTCAAATAGCTATGAGTAAAGATATTTGACTGATCTGGCATGTTTTTGAATAAGACCTACATAGGTAGGCACCTCCACGAGAGTGGAGGGAAATACATACTTCAATAGGCACCTCCACGGGATGGAGATAGAGGGTGACACCAATGGATGTACCTTTCGCTATACCGGTATGAGCTACAAAAAGAGACATGTGTATTGCATTGCATTTATGAAAAGGGAGAAGAGATATTGAGACATGTGGATGAGAATTGATGAGACTGAGATGTAAAAATTGAGTTAATGGTAAATGGATGTAATTGTTAAAATGATGTGGATTTATTTATTATTCTGCTTTATACTTGCTGAGTCTTGGATTCACCCCTTACTTTATTGTTGTTTTTACGTGAATGTTGAAGACGACATGAGGGGAAGTATAACATGTGATCTTGCACTTCTATAATTCTTCTTTTTATCTAGTGAAAAATAACTTATGGTCATAAACAGTTTAGACTATCCACACAATAAATAGATGACTAATAGTTTTCCTTAGCTCTTTTTGGATTATAATATTGCCACTTGATACATTCCTTGGTTTAGTTTTATAATTAATTCATCTTAGTGATTAATTAGTTTATCTTAAGTTGGATTTATTGTTACAGTGTTGCTGAAATTTTCGTTTATTATTATATTGAGTGATTATACATGAAGCGTAGTTATTGATGATGCTTGGTTAATGGTTTAAAATGTTAGTGATGGTAGTTGTGGGTGATATTCTAGGCTTTGGTTAAAGGGGTGTTATATGATAATCGCTCATTATTATTGAATTATTCTTGTCATGCAATATTTGATTACATTTTGTTCAGTATGATATAATTCGATGATAAAAATATGATATGTAGTAAAATGATGGAAGGTTGCACTCATGACATGATAAAATCATACGAACTAAGGCGGTGAGTAAGTCAAATAGCTAGTCCGGAATGCATGAGCCATATCAGAGAGAAAGCTATTTGACTAATCTGAAGTGTTCTTGAGTAAGATCTACAGAGATAGCCACCTCCACGGAATGGAGGAGAGACGGTGAACATCGACTGGCGTTCCCTAGCTATACTTATATAAGTAGGAGATGCAGGTTACATCGCATTGCATTAATAAAAACAAAGATGAGAAAGAGATAACAATGGCTATGTTATGATGTTAATTCTATTGTTTTACTTTGTAGTTGCTGAGTCTTGGATTTATTCTTACTTTTATTGTTGTTTTTAGATGATCGTTGCTGATGACATACATGGGAGGGAATTAGCCCATAATGGATCTTGCACTATCATTGTTTCACTTATCACCTAGCATTTATTCATTCATTATTGGAATAAATAATACTAGTCGTGCAAACCTTAACTTTGAATAATGGTTTCCCTTAGAACAAAATAATATTAGCATACTACTACTTGCCAAAGTTTCCTTTGATTGAACTTATATTTGATCCATCTCATTTAATATTATTTATTGGTTCATTTATTGTTCTCGTATTTGTGTACATGCTTATATTGTGGAATTATAGTTGAAGTCTAGTTGACACAAATACTTATTGGATGGGTTAAAATTGGTAGCAATTATAGTTATTAGTGGCATTTTGGGTTCTTGTTGAGCTAGGGTGTTACATTCAGAAATGCAATGAAGAATTCGTGATGAATTTTATAGGAAGAGGTGTTGAACGTTAGAATTAAAAAGAAAATACACCACTAGAACAAAAACAATAATTTTTTTAGTCCACTTGTCTTATTTCTTGCCCAAAAATCGCAGGGCAACAATTTTTTCTTCCTTTTCTTTGAAGAACTTTCTTCCTCTTTTTTTTTGACAAGTGCCCTTCATGAAATGCAAATATATAATATAAAAAGTTATGAAGGGGTTCATTTTCTCGGGAAGGTTTTCCTCTAACGTTTGTAGCTGTTCTTCATTAAACTCATGTGTTAAGAAACTATTTTTCCTTGTTCCTTTTTATATTTTTATGGTTTATATCTGTAAATTATTAAATTTGTAAATTAAACTAGTCTAAACTAATTTACGCCAAACAAATGTTCAACAGCCTACTCCATATGCCACGTACGCCTCATGGCAAAGGTCAACTAGCTGGAAAACAGCTACTTTCATGTCATCTACTTGTGGAAAATAGCTAGGGTGTTCAGTTTGGCGGTAGATCATAGTTTTTTCACTCTAGTTAGTTTATTTTTTACTGTAGCTAAGGTAGCTTATTTGGCGTAACTAAATTAAAAAAATTAAAAATAAAAAATATGTTAGCCCATCACGGACAATGCAAAGGCATATGAAAAAAAAGAAAAGGCAGAAAAGCCCTCAAAAACTAAAAAATAAAAAAGATGAAATTAAAGAAAAGCAAATTAAAAGCAGAAGTCCGAAGCTGTCGTTGAAATGAGTGGGGCCTAAATTTCATATCAGTTGGGCGCTAGATGGGGTACGTCATAAGAATATCTCAAAAGGGAGTTCTGGCTCTGCCATTTTTTTAAACTATTTTTTCTTGCATATTTCTTTTCAATCTCCCCATTGTCGATACTAAAGCTTCTAGTTCTCCTGCTTTCCTTCCAGAAAAAGAAAAAGAAATAAATTTTGTGCAATTCCATTTGTCATCAAAGGTAGCTAATATAGAGAATTGGTAGTTGGTACACAAATATTTCTCACACAAAAAATCCACAAATTAAAGTAAACAAGCTTGGCTACCACCCACTACATCCAATTTGTGGGCAAGTTCATTTTCTAAAGAATCAAGTTCAGTTACAAGTAATCAGGCACATCTCGCACATGAAGCGAAGAAAAGACAGGTGATCAGGACACAAATACCACCATTATCCAAGAAGATACCTCTTTTCAGGGGATATGCCAAGAATGCTTTGTGGAGGCAAAGAAAGCAGAGATGAAGGAACAACAAGACTTGAGGGAAAAGAGAAGATGAGATAGAGATATAGGGGAGAGAGGACACCAAGGCGTTGAACTGGTTTTGAAGGCCTGTTCATGCTTCGTGCTTTCTGAACTCTTCTTGTCAAACTAAGCATGTGCTTTCTTAATTCACACTGTAGTCTTCTCTAGTTAATTATTTGCTAGATAATGTTGAAAGCATGCTGGGGAGGACTACATATAGTAGTAGCATGATTTTTGGATTTTGTTCAGTACCTCATATGCTTTAGAACGTCGCAAATTTCATTTGGAATGTATAGTACAATAAGGAAAAAGTTTACATTTTGCCCCTCTACTTTCAACTTATCCAGTTTCAACTCTCCACTGTAAAATCGGGTATGTAACCTTTCCCAACTTTGTAAACCGGATCAAATAATCTCCCTCATCCTGGTGTAGACGGCGGTATTGCCACGCAAGCCGCTGATGTGGCTTCCAACTCAGAGTAGTGACTCACGCAAAACGTGGACTCTTTCTGTAAAATAATAAAATACACCTCCATAATCCACTGTTAATTCACAAACTGACCTGCTTGAGTTTCAGTGCTTTAGGTTGATCTGAACAATTAATTGGTTAGTTAATTTGGTAATAAAATAATTTGTGTGAGATGTTTGATGACGTGCTATACGCAGATGATAATGACGTTTGTTGATGTGATCCACATCTTACCATTGAATATGGTAGTTCTGGCACTATGTTAAGGTAACCAGTGTGCTTAAGTCCTGATCAAAATGGCTTCAGCTTCTGGCTTCCAGCTTATTTTTTTACTATTTATAAATTTCGTCTTTTTCTGAACTTTTGGCTTTTTGTTGAGCTTTTTTGCCGGTTCTTTTTTTTCAGTATGTGTTTGTATTATACGTAATAGGCTAACATATTTTTTATATTTTTTAATTTTTTAAATTTAATTATGCTAAATAAGCCTCTGTCAGCTAGAGTGTTTTTTTCCAGTCAACTACAGTGCTTTTCAGCCATAAGCCACAAAAAAAGCCCAAATGATCACCAACCTGGCACAATTTATCAAGCTGGCATTTAGTATGTGTATATAGGTCCATACACCAATCCTAGTTCCTACTCCAATTTTGTTTTTTTTGGCAAGAGGCCTGAATCTGTTTTATAATTCCATTGTGATGTCTCGTAAGTTATGTTAAGTCCATGTTTGCTTAAATATAAAATTTCCTACTCCTTATGTCACAAAACATATCGTTTTAGATATCGACATAGTCTTCAAAACATAATTTTGATCACTAATTTCTATAATAATGTAATTATGAAACCGAAGGCTTTTAAACCGGTACCAGATGCAAATATGTAATTTACTGAAAAAAAAGAGTCATTTTTTATTATTTTTAACCGCCGGTTGAACTCTTTCCCCAAGCTTAGCTAGCAGCTCTCATAAACCTCAGCCAGCTTCACCCTTATCCCCTCTTCCCGCCACACATCGCGCCCAGAAATCCTCTGGCTCTCGCTCTCCCAACCCCGCCGATGCTCTCCTCTCCTCCTCCCCTCTGACCCCACCCCACGCCGATGGCATCGGTCGCCATCTCCGGCGGGGCCGCCGCCGCCGCCTTCCCGGCGGTCGTCGGCGTCGATGCCCGCAAGCCGCCGCCGAGCTCCGTCGGCTTTGACAAGGTGACCGGCTGACTAGCTCGGTTGTTTCTTGTTCTCTCCTTAATTTGCTTTCGATTGAAGAAGATACTGTGATTGATCAGGTCTCTCCAAGTTCCAATTCTTGATAACTTTGCATCCGTCCGCGTTGTAGTCTCTCATGAAGGAATTGATCTTTCCTTGCTATTAGACTTTGATATTCTTCTACTGTGCTAATCCAGGCCAAGAATGCAAGTAAAAGATTTAGATGGTTCACTCGAATGCGGCGTGTTCTTACCATTTTCTTGCCGCAATTGCGTATTTGCAGGGCAGTTCTGGCCAGAGGAGCATCCAAGCGCTGGAAAACGGCAGCTTGGAGGGCCCCCCTCGGCCTCTCGATGCCCGGGAAGCAATGAGCATGCTAAAGGAGGGCAAGACGGTGCAGTCGGCGATGTACGTGCCGCTGCTGCACCGGTGCATCGAGACCGGCAGCCTCGGCGCTGCCAGGGCCCTGCACGGGCACATGGCGAAGACCGGAACCAATGCGGATATGTTTGTGGCGACATCCCTAGTGAATGTCTACATGAGGTGCGGGGCGAGCGGGGACGCGCGCAGGCTGTTCGACGAAATGCCTGAGAATAACGTAGTGACATGGACGGCGCTTATAACGGGCTACACTCTGAATTCTCAGCCGGTGTTGGCGCTAGAGGTGTTTGTCGAGATGCTGGAGCTGGGGAGGTACCCTTCGCATTACACGTTGGGTGCCATGTTGAAGGCGTGCACCGCGTCGAACAGCATTGATTTGGGCAAGCAGGTTCATGGATACACAGTGAAGTACGGGGCTGAGTCAATCACAAGCATGGGGAACTCGCTTTGTAGATTGTATGCCAAGTCTGGAAGCTTAGAATCTGCCATGAGGGCCTTTCGGAGGATCCCTGACAAGAATGTGATCACGTGGACAACCATGATATCTGCCTGTGCCGAAGATGAGAATTACATGGAGCTTGGATTGAGTTTGTTCCTCGACATGCTTAAGGAAGGAGTGATGCCAAATGAGTTTACGTTGACGAGTGTCATGAGCTTGTGTGGTACAAGGCTGGATCTGAACCTGGGTAAGCAAGTCCAAGCCTTCTGCTTCAAAATTGATTGTGAAACGAATCTTCCAGTAAAGAACTCGACCATGTACCTCTACCTGAGGAAGGGTGAAACTGAGGAGGCAATGCGGTTGTTTGAAGAGATGGAGGACGTCAGCATTATCACATGGAATGCAATGATCTCAGGCTATGCTCAGATCATGGATTCAGCAAAGGATGATCTCCATGCTCGTTCAAGAGGGTTTCAGGCGCTCAAAATCTTCCGCAACCTAAAGAGGTCTGCAATGAAGCCAGATCTGTTCACTTTCTCAAGTATCCTATCTGTCTGCAGTGCCATGATGGCCTTGGAGCAGGGTGAGCAAGTCCATGCACAGACGATAAAGACTGGTTTTTTGTCAGATGTTGTGGTAAACAGCGCACTCATGAATATGTATAACAAGTGTGGATTCATTAAAGGTGCAACCAAAGCCTTTGTTGAAATGCCAACACGGACACTTGTCACATGGACTTCTATGATTTCAGGGTACTCGCAGCATGGCCGACCCCAGGAAGCAATACAACTCTTTGAGGACATGAGATTAGCTGGGGTCAGGCCAAATGAGATCACATTTGTAAGTGTGCTGTCAGCTTGCAGCTATGCTGGTTTAGTCGAGGAGGCTGAGTGCTACTTTGACATGATGAAGAATGAGTATCATCTAGAGCCTGTTGTGGACCATTACGGGTGTATGGTTGACATGTTCGTGCGGTTGGGACGGTTGGAGGAAGCATTTTCCTTCATGAAAAGGACGGGTTTCGAGCCAAATGAGGCCATTTGGTCCAGTTTGGTAGCTGGATGTCGTAGCCATGGGAACATGGAACTTGCCTTCTATGCTGCTGATAGGCTGCTTGAGCTCAAGCCAAAAGGGATTGAAACCTATGTCTTACTGTTGAACATGTACATTTCCACAGAGAGATGGCATGATGTGGCGAGAGTGAGGAAACTGATGAAACAGGAAGATGTTGGGATTCTTAGGGATCGCAGCTGGATTACAATCAAAGACAAGGTGTATTTCTTCAGAGCTAATGATAGAACTCACCCTCAAACTACTGAGCTGTATCAACTGTTGGAGAATTTGCTGGAAAAAGCTAAAGCCATTGGGTATGAACCATACCACAGTGCAGAGTTATCTGACAGTGAGGATGGCGAGAAGCCTGTTGCAGATTCACTACAGCACCATAGTGAAAGGTTGGCCGTTGCACTGGGGCTGCTCGAAACTCCTCCAGGCTCGACAGTTCGTGTCATGAAGAACATCACCATGTGCAGGGACTGCCACAGCTCTATCAAGTTTTTCTCGTTACTTGCAAACAGAGAGTTCGTTGTTCGGGACAGTAAACGGCTTCACAAGTTCAAGGATGGCCAGTGCTCGTGTGGGGATTTTGGTGCGCTCTTGTGAGTCCCGAAATCTCACACATATGCTACCCTGAAAACTCAACAATTTTTTTACTGGAAACAGGTTACAACAATTTGCACAAAATTCGTTTGATGCAAGGTCTCCTAAGCTGATCATTTTGTTGTGAATTTTGTACGAAAGCAAATTTTGTTCAGACAGCATCGAAACGTATGACCAGAAACTTGTTCAGATTTCTCAATTCTTCACACGTGATTAGCATTGTAGGAGAGTGAATATCTTTGTAATTGTTGTAAATGCTGGCTTATTAGGATCAGATTTTATTGTTTGAGTTCACAATTCTTACTCAAGTTCTGAATTCTTGATCTCTAATTTGAGTGGAAGTTTTGTGTAGCATATCAAATAGAATTGTTGTATGATACAATTCTTTTTGAAATAAATAGCATTATTTGTATTATACAACAACAACAATAAAGCTTTTTACTGCAAACAGGTTAGGGTAAAATAGGAATGAAACAACTCCAAAATCAAAGAAACAAAAACCTTGTAATAAAATCTACAAGGCTAAAATCCTAAGCCTTATAATCTACCATCTAAACCGAGAACTTAAAAGGTCACTCATAAACCTTCTTCTTATGTCATGTTACTAACACGTGGATCGTTAAATTCTATGCGCTTCTATCGAAAGCCAACTCTTTAGATACATTCTAATCCCCCAACCCTCTTTTAACTGCTTCCTCCCACATCAGTCTTAGTCGACCTCTGCTTTTTCTTATGTTTTTGATACATCTTAAAATTCTACTATATATCGGTGCCTCAGAAGGCAGGCCTCCGTTGGAGATGTCCAAACCATCTCAAGCGATGTTGGACAAACTTTTCCTCAATTGGTACTACCACACTCTATCACATATATCATCATTGCAAATTAGATTCCGCCTTGTGTGATCATAGATCCATTGCATCATCCTTATCTCCGCTACAATCATCTTCTGTACATGTTGTCTTTTGGTAGTTCAACATTCTGCTCCATATAGTATCGCAGGTCTGATTGCCATCCTATAAAACTTGCTCTTTAACTTTTAAGAGACTTTTTCTTTATCACAAAAGACAACTGATACTTGGTGCCATTTCACCCACTCCACTCCTATCCTGTAGCTCATGTCTTCATCGATCTCGTCGTCCCACTATAACATCGATCCCAAATATCAAAAAGTGTCATTCCTAGGCACTACTTATCCTTTCGGACTAACATCTCCATCATTTGCCTTGGCATCACTAAAATCACACCTCATATATTCAGTTTTAGTCCTACTAAGTCTAAAGCCCTTTGATTCTAAAGTCTTCCTCCACAACTCCAGTTTCTTATCGATACAAATCCTACTCTCATCAACTAGTACTACATCATCAACGAAAAGCATACACCAAGGGATATCCTCTTGGATGTCCTGCGTGACCTTGTCCTTCATTAGGGCAAAAATATATGGGCTCAACGTTGACCCTTGGTGTAGTCTTATCTTAATAGAAAATTCATTAGTATCGCTGCCACATGCTTTGACGTTAGTCACAATATCTTTGTACATATCCTTGATTAAGGTAATATACTTTGCTGGGACTTTTTTCCTTTGGAGCGCCAATCACATGGCCTTTCTTGGCACTTTGTCATAGGGTTTCTCTAAGTCTATAAACACTATATGAAGATCTTTCTTTTGCTCTTTATACTTCTCCATCAACTGTCGTGTCAAGAAAATACCCTCTGTGGTCGACCTCTCAGGTATAAAACCAAATTTGTTTTTTGTCACGCTAGTCACTTTTCTTAAACGGTGCTCAATCTCTCACTCCTAAATCTTCATTGTGTTGCTCATGAGTTTAATTCCTCTATAATTAGTATAATTTGGAATATGTCCTTTGTTGTAGGGGTGGCCCCCACCTAAGCCCAGCCGGCCTGCTTAGAGGGTTGTAAGGCACAGAATGGGACATGTGTAATGACATAAATGCCCCTGAAAGGGATGATTGAGTGTAAGGGAAGCCTTCTTTCTACTCCCAGGTGTAGTTACTCCTATTGTATCCACCATTCATCATCCTCAGAATCCCCCTAGTCTGATCGGGCTATTGGGTTAGATAGCAACAAACCCACTAACATTCACAGGTATACCCACCTAATAAACTCATGTATTTATGGTAGAGAATAACCGGCGTATCCTTTCCTGAATTCTCGGCGCGTGGACATCCTGGCCAGATTAGTAGTTAGTCCGTTTGTTTTTCCCAAAGTGAGGAGGGAGTATGTTTTACCTGTGTACATGGGAGTATGTCCAATTTCTTCCCGTATCGAGTATGTATGTCATCAAACTAAATGGATTACGATGAATGGAGGTATGTACGTACTGCTTAAAATATTCTGAAACGAAAATGGAATGGAACCAATTGGTAATATGTACATACTAAACCGAATGGACACATGGTTTCAGATGGGAACTACTGATTGTTGTCAGATAGTTATGTATAAAATGATGTAAACATAATTCGAATACTACAAAGTGGTATACATCATACTTCTTATCCCCAAAATGGAGTATGTCCGACATACTCATTTTTTTTGTAGAGATATACTCACTCGGTGTACTTCTTTTCGTATCTTTACCTTTTATGTCTTCTTTCGTATTGTTATCCGTTCCGGATATTCCGTTGAAATTCTGGCGCACACCGGATGGTTACAAATCCTTGCTATTAAAGAAACGATTCGGGAGTATGCGTTATCTGTGGACATGGGAGTATGTCCCCTTTTTTTTTCAAAATTTACCGGAGTATGTATTGTGCAACATGTACTGGCAAGTGCTAGAAGTATTATTCTCCTTTTCGTAACAGCAACGTACAATTTATAAAAGTAGTATGTGTTTACTTACAATTCATACGTATAGATACTACTTTTTTTTATTGAAGACAGTACATACTACTTTACTATATATGTATGTACATACTTGTTTTCTTTACCATTTGGTACATATTTTTGGAGAGTATGTACATAGTATATCACGTGTACATACATGTACTTAGGGAGTATGTAAAATTTCACGTGCTCAGAAATACATCAGAGTTATGTTTGCGTGATTGTGAAATTACTACCCTTTTTCATACTCCAAATGGCCATAGAGTTACTACCCTTTTCATACACCGCGTAAGTGAATATACTACATGTAGGAGCGTACATGCTTCATACTACATACTGCCTAGGACCCACATACTCCTTTTCGTGAGTACTTCAATTGAACTGTTCTATACGGTCGATCAAGATCCCAGATTCTTCTCGATTGGCAGCGAAACTATCGGAATATACTCATTCCTTCCCAGCCTGTTGGACGGTCGCCAATACTGCCGGATATTTCACGTGATCAGGTCAAATACTGAAAACTTAAAATTACAAATGACTCTTTCCATACATTTAATTTTATTAGTAGCAACCATTCGTAAGAAAAATTGAGTATCTTCACACGACATGGTTCAATTTTGTTGGCAGCATAGAGGACAGGTAGTGCATCTCAAGGGAGTCACGACCCAGTTTTGATTGGCAAACATCGTGTTCTTGAGCACCACGGACTATTTGCTATCTCCATGCAGTATTGCTGTCTGTAATTTTACATTCTAAAGCCAGCACTTTTTTTAACATACTCCATAATATTTTTCAATGGCTACTACTTTTCTTATGTACTCCATACACTCATTTCATACCCCTCTGCTTTCAATGGCTACTACTTTTCAATATCACCCAAGAACCCAGTAGAACAGGGCTTATCGCTGTCGATCTGATATATGCAGTTCATTTCTATATATGTAGAGAGGGCTATACTCTTATGAGAGATCGTCAGGTGCTCTAGATTGGCTACCTCCACAAGACCACTATGGATGACTGCCGCATATCAGCACGATTAGTATATTGCCTTCTTTACAGACTAGTAGTATACATCTCTCATGGTCATAATTCAGATTGCTAGACATGAGAAGTGGTATGGAGTATATAAAAAAGTGGTATGTGTACTTGAAAAAGGAAATATACTTCCACGGTAGTGGCAGCAGGCATCACCGCATACAAGGATTCCGCAAAACTCTAATCTTGCCATGGCAACATCACCACATTAGATGGAATGGCAGACGCGAACAATCCAAGCCGGTACTATGCCCCCGACGATGGCATCCTGCTCGATATTTCCATGTTGGACGGTGAAATCAAAAAGGCATCATACGCTCCTCCAGTCTCTGAATCTACATTCAGCAAAAAAGAAATGGGTTTTAGCCTTCAAAGAATTAATGACCTCATATGTATCCTAAGTTTTGGTTCAATGGACAAGGTATCTCAACATTACCAATGAACGACCCCCTACAATGAAAAATGGACTACACATGTAGTATAATTTACCCTGCCATCCTCACCTTCATAGCACTTCTGATCTATGCATGGGAACCATTAGTATCTCAGTGTCTAGTCGCCTCCAGTTTCCTTAGACGCCGCTGGAGTCGAGGATGACAGCCAGCAACGACCCATCCGTGCGATGCTGACAGCATCAGACAAGCACTCCGCTGCCATGCGAGGAGGGAGGTCGCGGGAGAGCTCCTTTGCTGGATCTGGTGAAGAAGATGGCACGAGGATGACCGTGGCGAGCCGGCGGCGATGAAGACTATTAGATCCAACGAGGGGCGAGGGCAGTGACGAGGAAGCTTAGATTCAGAGCCGACCACGTCAGATCGGGGCTCTCGAGCTCGATCCAAGGTTGGCGATGAGAGAAGATGACCGGTGGTGAAGAGGATGGGGTCGAGGATGCTGGATCTGATGATTGCGAGCTCGGTGACGGTGATGGCAAGTCCGGGACGACGATGATGACCTTTAGCAGATCCGCAGTGGCTCAGGGCAGGAGAAGCGGCGGCAGCTTGGGGAAGAGACCAGAGGTGGCGATGACCGGCCAGAGAGGGCTCAGGGCGGCGGCGAGGCGGCCCAAGATGCGGGAAAAATGGAAGCCTCTTCCCGTGCCGTGGTTCTTCACGCAAAGCAAGCAAGAGATAAGCAAAATCGGGATGGCAGTCGCAAAATCTGGAGCTCAGAGGGCAACAAATTTTTGGCGTCCCCGACCCGTTAAAGCATTCACGAATCTGAATGCAATCGGATGGCAATGAGAGTGGGAGTAATTACACTTGGGAGTAAAAAGTATTTTTCCTATATATATATATATATATATATATATATATATATATATATATATATATATATATATATATATATATATATATATATATATATATATATATATATATATATATATATGCGGTACAGGCTAGGGAAAAGAGCCCTAAGCCATTGCTCACCCAACTCTCCACTACCATACTCTCTCTCTCTGTTGGTCTGTAGTCACAACAGTTGGCGCCGTCTGTGGGGAGGAATGGAGAGCAAGCCTCAAGATCCGAAGAAGGATGGCACCGAAGAAAGCTCCAACGTCGGCGGCGAAGAAGAAGAAGGCAGGAGCGACGGAGTCTCGCGTCAACACCAGAGCCTCGGCGTCGGCAGCCATGGGCGCAGATAGCGACGCGGGCGCGACGGCGGTGAACGCTGGCGAGCACGCCAGGACAATCGACCCTGCCACCGCCGCCACGACGGTCGACATCGCCCCACGTACAGTGGGAGGTCCCACCGCCGGCACGGCGACAACCGTCGATAGCGCCGACCGGGTGGCCGGGAGTGGCAGTGCCGATGCCCACGTCGGCGCGGCCGTCGTCCCCTCGCCCGGTACGGAAGCGGCGAGCGGCCCCGGCAGCAACATGAGTCTCGTCGTCGACTCCGACGTCCACCACGCCACCACGGCAGGTAATCCAGGAGTGCAGACCGTGATCCCCGTTGTTCCGACCATGCAGCCAGGTACATCGTGCACTCCAGCTAAGACCACGGTGGAGAACACCCTGCTGGCGGCCCTCAGCACGTTCTAGCGGGAGTTGGCGGATCTCCGCGGGGCCGTACGGGATATGCAAGAGGCTCGGAGCCAGCAGACTCCAACGGTCGCACTGGAGCCCAGCCGGAGCGGGCGAACAGCCGAGACGCCCCGACATCTGGTCGCGTCCCGTTGCGGCGCGTCGACCCGGAATCCCCATTCTTCACAGGCTTGCAGCAGGCGGCGTGGCCGGAGGACTTCAAGTTCCCGAGTGCCATCGAGCCATACAAAGGTGACATGGACCCACGGGAGTTCGTGCGTGTCTATGAGACTGCCATCGAAGCCGCCGGCGGGGACGACACCACGAAGGCGAAGGGGCTCTCCCTCGCGTTGTAGGGGGTGGCGCTCTCTTGGTTCTTCACCATCGAGCCAAATTCCATCTACGTGTGGGAGCAGATCCGCGACCGGCTCTACAACAACTTCCAAGGGAATTACGTCGAGCGTGTCGACGCGGAAAAGCTCTTCGCAGTCAAGCAAAAATCCTCGGAGAAACTCCGAGACTACTTCAAGCGCTTCGCAAAGGTACGCTGCCAGGTCAAGGATGTCAACGAAACGACCATCATCAATGCAGCGGTACAGGGTCTTCGCCCGGGGCCGTTGGCCGAATACAACGCGCGGAAGCCAATCAAGACGATGGCGAAGCTCTTCGACAAGATGGAAGAGTACGTGCGGGCGGAGGAGGATGCGCGAAGGCGTGAGGGCGACGACTTCGACCCCGCGGGGGAGTGGTAGCAAGAAGCAAGCACGGGAGGTGACTCCCCGATAGGAAAGCACAAGCAAAAGCCCGTGAAGCCTTTCACCATGAGAGGCTCCTGTTGTAGGGGTGGCCCCCACCTAAGCCCAGCCGGCCTGCTTAGAGGGTTGTAAGGCCCAGAATGGGACATGTGTAATGACATAAATGCCCCTGAAAGGGATGATTGAGTGTAAGGGTACAATTGTAAGAGCACCCCCATGTGGATATATATATAGGCGGTACAGGCTAGGGAAAAGGGCCCTAAGCCATTGCTCACCTAACTCTCCACTACCACACTCTCTCTCTGTTTGGTCTGTAGCCACAACAGCCTTCATTTTTGAAAATTGGTACTAATGTGCTTCTCCGTCATTCAATAGACATCTTGTTTGACCTAAAAAAGCTATTGAGCAAATTAGTTAGCCAAACAATCATCACATCTTCAAAACATTTCCACACCTCAATTGGATTATTTTCAGCCCCATTGTCTTACCCACTTTCATCCTTTTGAAGGCCTCTTTTACTACTGACTCCTGAATTCTTCGAACAAATCGCTTATCAGTGTCATCAAAAGTATCAACCAGTTCAATCATACTATCCTCATTATCTCCGTTGAACAACTCGTCGATGTAATCTCTCCACCTATCCTTGATCTCGTTATTTTTCACCAAAAGCCTTAACTTAGTTGAAATCTCCCATTTTCCTTTCTCAAGTTTTGCCATCTTGTAGACATCCTTCTTGCCCTCTTTTGTACTAAGCTTTTAATGACGGGACATGTGGTCATTAAAAGTCCAGGTATATGACCATAAAATTGTGGTGGTTAGTCATCGTTAGTAGTATTAATGATCATGTATAACTTCTGGTCATTAATTCATTATTGGTGGGACAGTGTGTCATGGTTGATTATGTAGTATCAACGACCACATTCTAGTGTTAACGACCAATTTTTAGCCATTGCTAACAATGCAGTGGCCATTGCTGGAGTATTAACGGCGACCTACTTCATCATTATAAACTGTACATAGAGCATTTCCATGATATTAATGACCACATGTTTTGTCTTTACGACAACCTTTTTTACCACAAAAAGTATTGCAATATGTAATTATGAATATAAAAAATCGATAACTTGAATTCATTCTTTACATCCAATATTAAAAAAGTAATACAAATCCAGAAACATTCATGAAAAAAACATTCAATACTAGCATTATGGACATTATTGTGCCTAACCTAATTGAACACCAAAACTACAACTAGAAATATGATAAATTTCCTATTCTTCATCTAAGAGGCAAACTATAACACTATTCTTGGTAAATGAATGCAAAACATCTCTTTATCAAAGTAATGTTGGCTCATCGTGCACATATTCTATTTCATTGGGGGCCCTAGAAAGGACAATATTTATACTAGTTAATAGATATAAATGAATTGGCATAGATATAGGAAACTATAAGAACATATATCAAATCATTTTAAGTGAAGAGGTTACATCATCACGTTTAGATTTATGTGGGCCAGCATCACTACCATTATCATGGCTACCAAGCAAATAACTCTTCATTTCTGCCCATTCTTCCTACACTTGGCTCATTTGAGCCATGATATTATGATTTTGTTCTTCAAGTGTCCCATTGTTTTTCTTAGATGCTTGAAGTCTGAAAAGCAATTTGGCCTTAGTAACTACTGGACATCTCAAATCTCTTGCTTTAATGCCACCACCATATCCCACTACATGATCGTGTTGCTTTGATGGGTAACACCATAATTCAACATTTGAAAGACTAGGATTCGATTTGACTAAATTATCAAGTTATGCCTGTAATGTAACATATGAATTATTAGTACTTAATTCCTACCCACAAATACATATTATTTAAATGTAATTCATAGGAAAAAGGTTTTCACATTACATGCTTGCTAGAGGTTTCAGCATCCACCAAAGTTTCCACCTTCTTGTGAGTGTGAAAATAATAAATTATCGATACTTGGTGACATGTTTTCCTTTCCTCCCTATTGGAATAGATAACATTATGTAATGTGACAACTATTACTTGAAGTGGAAATGAGTAAAGAAGTTCAGTACATACCATGTCCCAAATTATTTATCTCTAGGGTTTTTTGCTAGTGCGATGATGCATTTCCATATTAGATCATTTTTTTAGTTTCTAATGCTCCTTGCCTGCATATAATTAAATGTAATTACTTGTTGCATTCACCTAAAGGATATGTCAACAATAAAAAAGATTGTAAATTAAGAAACAACATCAACACTTTCTCTAAGTTCCTTGCTAAAGAAATGGTCCTTCACAAGCCACTCCCAATCAGATTTGTCCACATACTTAGGAACATTTTTTTACAGCCTCCAGCATAGTATTTGCTAGTTTGACAAAGTGTTGATTTATGTTTCCACGCCAATTGATCCAAAGATCTTTAATATGCTCTATTATCTCACCTTTGTACATGTGAATTTTAATATTTTCATCTTTGTTTTCAAACTTGTTTTGCGTAGTTGTTGAAACAAGATATTAAAATGAATATAACCAAACTAGATTTCATAAAAGATACCATGAAAGAATAGGCACCTCTCTAATGGAACTTGTACCTTAATTTCATCAAAAATGTGCTCCAGAGCTGTCCCACTAATGCTCGCCCATGCTTTCACCCTTAGTGGGGTAATGTTAGTATCACATACTATTCTACCCGTGCCATGAAAAACTTTTCAAAAGAGCATGGTTATTGTAAAACTGAACTTTAAATTTATGTTTCTCCTTTAGACCAGCAACTTCTTTACATTTATTCTTGCCATGGCCATTGCATTTTTTAATTGTTTCAGAAGCTAACACAATAACGATACCTCAATCGAGATTAAGCCCAAATATAAAAAAAATAATAATTTCAATTCTACCATTGTGCATACCATTCTCTAAGGTATCTACAAGACTTTGATGCACTGGGCCTTGCCCACTTTTCATATAATCATTACCTGAGAATTGATCTACATGATCTGCAAGATTACTAAAACGTCAACTCACTAGTAAGTTGTGTGGATATATGAAAATAAATACATAATTGTAACTATTGTGGCTACTGGCCAAACAGTAAATTAGGAGAGTAGCGGAGTAGTTGTGATGAATGAACAATGCTTGCCCTTTCGCCATGCTCAGGGCATGTATATATATCTCCATGAAGCACAATTACAATCTTGCCCTTATAGTCATGCCTCTTCCATAAGGGTATACATGTCATTGAATATATCATATTGGGCCTTACAATTCCCTAACAGGTCGGATGGGCTCAGGTGAGGCCCCCCTACTGCAGCAACATATTTTTCCATAGCATCATTTGTAGATTCTGCAAGACTTTAAGCCACATGTCTCTTTTCAACATGCATATCATTTCTTACGTCACCCTCGTCACTAGCATCATCGTCGTTGTTCATGGCTGTAGGACATTACAAATATCTTAAAAAGCGAATGAAATACACAATTATTATTTTGGATACTAAACAGAGCAAAGTATGACTTTTGGACTCTTTTGCATTGCGAAACTTATTAAACCAGCTTTCTATAGTATCATCTTCTTCGGAGTCATAATTCTCATCTAAAAAATCTTTTCATTGTAATTAGTGCATTAAATGTTTTGCATTTTAAATAAGACAATAACTACAGTACTACTATTTAGTTTTGGAGAGCATGGTTCATAAAACCATTACCATTTGTCATTGCAGCATAGTTACCATAACATGTTGTCCACTTTACATAGATAGGCTTTTTTATTTGCCCCTGCACAACAACTATGTCTATAGCCATATTATTGGTGAATTCTACCGAATCACTTGATGTCTTTGGTAAGGTCCGCCTCACATGTTGTGCCGAAGCAATCTAGGACAGACGAATTGTGAACTACTCCTATCCCAATGTTGTGGATACAGACATGCTTAGCGCTTTTTAGTTAAATATATTATTTGACTGGAAAGAATTATTGAGCCGCATTAAATATTGTCAGATGAACTCTAACTTAATTGGGTCTTTAATTATTATATTTGAAGATAAAGATCCACTATTATTTTATTTAATTATATGCAGACCCATACTTGATCTATATAAGTCTAAATTGAAGATGCATTTAAAAGGACTTTTAATTGATCCAGCCGAATGCCCATCAGATGATAGTCATGAAGAGAATAAAGCAATCAGTTCAGCTGAGAAAGAAAAGGTAGAGCAAGAGAACTACGCATGCAGCAAATTCCAAGGGGAAGAGATCCATGCATGCATGCATGCGTAGATGTGGTCAAAGAGAAAGAGAAAGGAGATGATGTGTACAGCTGGCCAAGGGAGCAAGGCTGTGCGACCATGTCCAAGCCCATGGGTGGTGAATCCCCTCCTCATGATTGAGACATCAGCCCATGGCAAAATAACGGAAGCCCATGAGGACAGCCGACACAAGACATCAAGCCAAGGTCTGCGTGCCAAGTACATCAGCCGAGTTGTTCCTGATTCTAACCATGTAATTAGTGGGCTCATTAGCTTGGTCATTAGTTTAGGCAAGAAGATTAATTAGAGAATTTGAGTCGGTTGCTCTAATCGAATAGGACTTTTAGCCTGCTCAAGCCAATGCCGGGCGTGCGTGTCATATGGGAGAGGCCACCATAAATACCTCATATCCCATCTTGTAACCCTAGACCATCATGAATCAATCTATTATTTTCAAAGAGAGCTATATGCTTGTTCTTTCTAGGGTTTGACACATAGATGCAACCTAGAGGGGAATTGGGTGTTCTTACCCCGTTGTTCTTGTGATTCCTGGTGTTTGGTAGGAAGAACGTTACGTCTACTTTTGCGTGGCCGAGTAGACGAGGATCTAAGTGTGTAGTTGGGTAAATTCTTTAGTTGTAGGTTACTGTATTGAGATAGTGGTTGGCATCATTGGTTTGTCAGGTTACACGGATCTAAAGTTATCCTTAGTCCTACATCGTGAAGATCGGGCACCCCATATCATCTTTGTATTAGAGCGCTAGGTTAACACGATAGGATTATTTACGCTAGCATTAGATTAAAATTTTTTGTTGTCCTTTTATTTCCTATAGTTCATAAATAGAAAAACACAAAAATAGCAAAACTCTAGTTTTTGCATTTGTTATTTTTGTGAGTTTTGTTAAATTTTTGTCCATTCAAAATTTTGTTTAAGTGTTGATTGTCATGTTCCTTTGCGTTACTTAATCGTTGAGTCCACATAAAACTTAGAAATTTTTGCTAGTTGGATCTCTCAATTAGCATCCAAAAATATCTATCCAAGTTGTTGCCAGCCATTATTTTTCTTCTTGTGCTAAATTGCTACTCGGGACAGCTGGACTCATAATTGAACTTAGATTGGTTGCTCGGTTTGGTTTAGAAATCTTAGCATCACCTTTAACCGTGAGGGAGTTGGCTGAACTCCCATCCTACTATCCTAGGCCTGGCCAGCCGTATCATCTAGTATATTTGTGAGTCTGCTCGCCGGCTGGGAATCTTTGGGTTGGTGCTATTTCAAACCGAGCCAATTGATCTATTCAATGGTGTTCAGTCTGAAAGCCAACATGAGGGTACTCAATTCCAGTAACTACAAGTTCCGAACTGTTGTTGCTGGATTGATCTAAAATTTCTTTGCCTTGTGGCCACACTCAAACTAGCCAAAAAGCATTAATCACAGTGAGCTTTACTTATACTATTTCCTTTCATCTTTGAGACTAGTTTTTGACATTGCATTAAGGGCTGCTCTTGGTAATAATTACACTTGTTGAAATTTTTGATTTTGCACAAAGAAAATCTAAAACCTTAGTATCGGCCACAAGTCAAAAAAGAAAAAAAGAACAGAAGGCAGCCGACATAAAGAAACAGCCTCGGCAAAAGTAATAAGAAAAGAAAAGTGAGCTTTGGCCGAATTGGGGTAAGCTAATTCTTGTTCATAATTTTCAAATTGTGTATTTTATTCCTTGAGTAATCATGTGCCCTTTGTTGGATTGAAATCGGAGACAGAGGGGGGGGGGGTTGAATGTCGCTCTCTCTAAATTCGTCCCCCACAAGTACCCACGATCAACTTCCTCTTCAATAGCAATGAGAAGCTATGAAGTAGATAGAAATGTTCTTTGGAAGAACAAGTAAACAGACATGCAAAACGAGCCTAGCAAGAAAAATAGCAAGCAAAAACCTTAAGGACCAACAACCAAAACTGACTGGGCGGTCAGACTGCAGGTCATTGGGCAGTCTGACCTCAGCCTTGCCTCCGGTTTGACCGCCGCCACAATGCCGGTCAGACCGCCCCTGATAATCCGGTCTAACCGCCTCTCTATTACCGGTCAGACCGCCCTTCGAGTTCCACACAGACAACAGGCTGACAAAAATTCAGAGATTTGCTAGATTCAATGGAATGTGTGGTTTTTCTCTTTTCTCCTCAATCCAGAAGTGCAAGAATATAATCTAAATAGCATTAAGCACTTTTGAAACCGAGGATTTCATCATTTGAGCAAGAATTTGAGATTTTGCCCAAAAAACTGAAAAGACATGAGATGAAATCCAAATTTCCTAATTTCTCACTATTTGTCCAATCTTTGCTTATGATCTTTTGCAATCGACTTAGCAAAGAACTCAGGACTTTCCAAACCAAATCTCATGCCAAGTTATGAAGGGAATCAAGAAATCCAAACAACCTCTGGCATGAAACCCTAGAAAACTAGAAACAGGGGAAGATTTGACGAAGGATGCAGATTTAACAGAAGTGATTTAATCTACCAAAAACTCTAGGAAATGGATTGAACATATGACCATGAATCTTTTCCATCACAGAGTTTTCAAGAACCAAATTCATAGAAGTTCCAAACCAACACAAAGTCTACTCCATCAAAGAAGAACAGAGAGAGAGAGAGAGGCAAAAACTGAAATCCATCTCAAATAAAGCAAAGGATGAAAATAGCCAGCAAAATCATTCTTGTATTGATAGAGAGGAAGAACGATGAATGATTACACAGGGATTACAATCATCTCCTCTCAAACACAAAACTCAAGAGTTCATCCCATCTCTCTGTTACCACAAACTAACGAAGGGAGACAAGAACCACCAGACTCTGCTCTCTCTCAACTACTCCCAACAACTAAAGAGAAAAGCTAAAGCCATCAACCCCTTATCCAAGACTTGACTACATGCATGAGACACCCCTCCTTTATATAGCCATCCCCTAATGGATTTGAAATTTGCTTTATCCATTAAGCCTCAACCTTTACCCGCTAATGCTAACCAAATCCGCTTCCTTATGCAGCTTCGCGCTTTTACCAAAATGCCCCTCCTGCACCTTCCGGGAAGCTTCCGCATGCCTTGTCGTCCAAGCCTCGCAACCACCTCGAGTCATCGCCGTCTTCGGCACACCTCGACCATTCTGACCTCGACACCACCTGAGCCTAGTCCGGTCCTCCGTGCCTCGCCACGACTCCGCCTCGATGTCCTGCAACCATCACAGACAAGAAATATATTACATAGCACCGCTCGAAACATGTAAATCTCATTAGCATCAACAAATCATACTCAAGCATAAAATAGCCCAAATGACCGATCGGAAAGAAGAATATGCCTCAAGTCCGACTAACCAACCCCGACTGAGCCAAATGCCAACATGGCACGAAATGCACAAACCAAACTCAATCTTTCCAAAATACTTCGTCAATTACTCATCACAAACATGGGGTCATAACCACATGGTCTCTCACCCTTACATTTCATGTTATTGCAAGTGGCTAGCGTCTTTCCTAGTACTTGGTATAAAACGAGTTATTTAATCCTTAATTTTGGATTACTTCTAATTAGCTCATTCCTTTATTTGTATTGAGTCACATTGATCTTTGCGTGTGTGTTCATACATTTCACTTAAACCTATTGGATCAGCACTTAGGCAAAGTATTCTACCTTGGATTATTACTTAACTTTACAACATCAAGAATTTCCTATGGCATAGATAAATACTTTTCCCTCCAAGCTCCACATATAAACCATTGTTTCATACAGCACTTGGACACTGAATTCGCTTGATCTATCACCTTTGATTGTCTATTATCACCAAGGTACGTATGTCTTCGCGATCCGAGGAGGCATAAGAACTTTGGTTGGTAAAGAGAGGGTGAGGATGGGTGATTCTACATAAATTCTACATATTCTTTGCTATTTTTGCAATATTAACAATGACAGGATATTCAACATTTCGTTCCACATGGTGTGTTTCTTTATACTTGTATTTCCTATTCTATGGAAGCACAGATCCAGAGGAGTATCTCGAATAGGTGGAGTAACTCAAATGCGATATCATGTTTCAGAAGCTGTCTAAAGCCAAGAAAGTGACACAAGCCATTGTGGAGTTTGAAAAATATGCATACACTTGGTGGAAGCGATATCCTGAGAAGTAATATGTCTCTACTTGGGAAGAATTAAAGGAAGTCTTGAGAGAAGAGTTTGTGCCATATGAGTATGAGCTAGAGTTACTTCATCATATGAAGAGCATTTGCCAAGGACATCAATTTGTCCAATCTTATTATGATGAGCTAGATTATGCTATGTATCATGCCAACATCACAAAGACATGTGCAATGAGGGTTTATTTCAAAATAGGTTTGAATTTTAAGATCGCTACTACTGTTCATTTGAAATATGATGGTAGTATGCAGGATCTTATGAATTATGATATAGAGGAGGAGAGGAGAATTATGTAAAGGCGCTCACCACAGTTCAACCTGAGTCTACACTTCAGTTCACATGCCTTTACTAGTGCGTCACATGAGAAGGCGACCGAGTATGGGACTTTTCCTTCAGTCAAAGCGTCATGTCGTGCTGCCTCATTGCTACATGAGGAGATCGTGGTTGATAGTAATTACGCCATTATTGACCTATGATTCATGGAAGATGAGATGCTTCAAAACCTATGTGAGGATGAGAGTTACATAGCCAAATTGAGTGAGAGAGATAAAAGCAATGAGTTGTGTGATTCCACCATATGTGAGTTTGAAAGCATCCAAATTGAGTGTGAGATAAATACACTGTAATACCCGTGGGAAAGAAAAGGGAAGAAAAGCAAAGAAATTGCCGTCAGAACCCTAGAGGTTAATTTCAGGTAGGGTACTCTGTTCACAGAGATACCTAACTGTCCAGGGGCCAGTTGGTACCTCTCACAACCATAGGGTCATCACTCGGCATAAACAAACCTGAGATATTTGCAAAATACTATAGCAACCACCAACTATCCCAATCACCAAAATATTAACTAGTAGTCACAAGGCACCAGAAGGGACAACCAACATAGCGAGGTGTGAAGCACAGGCCGAAGCCAGCCAAGTAAAAAAGGCAAAATCCCATTTGGTTACCAACATAATATCAACCGGCAACCCATTTAGAACAGTGAAGCCAACATAGCACCCTCCAAAAAACACAGCACATCGCCTCTGGATAGCATGGCCACAACCAAGAAGAGTATACCTAGCCAGTTGAATAAGAAGAGGAGAAGTTAGAGGAAACATTGAGCACGACATCAGTGAAAACCCAACTCTTCCTTCTTCTCTTCCCCATTCCAAACCCAAGGACCACATAGTCAAGCCTTGTCGGCTACCACAAGAACCGAACCAAGGCTGCTGACCAGGAGCCAAGAAGCAAGCCTCAGGGCATCAGGCCATCGGGGGAGAAGGGCAACATCGCACAACTGACCAAGGTAGCCCGACAATCTACCGACAAAGGTAGCTCCCGTCTATTCTCTGCAATAGCATCCAAATTTTAGAAGTAAACCATTCATAGCCCATAGTCAACAAGCAATCAATAGAATGGCATAGCATCACCAGAGCAGCATCTAGGCACCCTAGAGTATGTGCGCAGAAGGGAAAGGAGTAGAGGGGAAGAAGGTTTACCATAGGCGAGAATTGGCGACGACGCTGGTAGAAGTTGTAGCAGAACCCAAGAGGAAGAGGGGTGCCACAGAGGGTTCTAGTGAGGAGCCATGGGAAGCGAGCAGCCACGGCGGACCGGCCAGGGCTAAGAGCGTAGTCAGAGCCAAGCGACTCACCAGGGGCGGACGGTGAGCTGGAGTTGGGCCGAAGAAGTTGGCACAGGGAGGAGACGGTAGCGGCGAGGCCGGGAGGAGACATGAGGACGGCGAAGCAATGGCCGAGGAGGTGTGGCGCCGGGATCTGATCTGGATCGGGAGAGGAGGAAGTGAGGTGAGGGAAGAAGAAGCGACTGAGTAGGTGAGGTCACTCGATCGGCTGAATAGGAAAGAGAAAAAGACAAGAAAGAAAAAAAGAGGAGGAGAGAAAAAGAAAAGAAAAGAGGAGAAAAATGAAGAGAAAATGGTAGACGTGTAAATAAGATTTATCTACGATTATAGATGACTATCATTAAATTATGATCATTTGGGCACTGGGCATCGAAAAGGTGTCCGGTGAGAGAGAGAGGTTGTTGGTATCGGGTTTGCGCGTAAGAACATAGTTGGTCGTCTATATGCATAGAACCATTGTTGTTTGCATGTTGTGTGAATTGCAATGATGAGTTGAGGGTTCGAGTGATGCTTTCAGGTGGAGGTTTTGGTTTGGCGCTCCTCCACGCATCGTCCACGGGAATAATCAGGCAAGTGCATGGTAGAACAGTGAACTATGGTGAATGTTTGTTATTCGTGTTTCCATGCCATGATTTACAGTATTTATTAGATGATATATATGACTATGGGCTAATCATACCTTGATGAGTTCAGCTTATGATTAGACATCCACATTTGAAGAATGTTGCATCATGCAAAATGCATAAGAGCCCGGTTGGTGAGAAAGTCATATGACTAGTCCAGAGTGCTCTTAAATAAAACCTACAGAGGTAGGCACCTCTAGGGATGGAGGCAGAGGGGTTTCACCGACGAGTGAAGCAACTCCACTATATCAGTATAAGCGGCATACAGAGATGCATTATGCATTGCACTCATAGACCTACGATGGTAGGCCTCCCACGACGGTGGGGAAATCAAGATCTACTTCGGTAGGCACCTACAGGGATGGAGGCAGAGGGGTTTCACCGACGAGTGAAGCAACTCCACTATACCGACATAAACTACATACAGAGGTACATTGCATCGCATTGCATTTGCAGGAAACGAATGGGAGACAGGGAGGAAATCCAGAGATTCTGGGTTATAGTTCATAAATGTGATTTAATGATTACTGTACCAACCCCACTATTTTATCATGTGCTTGCTAAGTCTTCGGACTCACCTTTGCTTTATTGTTGTTTTTAGGTATCTATTGAAGGCGACATGTATGAGCGGGAGTAGCATAGTCGTTTCACGTGCCACAGTAATTCACATATTATCTATAGTTGACATATTTAGCCTTGAATAGTTTGAGTACTTTTTTGGTAATTAGCAAATTTATACCTCTTATGCGCTTAGTGTCAAGTGTATCAACTTTTGTCGTTTGGTTGATATTTAAATAAAGGAATTGCTTCACAAGACCAATGGCAAAAGTTGGAGTTGGTTGCATTATAGAGTTGGTGGTAGCACTTTGGGTTAGGGAGGGGCCAGGGTGTTACATACACTAAAAGAAAGGAGAGAAGTAGACGATATACAAAGTGAGATTGAAACTAACACATTAATATCTACTTCTAGTATTGTCTCTCACATTGTGCAGGTTGACATTGATGACAAGGAGCTGAACATTTAGCAACTGGCACCATTGGAAGTAAAAGATGAGATAACCATGGGTGAAGTACTTGCTGCCCGTGGATACATTATGAATTCATACCTACAACACCTACATCATCTGAGGACCATAAAAGTAACAATATTGATACTGAATTTAAATATAAAATGGTGAGTAATTATGAGAACTCATGTATTCAATTGGAAATTCCATTTTCTGAATTTTCTAAGCTTAATTTACATAATGTGGAATTGATTACTCATAAAAAAGTTCTTACTAGAATATCCCTTGATAATTCTTTATACTATATCATGTTTGATGATCCCAGAAAGCTATCTAGTGTGATTGAGAATGCTACTAAAATTTCATATTTAAAATCACTAGTTAGTACCTATGCCTACACATATAAATTCAATTTGATCGGAGATTACGGTGTAGATAACAAGTTCTATGTTTATCGAATATACATTACATGTGATAAGTTTGCTGAATTGAAATTACATGTTTGGATAAACAATCTTTAGTGCCATATCATGATATCAACGAAAAGAGTTTCAAAAATAGTGCTTTTTTGTTTTAAAAGATTTCTTAAGCGTACTTGTTTACCATTTGATGTGCAATCATGTATAGGTGATCAGAGTAGTGTAGTTGAAGCATGGAAGGCACTAAAAATTTTCTCCTCCATATTTGAACAACTTGGTCTAGTTTTTCCCATTAATAACTTGTCCATGTACTTAGAAAAGTTGAGGATGACTTTTTCTCATGGGAGAGAGAAAGATGTGAACGATAGTATTGCAATGTATACATATTATAACTGATGTTGTACTAATTGATTTATGCAAAACAACGAGAATAATACAATAATTTATTTGTACATATACCATGTATATGTGTTATTCTTTTTGTGTAACATCCCAAAATTGGGTTTTCTGGAAAAAATTAAATTCAAATTAACTATTTTAAAGTAATTGGATTTTACTTGGCTTTTATTTGATTTTCTGGATTTTATTTCAAAATTTAAAGCAAGAAAATGTATTTTAAATATTTTATTAAAGCCAAAAATGGAAAATTATATTTTTCCTAGCCTTGCCTAAATTTTTAAATATTATTTGAGAATTTTCTGAAATTTAAAATCAATTTTCAAAGTTACAAAATATTTTATAAAATTATTAAAATTCAAATCTGAAATTAAAAATATTATTACTAAGTCTAAAATGCTTCCAGGAATATTTTATGATTTTTCTGGAATTTTTAGACATTAAATATTATTTTTCGAAGTGTTTATAAAGTTTCTAGTAATTGCTGAAATTTATTCCGAAAATAAAAACCAAATTAATCCTATCCCGCCACGTGTCGCTCTCAGATTAAATCCACCTCTCTCCACGTTTTAATCCTAGCCATCCACCACAACTTACCACTTCATAAAATCTAAAGGCCATCATCCCCTCACTTGCCACGTGTCAAGAATCCAACGGCCCGTACCCCTTCACTAACTCTCACTCTCTATGACACATGGGACCCATATGTCATATCCTTCTTCAACCTCACCTTCTTCCTCCTCCCACCCTCTCTCTCCTCCACCATTAAAACCGAAAATGAGCTTTAAAATCCCGCGTTTCTCCCTCATAAAATCCCGATTAAAGAGTGGAAACGGATGCCCTATTACTCCCCTCCATTCCTCCGGCCGTTTCCCCTCTTTTATTTCCTTTAATCGCGGTTTGCATTAACTCCGGCGAGGCTCCAAAAATCCGGCCACCCCTCCTCCCCTTGCCTATAAATACCGCCCGCCCCTCATCCGCCGCCGCCGGTGAGTGCCGCCGCCTCCCCTCACCCGCCGCCGCCGTTCGCCGCCCTCCCGCCGGCCGCCGGCCACGGCAAGGCCACCGGCCGGCCATCTCCCGAGCCGGCCATGCGCGTGTGCCCGCGTGGCCTCCACGTCGGCCGACCTTGTCCGCGTGGCCGCCACCTCGCGCCCGCGTGGCGCCATGTGGCCGGCGCGCCACGTCGGCGAACCCCGTGGTCCGTGGATCCGGTTCACGGTAGACCGGACCCACCGGTCATTCAAATATGTTTTCCCGCTCAGAAAATTCGAAAATTGATGACATCATAAATAGTATTTTTCAGTGTAAAAATAATTCCCGAAAGTCAGCCTTTTCCTTTTTCCCTCCTGTTAATATTTCGGAAGCCATAACTTTCTCATTTTAACTCCGATTTGAGCTGTTCAAATTTCTAAAATTTTCTAAAATCATAAACTATCCAAATATGGACTCTTTTTGAATTTTTGAGTTTTATTTAAATTTTGTTTGATTTTATTTGTTTTGCTTGTCTGTCTTTTCGCGCGTAGATTCCGCCGTCGCCGAGGAATTCGTCGAGTCGCAGCAAGAAGACCCAATTAGCGCTCAAGAAGGCAAGTCTCCTTTGATCATCTCGAACCTATGATTTTGAAAGGTTTTAATTATTTCAAATTATGTGCATTGCTATTTATATAAAATATTATTTCAAATCTTAAGGGTTAGTTAAACCAACCTTGTTATACCCTCCATTGAAATTGAATGCCATGTACCTTTGTCACCCTAGAATTTCATTTGTCTCAATAATGAGATTATTACTGAATCTTTGTGAATAGTGGAATGATAGTGAAATGCTCAGTCATGCTATTTAATATCGTTGAATTCTTGAAAATGGGAAATTATGATAACCTTGTGTTTATAAATTTAGTGGTAATTGGAGTTGCCACTGTTCTTTTAAAATAAAATAAAATGTGAAAATTTGTTTAGATTAGGGTGGATGGTTGGTTTGGATTGGTGCAGCAAGCCCGAGATCTTGTTAAGTGTATGTTCCACCCTAGTCAATTAAGGACCGACGCTTGTGTTTGTCCAGACTGAGCATTAACCGTACAACCACAAGTCTATATGGGTACGACCTAGCTGACTAACTTACGATAGTCTAGTTTAGGTGCCACCAGTAGAAAGTGGGTGCCAGGGATGGACTGGTTATTCACAGTGAGGGACAGGGATTTACTGTACTCATATGGCGCAAGAGGGGGCTTCGGTTCGGGCGGTTAGCCTACCTGCGGTGAAACCTTAGCGGGTGGTATCTAGCTAGATTAGAGTAAGGTAAAGGCTTTGTGATATTTTATCTGGGTCTCATGCCAAAGGAAGCGTGTTGACTTTTAGGATAATTTATCTCTTGTGGGTAAAGTTGTACAACCTCTGCAGAGTGTAAAACTATTCGAATAGCCGTGCCCACGGTCAAGGGCGGGCAAGGAATGCATTCACATGGTAGATTTCTGGTTTTGTTTTAAAATCAAAAGTTTTGTATTCCGAGAGTGGAGGGAACTCTCGGAAGGGTATCCTGGCAGTTGGAGCCAGAGAGGGTGGATGTAACCCGCAGTATTAAACTTGTTCAAGTTGTTTAAGCTAGTGTTGGTAGATGAAACCTTCACTATAGAATTATTGATAGTTTCTGCTAAAATATTTACTTTATTAAATTGATGCCTTCGAAAATAATTATTATTATTTGAAATAAAATATTGCTTTGTGCAAAAGAACCATATAGCCTTCCTTTGTCAAGCCTTACATCTATGCATCTTTCCCAAGACTTGCGGAGTACTTTATGTACTCACGTGCTACACTCAAAAATAATATTCAGAAGAGTATGAAGCTCAAGAAGGCGACTACGACTTCTTCGTGGGTGGATTCGACGAAGGATTTCAGGAGTTCTAGGTCGCGCTTCCCCAGTCAATTGCCTGTGGCGTATTGATGGGTCTTCACCGAGTTTATCTTTTGCTTCCGCTGTGTTTCGTGTGTGCGAGGTCTTGAAACCTCAATTGTAATAATGAGACCTTTCGGTCTGTACTCTTTAATATTGTAATAAAGCGTTGCTGGTTATGTATTCATTTCTGTTTAACTGTGTGCACTAGCTTTGATCTGGGACTAGTGCAGTAATACACAGAGGGTCCGAGTTCGGAAATCCGGGGTCCCGACATTTTGTTTACTATGTCTTCAGGTAATCATAATGTGCTAAATGGGAGAAGTGTAAACGATATATATATATACCATGCTTATACACTGTATTTTTTGTTTAGTACATTTTTAGGTTATCAAAAACTGAGGGTGGCTTTTCTTGAAGAGGGGAGGATGATGCGGATACATACATACTTAGCACTTTTCAGTTATATATATTATTTGACTGAAAAGAATTATTAAGCCACACTAAATATTGATAGGTGAACTCTAATTTAACTGGGTCTTTAATTATTATACTTAGAGATACAGAGCTACTAATATTTTATTTAATTGTATGCAAACCCATACTCGATCTGTACAAGCCTAAAATGAAGATGTGTTTAGACAGACTTTTAGTTGATCCAGCCAAAAGCCCAGCAAATGATGGTCTTGAAGAGAAAGAAGCAATCAGTTTAGCTGAGAAAGAAAAGGTAGAGCAAGAGAACCACACATGTAGCAAATTCCAAGGAGAAATGAGACGATGTGCACCTGGCCAAGGGAGCAAGGCCGTGTAGCCATGTCCAAGCCCATGGGTGGTGAATCCCATCCTCATGACCAAGACATCAAAGACATCAGCCCAAGGCAGAACAATGAAAGCCCATTAGGACAACCGATATAAGACATCAAGCCAGGGTCTGCGTGCCAAGTACTTCAATCGAGCTATTCCTGATTCCAGCCATGTTATTAGTGGGATCATTAGCTTGGTCATTAGTTTAGGAAAGAAGATTAATTAGAGAGTTTGAGTCAGTTGCTCTAGCCAAATAGAACTTTCAGCTGGTCCTAGCCAATGCCGGGTGTGTGCGTCATGTGGGGGACGCTGCCATAAATACCTTGTGTGGCCAAGTAGACAAGGATCTAAGTGTGTGATTGGGCAAATTATTTTGTCACATGTTGCTGTATTTACACAGTGGTTAGCACCATCGGTTCGTCATGTTACACGGATCCAAAGTTATTGTTGATCCTACATCGTGAAGATCAAGCACCCCGTATCACCCAAGCAGAGGCTTTGACTCCTCCATATGCGCATCCTTGAATTGTGACAACCTGCATAGATAGCATTATTCTCAAGTACTTAAAATTTTACCTGACTATATGCACAAAGATTGTTAAAAAATGCCAAAAAAAAATCAAATGCTAATGTAGATAAACTAATTATTAAATGATAAAGGACATGCTTTATTATTAACCATTAAAACTTGCTACATATGACTAAAAGACTAATAATGCCATCGATCGTTCGTAAGGTGTAAAACATGCATAATGAAATGAATGGCTCAAGGCCAAGACTTGAATAAATAGGTGGGATCATGAATTTCTCTTTCTCTTTGATGATGCTGCTGGAGGTTCTTCAAGTATATCTTCTCAGTCACCATCATAGGCCTTAGGTGAATTTTTTCAACATCTGAATGTCCACCTGGCACATCATAAGTATCATGTGGTTGCATTTTCACAACCAAGTTCCATCCTTTGATCTGATTGTCCTCCACAAAAATATACTTAAGCAGCTTGGCTAGCTAAGACAAATGGCTTGTCAGTCCAAAGCAAGCATTGGAGGTTAACAAGGGTACTCCCAAAGATGAGGGTTCTAATCACTTAGAAATAGTATCAGACATAGTATCTTCAATACATAATATCTATTGGTGAGGCCAGGTAATAAATATTTCTTTTCTCTCTCAATCTTCTCTCTCTCTCCCTCACACATATCTATTGGATAGGTTTAATGCTATGGACTCTACTCTACTCCTCAATGCATGTTTTAGCCATGTCTTCTTATTAGTTTTTGTGCTCATACAATGTTTCATGCAAGATAATACTTTCATCTCTTTCTTCCTTAACTCTTTGCCATATCATATCTCATCATATGTTGAGTTAGTTAATTTTATGGACATTGTACATGGTGGAGCATTGGGAGTACCCTAATGAGGCTATATCTATCTTTCTTTATCCCATGATTTTTATTAAATACATCTATCTAGTTGCAATGAAATAATGGCACACGTCTTCCACCTAAAACTGCAACTCAAGTATCTTTGTTAACACACCATAATATTCCATGCATCACCATCACTCCTTTCTTCCTAAAAAAACACAACCCCGCTATTCTACGTATAGTGAAATCTATCTCAGCTCTCTGTGTGATATATGAATCCATTCATGTCATAGCTAGTAAAACATGATATATTTTCAAAGGACCACATGACAGAGAGAGAAGGACTTCCATTAGCTCACTCTTATCATTTTCATAGCAATGATGTACCTACAAAGTGAAAATATATGCCTTGTTCTTTTGGCCTCTTCGATAGTCAAAACAAACAGGATGGCTTCTTGAAGTGGATTTGCCAAACGGCTTCTTAAGCCCAAAACCATGCGCGCTATCTGTGTCAGTGTCTTTGCCATCCACTATCGTCTCAAAAAGCACAAACAAAAGCCATCAGTCATAGCCCAAAAGAACAAGGTTCATGTAATCGCAAGAAACATATATATTTGAAATGTACATGTCTTTAGGAAAGTTATTTGTTTCACCTTCTCTTTAAACCATTGAATGAAGTTTTGGTTCCACTTGGTGGTAAAAGGTTGTACTAAAGAGCCTTCTTGACTATTAGAGTACTTGCTATAACACCAAAAAGAAGAATTTATATCATTATGCAACAAGAATTGTAACATGTGCAGGACAATTGTGTTTTCATTCTTCCAGGATGATTGTGTTATCTCAACATCATCCAAGTACCTAGAGCATGGTGTCATAAACTCATCTGCAATGTAGTCCTCAACAATCGAACCCTCAGGGCGAGCCATGTTGTGTACTAGTGATTTCAAACAATGTATATGTCTCTTAGAGAGATACATCCGATGATATATTGTAGGTCCACCAATAAGAGCCTTGTTAGCCAAATGGACAGGCAAATGCATCATGATATCAAAAAAGGATGGTGAGAATTCCTTTTGAAGCTTACATAGTGTTTGTGGTATTTAGTCATCCAGTGCATCGAGTTATTCAACTGAAAGTGCTTTGGAGTTTAATTTGCAAAAGAACTGGCAAGGCTCTAACAGAGGTTCATAAATATTTTGAGGGACAAGTCCACATAGTGCAAGAGGAATTATATGATTTAATATAACATGGCAATCTTGGTTCTTCAATCCTGATATTTTTTTGCTCCTTGATTTTAATGAGTTAGCTAATATTCAAAGAAAATCCATCTGGAACATTCAGATCTTTAAAAAACATGAGAAGTAAATCCTTTTGTTGTGGAGACAAAGTGTAAGCTGCAGGTGGCAAAATTAACTTGCCTCCATCATCTACAGGATGGAGATGTGACCTTAGGTTCAACAATTCCAAAACAAGATGATTATTAATTTATCCTTTGTCTTCCCATTGATGTTCATAATTGTTCCAATGATACTATCACATATATTCTTTTCTATATGCATCACATCTAGATTAGGACGTAGCAAAATAGTTTTGAAATATGGTAAATCAATAAATATGCTCTTTTTTTCCAATCATCTCCCCTATCATTGTGTGATATCTTGGTCTTCTTACTTGTATCCTTCAAAAAGATAATCACCCTAGATCATGCACTTGTTGTAGCACATCATCTCTAATTAATGATCTTGGTGGTCCTCTACTCTCTCTGCTACCGTCAAAAGTATGTTTATCATTTCTCCATCTATGACCTTTGGAAATAAAGTGTTGATGACCCATGTAGCAAAACATCCCACCTTTTTTAAGCCACAATGAATAAGTTTCTTTGTGGCAAATAGGATAGGACAACCTTCCCTTAATGCTATGCCCTAATAGGTTCCCATGAGCTAGGAAGTCATGGACTGTCCAAAGAAGGGCTGCATGTAGCTTAAAATTTGTTTTGGTTGATGCATCATACATTTCAACTCCATCCTCCCAAAGTTCAATAAGTTCCTCTATCAGTAGTTACAAGTAAACATCAATTGCATCCCCAGGACCATCTAGTCCTAGAATCAGCATGGAAAATATTACATTTTGGTGTTTCATGCAAATTGAGAGGAACAAGGAATACATGCCAAATGTTGTATGAGGTGCTCATGTTAAAAAATGGTTGGAAACCATACCTAGCAAGACATAGCCTAACATTGTGAGGTTCCGATGCAAATGAGGGGTGGGTTTCATCAAAAAATTTCCATGCTTTCGAATCAGTAGGGTGTTGCATCACTGCATCGTCTACCCTACCCTCCTTACGCCATTTATAGAAAGCAGAAGTTTTACTGGACACATACATCTGCTGTAGCCTTTGCTTGAGAGGAAAGTAATGCATAGTCTTCTTTGGGATCTTATTCCCTTTGGCTGAGAGCATAGTTTTCCCTGTATGCTTATCTTCCTTCCATCTAGATAGTCCACACACCTTGTAGGATTCAGCATCGATATCTTGTTTCTAGTACAATATGCAATCATTCTTGCAGGCATCAATTTTCATGTAACTCAGTTTGCACTCCTAGATAGTATTTTTTTGCTTCATAATAAGACTTTGGCAAACTATAGTGATGTGGTAGGAAGTCCTTGCAAAGTAACTCCAACAACATGGTAAAGGACTTATTGCTCCACTTCCCCAAATTCTTAATATGAAGCAAGTTTACTAGAGCAGACAATTTAGAGGTACTGGAGCCTTGGTAAAGTGGCTGGTTATAGTTGTCCATTAAACTATAGAACTTTGCAGCTTCATCATTGGGTTTCTCTTCGAATCCCTCATTGCTAGATGGTGGACTCATTGTTTGTCCGATTGGATTATTGTACTGAGGAAACAAATCCATCATCAGCTCTTGCATTCCATCATATCCTTCTTTGCTAACTTCTTGAGAGTTGTCCTCACTTTAAACTTCAAAATCTATCTAAGGTTCCCCTAAGACTTCACCATAGTGATACCAAAAGGTATAGCTCTCAAGGATACCATACACTTTCAGATAACAAGACACTACTTCATGCGACCTAGAGTATGTATTGCAGCATCAGATGCATGGGCATCAAATTGCAACACCACTACCCAGCCTACCGAAGGCATAGTTGAGGAAATTCTCTACCCTATCCAAGTATTCCTTATTTAGTTGGTCATCAACCAGACCCATCTATGTCTTACTCGGAGACATCTACACAATTTTCTAATTTTTTATTAGGTGAATAACCCTGTGTGGAGTAAATATGATATCAAAGTAGAGACAAAATATGCACAATCATGTCAAGTTGGCATAAGTAACTAGACTATCTCGGGTCAAGCTGACAAAATATATGTTGGAACTAATCTTGTTGTTCATAGTGGTCGTGTGTCGAGTACTTTGTAGTCGTATGTCGTGTACTTGTGTGTCGAGTATCGTGTTGTAGTCATATGAAGAGTACTCGTGTGTTGAGTACTGTGTGGTCGTAGATCCCGAAGGAGACTTCGGAGTAGAGTGCTCGTGTGTCGAGTACTCCGTAGTCGAAGATTTACTTTAGTAGCTGAAGAGTTACTGTAGCAGTCGGTACTTGGTGAATTACTGTAGCAGTTGGTGTGTCCGAGTTCTACAGTGGTCATAGCTATGGTGGTCGTAAGCTACAGTGAACCACTTGTAAGTGGAGTGATCGGTAGTTGTAGCTACTGTGGTCGAACATGATCGAGAAGCTGTAGTCGAAGAGCCATGGTCGAAGTAGCAGCCGTGGTCGAAGAGCTATGGTCGAAGACAATGTGGTCGAAGACACCATGGTCGAGAAGCTGTGGTCGAAGTGCTTGTAAGTCGAGTAGCAGCTGTGGTCGAAGAGCCATGGTCGAAGACACCATGGTCGTAGTAGCCGTGGTCGAGCAGGCACAGTGGTTGTAAGTCATCACTGGGCATCCGAGTAATGGTTGAGTCAATGAGTCATGGTGTAGTGACTGCATGCATGCAACGGAAGTATTAGTGGCTGCATGTATGTAATGGAAATATTAGTGGTGTAGTTAGTGCATCATCAAAGTTTTTGTAACCGTTTGTTGTATTGATAAGTATATAAAGTAGAGAAAATAGAAAACCTATACGGCATTACGTAGCAAAAAAACTTTGTGTGTCTGAGTTGATCGCAAGATCTCTATGTGTCTGAATTGCTCGAAAGTGTTCTTGTGTGTTGCGTCCACTGAGAGTGTGTGTTTTGATCCATCTGGGCCAACAATAAGCACAACCTTGGGTCAAGTTACCTTAAAAAATCATATTAGTTAAGGAATCATTGATAATCAACAAGTATGGTGACTAAATACGACATCATCAAATATGCCACTGTCATTTCTCTCTCACAAATACAACCAAAGAAGGAATATTAATTATTGTTTAAGGAAACCTAACAAGATGAACACATGCACCACATATGTCAGAACAAAAAACAAACAAAAGATTAATCTACAATTAGAAAGAACATCACGAGCTATCTCTGGTCTAGAACCTAAACTGTGGTATACGTTCTTCAATTTTTTTGGTCACACAACCAAGATAGGAACAAAATTAGGAGATGTGAACGAACATGTAGCAACACCGTGAAGTGGCAGTCGAGGTGGAGGGGTACAAAGGAGGGGCGTCGGGGATGGGACACCTGGGATTGAGGAGCACCAAGGACAGCAGCGCAACCTGGAGAAGAACAAGGTAGGAGAGGGGAGGCAGCACCATGAAGTGGCTATTGAGGTGGAGGGCTGCAGCAAATGGGCACTAGGGATGGGGTGCCTGGGATGGAGGAGCACCAAGAACGATGGTGTAACCTGGAGAAGAACTGGGGAGGAGACGAGAGGAAAGAATAGATTGATTTTTTTTTGTTACGGAGAAATCTGATTAGTTAGATGTCACCCTGTGGGCTCTAGTTGATAGGCCGAGTGGCAACCCCTGAAAAGTGAACACTGGAGAGGCCATAACAAAGTTATTCACCATCTACATCAGCTAACTAAAATAAACTCTTGACTTATCCTCCTAACATGCCAAGTTAATTTACAGTGTAGGGGCATAGCTAAAGGGTGTGTTCTTTTCAGTTGCAGCTTATGATTAATGACTATAGCTTAAGGTTTTTGGCCCTACTGCAAGTGTTTATATGAACGAACCAAATGCCAATAAGTCATTTAAAAAAACTGTTCTGATAATCCACTTCGAAATAACGGGCAGAGAAACCGTCATGTTGTTTTAGGAAGCTATAAACCGAAAAATACGCGCCAAATGTTTGGTGCAATTTCATGGGGGCAATAGGTACTACTGTTTCCAAAGTACAATTAGTTATTAGTTAAATGGTTGATGCAGTGCAATATAATACATCTTTTGTAATACCGACAGGAAATATAAGGTTTGTCCCATTGACGGCGTCATCAACGCATCACAGAAATTAAAATTGCTAACGATTGGTTGCGGACCCGTCATGAAAAGTCGAAACCGCCGCCACTGTTGGCATCGATCGAGTGAAGCACGCACGTACACAAAACTTACGATGCACTTGCCTGGTGTGTATGCACACTACCACTATGTACAATACAATATGCTTATATATAAGTACTTAAAGAGAGAGAATATAGCCACATCATCAAGCATTTATGCAAAAGTTATTTCCTCCAATGCAAGTATCTCTTTCATAGGTGCTTAGATGATATATTATCTATTAATAGATATAGTTATACACATAAGCACCTACTAAGTACCGGTGCTTATTTAAGCATCGATGTTTCAAAATAAGCACCTTATCTATCCTATGTGACAAGAAAAATCAGTTTTTTATTACTAAGCATCTCTCTAAGCGCCTGCATTGGACATGCTCTCACGGGCTCACAGCTAGCTAGCTAGCCCTGGGAGTTTTGTGCATGCCATGCAAAGTAAATACGTACGTTGTACGGCCGACCTCTCTCACGAGAGGAGAGATTCTGTATAAGTGTCGTTCGTGTGCTTCCGTACGCCATTGAATGTACGTACGCGTACGGCGAATGATCCTCGCACGACAGCAAAAGTCGGTAGAGGGTGCGGCTCTGGTGCTGTGCCCCTGCACTTAGCGCGTGCAGGGATGCCCCAGGAGCCGCCATGTGTCCCCAAAATTTCAAAAAACTTCTGAAAAATTCTAAAAAAATACTTAAAATTCGAAAAATTGTAAAAAGTACTTTTTTAGTATAAAAAGTATTTTTTGTAAGTACTTAATTTTTTTATTTATACTTTTATTAAAAAGTATTTTTTAAGTACTTAATACTTTTTAATAAAAGTATTTTTATAAAAAGTACTTTTTATAATTTTTCGGATTTTAAGTATTTTTTAGAATTTTTCGGAAGTTTTTTGAAATTTTGGGGACACGTGACGGCTCCTGGGGGCACCTCTGCACGTGCTAAGTGCAAGGGGCACAGCACCAGAGCCGCACCCGTCGGAAGATGTCTCTACACGACAGCAGTCAGAAGATGTCTCTACACGTACGAATGATGTGATGGAGCTAGTTGTGGCTTTGTGGAGCGCACACAAACACTCTCGTGAAGACTATGTTTGTTGTGCTTTTTTAACTATGACTGATAATATACAGTGTAGATGGTAGCTTTTGATTTTAGCATGAATATTTGTGCGAACGAATCAAATATCAATAAACGGATAAGTCATTTTAAAAGGCTACCCTGATAAGCCTTTTCAAAATGGCAGCAAAGAAGCTGTCCCATTTATTTGTTTGGGGAAGCTATAAGATGAAAAGAATGGACCCTTAGAAATAGTGGTAGATGTCAAGACCTGAATATGTAATTCTGGACCCTCTGTGTATACTGCACTAATCCAAGATTATACAAGTACAAATAGTGGCAATATTGATGTAATATCATCCATATACATGTATAATTAAGAAAAAGATCTCATAATCAGAGTTTATATTTATTATGCCTCGCAGGGCTTAACACTAAGAAATAAACTTATAGCAGAAAACCAAAAGATAACTCTAGCAAAAAATAACTCGTCTTAAGCCACAGGCAATTGATTGGAGTTGCTTGACCTAGCGCTCAACCTCCTTCATGGTACTACCCCTCAAAGAGTGGTAAAGGTTCCTTTCCTTTAGCAATTGAGTTGTGTTGATAGCAAGAGTTAGTACATAGAATACTCAATAAGTTATGCATACAGAATGCAATATATAGATGTAAGGCTTGAAAAAAAGAAATGGCTAACTTGGCTTGTTTTTGTAGAAGCTAAATTCAACTTGCAAATACAATAAATAGATTGAAATCATAATTTGAGTAAAACAAGCAACAAGGTAACAATATCTCATATAGCTCATCCGTCAATTTCATCTATTTTTCCTTCCTAAGTTTTTGGTTATGAAAATCTAGCCCTTGTGTGAAATTCCCGAGTACGTCCATGACTACGGATATGACTATCGAATAGATCCATTTAACACGCTGCAGAGGTTGTACAACTTTTTCACACGATATGATCAACTATTCTATCCGCTAATGACACGCTTCCTTCGGTGTGTGGCTAAGCTAATCAAAACAAACCTTTTAGAAACTTCGCCCAATATTGACCCCCTCCTAATGATCCTGATCCTCTACACCTACACCCCATTCTCAGAACATTGATGTGATGAAAAGGGTACTCATCATTGGATTTGTAAACAGTACACCCCGTCTATATGATGCAATCCTCATAAGCAGTTACACCCTCCACCCAGACTACTCTACAACTGAGGAGTCATTACCGAAACTCGATAACTTACTAAGTTAGGTTTGTCCTATACCAGACATGTGGTTGTATGATTGTGGCTTTGTTCAATGGCGCACAAAGTCTTTAACTGACTAGGGCGATGCTACCCAAATTTTCTAACTATTCCACAATTTACTAACATTTCACAAGCCACAAGCACACAATTCTTTCAATCACTTGAGTCTAAACCATTTATCCACCCTTGATATTAAAAGCAACATATGCCATCAATGATAACGCATGGTGCACAAAGTTATTCACAAAGTGAATCCATATATCAGTAATCAAGTTTAATTTGATTCCAAAATGATGTTCCCTAACTCCCAACATAGCTAAGCAATCTAACCAATCCATGTTGGTGAAAATTAATGACCAATTGATAATAACCATCCTAGGGTGACAAAGGATTGTGGCATACAAATGACAAGGTGAATAAATAGCAATTGGGACAATAGCTACCTCCTAGGGTATTTCAATAAATAGTAATGCATGAAATTCAAATGCATAATAATTTTATGAAACTAGGTTCAATATGATCAAGTTTGCATAACTTGCCTTCAATGAAGTCTTGATCTTGAACTACTTCTTCTCCTTGCCCAACAAATGATTTCGATGTGTCAAAGTCTACTCGCACGAGAGAGAAAATCTAAATAAAAACAAAAAATAGGCAACAAACAACCCCAAAAATTAAATAAAATTCACCATAAAATAGGTCTTAATTTTATATGAATTCAAAGATTTGAACGGGCTCAATCAGAGTTCGCATAATAGAGAATGAGCTATTAGAAATGGAATCAATGAGAAAATCAAGAAAGAGAAAAGAGAAAATTGAGAGACTGACAACTGGGACCAAGGAATATTCTAGAATATTTTCTATTTAGAAATTTCTGAAATTTAATGGAGACTGACAAGTGGGACCCACATGTCTAGACATAGTTCACGGTGAACTCAATCCACTGAACCGATTAATGGCTAGGCTGACACGTGGTAGACTTATGTGCAAAGCGTGCTAAGGTTGTGTTAACAAGGCATCCTATGTGGCATGCTGACATGGCTAATTGGCTCGAGCTGATGCAAACAGATCGATCTTACGTGGTGCTGACTTGGTTGGCACGCAAGCATCTATGCTAAGATGGGCAGGTTTATGGTAGCAGCGTCTCATCTCCAGCGATGATGAACAACAGTGAGCTAGGGGTCTGTGTGAGCAGCTTCAGCTTCTTTGTGCGACGGTGAAGTGATCTATCAGTTCTGATCTAGCAGCAGAGGTCAGCGTGATGGTCGACGGCGAGAGAGGCAATAGAGCTAGCTTAGGCAGCGATGAACTCTGACAAAACATTATCAGCAAGGCTTGGCATGATGTTCATTGCGTTCCTAAGATTGTTGCGGTGCTGTTTGGGTTAGTGCAGGAACCAATGGTCATTGGGGATTACCTGCGATGAGGTTCGGCGGTGGAGCAGATTGGGTACATGACAACAATGTCTTCTAGTGGTTCTTCGGTAAAGATGTGGGCTCTAAGGCAAAGATCTTGGCTCAACTTGGCTTCTGGCATGGTCGGTGAGGCCAAGAGCTCTCTAGTGCAGCGATAATTGCTCATTGGAGAAGAAATGGGTGACGGTGATGCAATTCACGATTTCAGTGATGGCAACACATGGGCAAGAAAGGGTAGCCTGGAGTGTGGAAGTCGAGGGCATAGTGTCCTATTTATGCATGCGAGAGGCGATGGGCAAGGTAGAATCCAAAAACAGCACGACAGTACTACAAAAGTTTGGCTCGGACACAGGCAAGAGGAGATCAAATTGGAGATGACACACATAGGTGGGACCCACCGGTTAGTGGCGAGTGCGTTGGGTTGCGACAGGCTGACTACAAGATTGGGCTAGGCTAAGGACAAAAAGAACTCGACACGGGAAAATAATTTGACACGAAGGGAATTCTGGATTTTAAATTGATTTCTCAATTAGGAAAACTCAGGAAATTCAAATAAGCCAAGAAAGATAGCAAACAACTATGAAAAAAATCCAAGAATATTCTAAAAAAAATACATTGAGACACCGAAAACTCAAATAAAATATTTTTAGCAATATTTGATATTTAATTTTCCCATATCAATTTTGAACATAATTTAAGCTATATTTTCTTAAAAATTAAATTCCTACAAAATCAATTAAATAAAATTTTAATTGGGAAATTTTTGAAAAACTCTGAAAAATTGGGATGTTACAATAGATCAATCTTGTTGTCCTAGCTAGAGAGGGTGATAGCTACTAGCTAGACCTAAAAAGGGTGATCCCATGCTGAAAAACAAAACCATTTAAAACTCATCCTTGATTAGGTCCTTGGACATTAGTAACCAAGGCTTTAGGCTCTCAAATGGTACCTTTTTTTAACACCAAGTATAGAAGTGCCAATAAATCTTGCTACTACTATACCATACTTAGATTTTCTAAGCATGTAACAAGAATATACGCCAAAAGAGTTTTACCAATGGGGCAAAAATTCGACATGTACCCCACATCATGATACTTATGGCAAAATTTCTATTTGTCCTCACAAACCTTGTAGAGTTGTGAATTGGTATTTTTACCTTTCTTAGAAATAAACCCAAGATCTTTCTTATTATATGAACACCTTTGCTCACTCAAGATTTTGTCAAGGGTCACCTTACCCTTGAAGCATATCCGAATCTCTTATTTAGCTTGTTGATTTGCTCTTTGAGCTCATGGTTCTTAACCACAAGTAGAGGATCACAAGTATTTATGCAAGAGCTAGAATCAATTTTAGAAGAACATGACATTGCAAGCAAATTATCACATGAAGTAAATGTATTAGTTTTAAATATAATGAGAGGAGCAATATCTAAATTAGGCATGCAATCAATAATATTTCAAGTAATGCCAACATCAACATTTGACCTGGTGAGATCCTTGAGAAGGAGAGAACCATGAGCTTTCTTTAGCTCCTCAAATGAGTCATTGAGAAAAAGGAATTTTTTCTTCAAGACATTGAATTTTGATTCCTTCTTCCCAAGATACTTATTCAAGTATTTAAGCATATCAATTAACTCATCATAAGTAGGCTCATCATCATCATCAATTGTTACCTTATCCTGTACTACCGTAAGGCAAGTTGGTGTAGAGAAGAATGATGGAGCATCCTTGATAGTAATTCTGACAAGTCCTCTCTTCTTTGAGGACCCATCATCATTAGAGTCGGAGTTAGAATATTCCACATTGGAATTCCAACTCCAATATGTGCTTCGCCTTTTCCATCCTTGTGAAGCTCCTTGAAAAGCTTCGTATTGCCATTATACTCCTTCTTGGATGATTTAGCCTTGTCATCCTTTTTTGTGGGGGCAATGAGAGGCAATGTGGCCTTTCTCATCACACTCATAGAAACGTTTGTTGGTTAGCAATTGTTCCTAGAGGATTGCCCATTCTTGCTCTTGTCATAGCTAGTGTTCTAGTTTGAACGCCTCTTCATGAATCTCTTCATTCTCCTTACTAGGAGAGCCATCTCCTTGTCGGAGTCATCTTCATCACCATACTCCTAATCACTTAATTCTGCTTTTGCCTTGAAAGTGGCAATCTTCTTATTGGAGGTTGATTGCTCCAACAGCTCCTCCTTGTCCTTCTTGTATAACTCATTCATGATGAGATTGCCCAAAACACCGATTGGAGTCATTCTAGGCAACTCGGATGAGTTGAGGAATAGATTCATCAATGTCTCATTTCTCTAGTAAGGTCCTAAGAATTTTTCTGACGACATAAATATCGATTAGTGCAGTGCCTAAGCCCGTGAGTTCATTCACAATGTTGTGTAGCCTTGATTACATCTCATTGATATTTTTATGCGATAACATTATGATTTACGAATATCTCATATTTAATCTGTAATGTATGCAATTTGGCCTCTTTGATTACATATGTGCCCTCATGAATTTCTGAGAGTGTAGTCTAAATCTCATGAGCGGTTTCAAAATTACTCACTTGATTAAACTCATCCGCATTAAAAGCTCCAAAAAGAGCATTCATTACTTGAGTGTTGATGTGAGAGTTTTATTTCTTAAGATCCATGGGTGGGTGTGCAGGATCAAGAGCCATAACAAAACCTTTACTTACAACTCTCCATATGTTAGGACCCATGTCCTTTAAATATGTTGTTATGCGAATTTTCCAATAAGCATAATTCGAACCATCAAATAGATGTGTCGTTCCTAGGGAGATACCCTCAGTAGCCATCCTTGCTCTCTAGGTGGTAAAGCCTAATAAAAAGAGACCATGCTCTGATTCAACTTGTATGATCAAGGATAACCAACTAGAGAGGGTGGATAGGACATTTTTAAATTTTTTGGCTAAATCAAAACTTTTAAGCTAGTATGAATTACAAATTCATTTTGCACAATTTAAAGCCCAAAAGTTCTAAGTCTCACTATGGCACCACAAGACTAAATCTAGGTAAGATATAATTTTAGCTAAGCAATTCAAGCAATTAACCACTAGCAATGTAAATGCGGAAAGTAAAGTGCAAGAGAATTAAACCACATGATGGACACAAGATTTTTTTCCATAGTCTCGAAGACTATCCGGTCTTCCCTAACCCACATTGACAGATCTTGAATGAATCAACTAGCTCCTTGCACAACTTGAGCCTTTCCTCAATCCACTAGGGTAGCTCTTTCCTGCTCCGTGATGTGAGATCCAACCTTCACAACCACGCCAAATCTCTTCACAAACTTTTTGAAAAGATCACCGCGCCAACTCTTCCAAGCCGTCTAGGTGGCAGTAACCAGTAAAAGTAATAAGCTTATGACGCTTGCTTGAAAGTCTTCCAGTGCCGCGAAAATCAACCAAACAATGCAATACACATGAATGCTCTCAACAACCTCAAAATGTAAAACTAATGCACTAAAGTTGATGAGAGGGGTGCAAGAGCTCAAAAGTATTCAATTTGGGGTTTAAGAGATTGCCATTACTGCTAGTGGGGAGGTATTTATAGCCTCCAACCACCAGGATGACCATTAGGGTCAAAATCCCCCAAAATTAGGTGGAGCAACACTACCACCATAGAGTGGCCGGTACTACCAAATCCACTATTCAACAGCTACTTACTGCTCATTTAATGTGCCAAAACTAGCCGTTAATCCAAAAATCGGTAGTATCACACTCACATAGCCCAGTCATATCGATACTGTGGTAGCACCACATTTGAGATGCAGTATTACCATTTTCAGAGGAAAGAAAATCTTCCAAAATGCACCTATCTAGAAAATAGCTATCGCTAACTAAAATACGATCATACCGCAATGCAGTAGTACCGGTCTTGCAATGTTGTCATACCGTTGCGGCACTATCGGTCAAGAACAACAGTAGTACCGTTTCAGTTGAAGTCCAAAACAACACCTCTCCAGAAATAACGTACCAGCAATTAAAACCCAGTATACCAATGCAGCGATACTACTGCGGTTACAATGACAGTCATATCGGTTTTCAAAGAAAATTCAAAGTGGGTTAACAAATAAAATTCAAATGCATGCATGCACTACGATTGATCAACGTGGCATAAGATTATCTTGAAGCTACTAGGCATGACCCCTCTTAATAGTACGGTATATAACCTATTAATCCAGTCTTAATACAACATATGCCAAGACCAGTAAAATCTATAAAGAGGTTCTTAGGCTAATGTATACCTTTGCCTTGAGCTTTTTCTTGAGCTATGTCAATATTTAGTCATCCTTGCATACCTTTTCCATGATATCATCAAAATCCAAAACTAAATCTTCCCTTAAGCATAGTAATCATTAGTTACCAAAACTATTTTTAGGGATCTAGATGCTTCATCGGTTCTATGTTTCAGTTAATTGTGTTAATTTGTATAGGCTTTCAAGGACTTAAATGCACATTTTCAAGAAGTGCAGAGGGTCTTAGCAAAAAAAGCTATGGGTCAGTTTTTTTTTTTTTTTTTGAGAAAAGCTATGGGTCAGTTGATGAGACATCACGCGATGAGATGGCTCCAATTCACGCAGGGTCCTAATTAGCCTCTTAGAGCAACTCCATCCCATTAGTCATTTCTCCCTCTCTATTTCCTAGGATGAAGAGGCTAGCTATTATTTTCAGCTCTCTATTTGAGTTAGCATTCCAATGGCCTAGCTATTTGAGAAGCGAGTGAGGAGGCGCTCGCCAAATCTAGCTAGCGGCCGGGAGAAAATAGCGACTCGATAAAAATGAAGAGGAGGATAAAGAACCGGTTGGAGTCCATTTCTTGAGTCATATTAGGTAAATATACAATGAAGAGCAGGATAAAGAACCGGTTGGAGTTGCTCTTAGGGCGATCAAGGATCTTTTCATGGTATGGCCTCCTTTGCAACTTTGCACAACCTCTGACCTGCTAGAACCTGGAAAAGCCCAGCCTAGAATTGGCAGGCCTCAGCCTGGCCTGCCCGACATATGCCAAGTCTGAAGCCTGAAAGGTCCCTTTTCATGAATAAAAAATATTTTCAAATTATTTATCTGATTAAAATATTAATTTTTAGTTACTATTCTGAATAAAATAGTTTTTAATTGACTAATTGTTTTCCAGGTATTTTTGGGGCAGGCCGAAAATCTCAGGCCTAAGCCTAGAATAGAGGGCAAGCAGGATCGGGGAACAGGTCTTAGCGCAACCGAGTCATTTAGGTCTTTCTTAAAAATCATTTTGCAAGCGCATTGGTGTGTCTTCCTCTAATCGCCAAAAAAAAAATCATTTTACAAGCGCATTAGTCGTCGTGTCTTCCTGTAATCGCCTTCTAATTTTATAAAGATCTTGTGATCATATTGGACATGTGTGTTTTACTGTTTCAAGACATCGTGCATCCGTTGATTTCGAGTAAACTCTCTCGAACAGCGACATATGTCCTCCACCCTATTATGGGGCTACCATTTGAACAAGTCATCACATAACCAGCTTAAAGTCATCAATGCTAATCAATATAACAAAAATGTGTAGAACAGTAGTACTCAAAGCATCAACTAAACGTGGCAAAATGGCTATATATGCATATGCAACTCGATCGTACCAATTAGGGTTCGAGTGGGCTCATCCGATGCTTGGCAGTTGCAATCACTTCCAGGGGCCTTAATTCGGCTCTCAAGCCAGAAACCTTTATTAATTTTCTTGGTTTTCTAAGAGGGTACACACCATACTCACGTCACACATATGTACACAATCTCGTGTGTGTCTACTCTATAAGTTAGAAATTTTGCGAAGGCTTCAAGGTCTCAATAGCACAAACACATACTTTACCAAACGTGTGTATATATATACTCTAATTAAATAAAATATACTGTACCGATCCTAGATATCGAACCTAGGTAGATAGAAACGAGCACCTCACCCCCACCACTACTATTAATTGTCTTGGTTAGTCCATCCTTCTCACACACACGCAGAGATGATGGCCTAAAGAATGAGTGAGTGACAAATCTGGTGCAGGTTTGACTTGTTGTAATTAAGATGAAAGGTACGTGTTGCTGTTGCATATGGTTCGAAGACATGCGGGCCATTAATTGTGCTAAAGTCAAAGCTTTTTCTGTTGGTTAGTACATCAATCAACCAACATTGTGGGCAATAGTGAGTAGTGTTGCATATGGTTCGAAGAATGATATTATTTTTAAAACAAATAAAAAAGATAAGTAATATTTATTTATCATTTCTTCTACTTCAAAAATTATATAAATTTACTATTAAAAAAGTATAGAAGCACCTCGCATCTTTTAATCGAAAACAAAAACGCTAGACCAGGTCATAAACAAATCAAAGCAATTCCCAACTAATACACATCTCGGCGTAAAGTCATGTGAACTTTGCATAAATATCCTAAAAAAATGTAAGGATATTGACAGGTGTAGGGAGAGAGATGAACTACAACCCTACAAAGTTTTGAGATCAAATTTAGCCGTGTTTGCAAAAGATAAAAAAGATAAAGCTCCACAAAAATAGTGATTATCAACCTGTTTATCGCCGTTTCATTTTGCTGCTTGTCAATTTATTTACTATCAAGTTTGATTGACTTTTATTTTGAAATTTTGCATGGTCCTCGAATATGTTTCTCTACATCAAGAAAATTTCTTTTTGAGAATTTGTTGAAACTTCTACTCAAAATTTACACGAACCTGGAGAAGAAGGATACGAACTTTGCATGGCCCTTTTTTATTCTATATTGCAGGAGGCTAAACGAGAAGCAAATTGGATGGTAGGTTTGGTACTTGATATTCATCCATCTTCAATGTGTTCCATTGAAAACCCTGAACACACCTTCGAAGAATCACAACCCCACCCTTTCTTTAATTCCTCTGTTTGACTTGGTATTTGGGCGTTTTGCTCATGAATGAATGATGTTTTGTTTTCTGGAATGGGATTTTCTGCCGGGGATCCACCGTCCATGAGACTCCAAGATTTGTGCCCATATTTAGCAATATGAAGTAATATCAACCGTATTTTGTACACATACGGTATGTGTACCGCACCGGAAACCTTGCCGAAGCTCGCCGCTGGAACCTCGCCAGAAAACCCACACCGGCCGGGAACCTCACCGAAAACCCCACGCTGGCCAGGAACCTCGCCAAGCCTAAAACACCCCAAAATTTAAGTTTTGTTGAATTTTAGTTTGGATTTGAAGCTTTCTCAATTTGGAAACCTCTCAACTTTCCCCGCTTTCCTTATTCGGCCTTACACCTTCCCTTGCCCTTAGCGTCGTTCAAAAACTTACTGTCTTCTCCAACCCTTGGCGCACTCCGTGAATACGCCTTCTCCCCTGTCACCCCTCCCCACTCGGCTTCACCCCATTCGCCATTGTAACACCTCCAGCCACCGCCAACTACGGTCAGCTGACCGTACCCTCAATCCCCAAGTCTTCTCCAACCCTTGGCACACTCCGCGAATACGCCTTCTCTCCTGTTATCCCTCCCCACCCAGCTTCACCCCATTCGCCATCACAACACCTCCAGCCACCGCCAACTCCGGTCAGCTGATCGTATCCTCAATCCCTAAGCCCTCTAACACCCATTTAATGTCCATCTCATCATGGCCCACGTGCCATAGCTGCTCAGCCCACCACACCGCCGTCGTCTGAGAGACCATGTGGAAGTGTCCCCATATTTGTGATGTGCAATTGACTCGTGTTCCAGAAAGTTTGAGTTTGATTTGGTTGGTTCGCGCCAAGCCGGTGCATGGCGCAGTCTAGTTCGGTTGGACTTGGTCGAACGCGGTCGGACGTGTTTAGGACGTTTGTTCTTCTTCTCGATCGGTCGATTTGGGTATTTCATGTTTGAGTACCTTTTTCTGATGCTAATGTTGGTTATGCTGTTTCGAGCGGTGCTATGTGACGGTTTGCTTGTCTGTGTAACTGTAGGACTTCGGAGGTAGGTCACGGTGAGGCATGGGAGGACCGGGACTAGGCACAGGAGGTGTTGAGGTCCAGACGGTTGGAGACGTCGAGGATGATCGAGGCTGCTGAGGTGGTTGCAAGCCGGAGAGACAAGGAACCGGAGCTGGAGCTGCCGGAGGTGGTCACGACAGGCAACGGCGAGGAGGACTGGGACTAGGCTTAGGGAGGAGCTGAGGTCCAGACGGTCAGGATGCTGGGTGCGGTTGTGCGAGAACAGGAAGCTTCCGGGAAGGTGCGGTAGGGGCATTTTGGTAAAATGCGCAAGGCTGCAAAATGGAAGCGGATTCGGTTGAGGATAACGGGTTGGAGACCCGTTAGTGAAAGGAGAGGTTTAGGGTTTGGAGAGGAGATGCTGGTTTTCCCTCCATCCTAGTGAACCCCTTTGACTTATTTCCTTGCTTGGATATGAGTCATGTAATGGGACTTGGCCTGCACTTCTTGATTTTTTTCTTGTGGCTGTGAGCTTGGCTTTAAGAAGAGGAGTTGGCAGTGCAAGAGTGGAGGCAGTATGTGAGTCAAGCAAGCAGTGTGCTCTGCGTGTGTTCTTCTCTATTGAGAAGCATGTAGTGAGTGACAGACACTTCTTGATTTCCAATTGCATATGGGGCTGTAGTGAAATGGTTGTAACTCTTGTGTAAGCATTCATCTCTATGAATCCCTTTGTGAAATCCTGTGTTGAGATGTGATGGCTTCTTGCATTCCTTTGTGCCTTGCTTCAGCTTTCCCTTTTTGCTGCCTTCTGTTTTTCTATGCTCCCTTCTGTTGTAAATGATGATTGTGTTTGAGTAGCTGTGAAATCATGTGCTTTGAACTGGATTTGTGCCCAAGGCCCCTTGGCCAGCTTTTCCTAAGAGAAAATGATTCCAACTGCAGCTTTCCTCCCAAGAACTTGCTCGTTTTTCATTTCCTCTGTTCTTACCTCCCTAGGGTTTGAAGGCAGGGCAAGGTTGTATCCTTGAAGTCTTGATGGATTGTTTGTTCTAAGTCTGTGATTTCTAGTTGTGAGATCATCTCCCTGCTGTTTTCAAAGCTTCTTAAGCGAAGGATCCGAGAATCATGAGATATCTTGGATTTTGTCTCTCCTGCAGTGCTCATCTTGATTTTCAGGCTCTAAGTTTCATCCTTCTGTTTTTCTTGATCTAATGTCTGCATTTGCCAAGGATGAGATTCAGATTAGAGTCTCATGGTCAAAGTATGCAAGAATCTCATGTTTTTTTTTGGCAAAAATCAGACTTCTGATTATGAGTAGCTCTTCCTCTATTCTTAAGATATCTAGGGTTCATCTTTTGTTGGCAGAGAAATATGTATTTCTTGAGGTCTTGAAAAGGTTGCTTTAAGCCCTGTGTTTTCCTTGATCTGAGGTCTCTTCTGTTTGTTTAAAAGGTTCAAGAATCTCATGCGGTTGGTCTTTGGCTGCATCTTCTTTTTTGGCAAGTTCTTACTGTTTTATCTGTTCTTCAGTTCTTTGCCGAGTGCATTTGACCAAGCTGTGTAATCTCTCTCGGTTGGAATTTGAGCACTGTGTTTCAAATAGTTTTTGCTCTTAATTTGTCTTGGTCTCAAGTGAAGATTTCCTTTCGAATCATTTAAGTTTTATTTTCAGTTTTCGGCTGGCAGTTCTACAGTCTGTTTTCAGCCTCAAGTTGGTTCCTGTTGTCGGCAGCAGTTTCAGCTGAGCTGATCATCTTTCAGTCTTCGGCAAAATAGTTTTTGGTTTCCAGTGAGCTTCCTTTCCCTTTCTTCATAACTTCTATAGCTATCGGAGAAGAGAATTGAGTGGATACTCGGGGGCGGTTTTGAAGGCACCATTCACCCCTCCTTTGTTGCCGTTTCCGATCCTACATCGTCCCTCTCCCCTGTCTCATAGACGACCTGCCGCACTGCGTATTCGACCGCCACAATCCATCGCCTGAGTAGACTTTAATTATTTAGATATCAGTACTTTCATTATTCTTTATTTATGCACTATTATTTATTTTCAATAACTGTTTAGAATGACATTATAATTAGCTATAACCTACCACCAGAAAAGCCTTGTCTTATTTAATGAATATATTCACCATGAAAAGCCTTAGTAATAAAATATTACTATATAATATACCATGATAGATTAGGAATTGAAATGTTTCACACTACTAAGAAATCCAGCATCTTGCCGGTAGATCTTCAAAATGATACTAGGGTGAAGGATGAAACATGGAAAGCCACGAGATGGTTGAAATTCACAAACTTACCCTAGGGAAGAGGCTCACATTGGAGTGGTGCCAGTGTTGCGGTGCACCAGGTTATTGGTTTATGGATGGTTGCCTCATTGGTGAAAAGTAAGGACTAGAATCTTATGTTGAGTAAAGAACATAGTGATCGCTCAACTACAAGTTTTGACCCGTTAAATGTGATCTAGCAGCTGCTCAAATCAATTGAATACCTACAAGGGGTATACTATTGTAGAAAACAGAATAGCTAGCATAAAAGGGGTGGTATGGAAGCGATAAAACTATACGTAACAACGGTAGACCCACTCAATGTCAGGTCACCATATTCCCGACGGTGTGGTCCACAACCTACTAGGTAGAGGCTACATAAAAGGAAGAGCAGTGAAATGCCTTATTTTCACAATTCAGTCATGAGGGTTGAGGAATCTTGTGGGTAAAGCTGGATAACTCTATAAAGTCAAAATTACAAATAGTACTTGAATACAACATACTTCTGGTAAATGATGCGGTGTTTTATGGATGATTCTAATAACAAGACATAAATAGCTTTGGTGAGATTTCAAAATGGTAAAAGAGATGATTGAACCCCTTTTTCCATTAAGAAGTCAACCTTTTGTCTTTTGTGTTCAAAATTGATTGCAAATAAAATTGCAAGCATAAATATCTTAATAAAACCACTATATATCCATCTTTTGAGAATCCTTGCAAGTAGTTAAATAACATCTCCCTATATGACTTGTTGGGTACAATTGGTTGTACTCAATCTTGCTTCATTTCCACCAAAACAGATACCAGAAGAAGATGGGTGTTTTAAGTTTTTGTGTTAGGGTTACGACCACACTCAAGCGTTCCATGGGAACCTTTCTTCAATTCTTTTGAATGTAAGTTAAATTTTAGGTTTGGATGCCTATTAAGTTGCCAAAATTGACCGTTAGGTCATATTTTAGTCAATTTAACATTTTTAAATATTAGTGAGCAGGCGTGATACTCTTTCTGTTCGCAACTAAACTCCTGGGCTATTGTGGGACATACAACGACCCTATTCCCAAAAATGGGCCTATTACAGGGGCACAGGAAACCCTGCCCAAGCTACCGTCACCGGAAACCCACCACCGAAAACCTTGAGTGGTAGCCACCGAAATCCTAGAGGTTCCCACCATCGCTGATTATGGGAAACCTCAACGTTTCCGGCAATGCTAGGCCACCGGAAACCCCCACCGCTGTTGGAACTCCATGTGGGTACCAAAACCCCCTGTGACCACCTTGCCACTAGCAACACGGCGGTGCCGCCACCATCAGAGCTCCATGAGGCCCTCGAACACCCCTGCCACTACCTTGCCACTGGAAACCACAGGGTTTCCAGAAACATTGCCACCATCTGAGCCCCACTATGCCCCTCCATGCCATCGACCTTGACTGCCCAACCGCCCAAGCCGTCCCGCCCTGATCTCGCGTGGCCCACCGCAGGCTCACCGTGTGACACCGAATCCAAGGGCGCTACCTGCTTGCCACCCTAGTGCCATGATAGAGCGGCTGAGAGAATAGAGAGAGGATATTAGAGAGGCGAGAGGAGTGAGGGAGAAGATATTTAGAATAGAGGAATACATGGATAAATACATGTGTTGTATTGGCTACACACAAATCTCAAAGCGTAGTTGGTGGTAGATGTGGTGTGTGCATATGCACTAGTGGGTAAAAAAGAGATCCCTTTGTTTTCTGATGATTAGGCAGCTGTCCTGGATTAGCAACTAGCTTTCTTCTTTTAATGCCAATCTCCAACTGTCCTTGGAGAGGTACAATGGCGAAGTCATGGCATATCTGATCCTGTAGCATTTTTTTAGATTTGGCATTCATGAGCACAAAATTATAAATCTAACTCCCTCCGTGACCATGACAGCAGCAGCAGACGACATGCGTCATCTACTGCGCTGCCCCATCATGGCAAGAAGTGTCCACTTGACAGAACTAAGCTGCCGAGCAAATGGAGCTCAGCAGGAACCTATCGCATAATACCAGCTTGATAGGAGTTGGTGCCGAGCCCACCCATCGTGACAGGCTGGTGAGTCCCATCACTTACTGCTCTCATTTGTCCCTACCAAGTTGGACCAAGATGATGTGGTACCATAACTTGCCATGATAGGACAATACGGCAGGTGACATGTGTCGTCTGTCACTATAGCAATAGTCACGAAGGGACTAATTTTGTAATTTCGCATGCACAGATGTCTAATTTGAAAAATAAACTGCAACAGAGCGATGGATTCCACGAGGGTGATTGGATTTCAGTGCCAACGATGACCGCACGGGTGTCCTACATAAATTAGATTAGGGAGGAGGTCTCTGTCAGGGCATCTTTTCTGTTTTAAATTCCTTCAAGTAGCCCTGGCTTGGGCAGTTGAACTTCCACGCATGCATCTGTACTTTTTTCCTTTGCTCTCTTCTCATGCCTATAAAATTATCTTCTCCTCTCACCTCATGCCAAAAAAACAAAGATAAGTTAGAACAATATATATGGCTGTTTGGTTAGTAGTATAACATAGTGAATTTGGAGTGATCCATGATTATTTTTTTGGATAATGAAGTACGAACGAATTTTGAGAATTTAGTTGAGAAAGAACAAACAATGTCTCAAGGTCCTATGCAGAAGGCAAAAGAATATAAAATTTTGGATGGTTGCTCGAAGGGAATTTTGTGCATTTTTGGCCCTGTTTAGCATAGGAATACCAAATATAGCACCTGCATCATCGTAATTCCATTTGTGACCCCCTCCCCGAGTGTTGGACTCCGATGAGCTGACGCGTGCGCAATCATGCGGTCCGAGAGCATAGAACATTATGATTGTGCGGTCCAAAAGCACACAACACGGTCACTGTAGCTTCATGTGGCGGGGGAGTGCATACTTACAACTGTAGCATCATGCGCTCACGGACTGCAGGATTAGCTGTCCCATCGCCCCACTGAAATAATTATACAAGCAACTAAACTATGTTACAAGGCTCCACTGAAAAATTATAATTTTTCAACCTCATTCCCTCTATCTAAAATTTTAAAAAATCAATTTTATTTCCGAAAAAGAAATTTGTACTGGCCGGTCGAGTCTAAAAAATCTCGCTCTAATAGCGTGGGTTCTGGCCTGAATCCGCTCTCCGCCACCGCGGGTCCCGGCTGCCCTTTTTCATGCACGCTATAAGGCCCCCTGTGACAACCCTAGGCTGCTCCACACGTGACAAAGTGAAGTGCAGCAGCAAGACGACAAAGAAGGACATAGCCAAGGAGGATAGGAGAAGGAGATAGAAGAGAGAGTGGAAAAGTTTGGTGACGAGTAGGCAGATGAGGACGATCACGTAGACGACGAAGGCGAAGAAGTCCAAGCACAGTTTGAACGGTTCAAACTGGTCAACGACGACAACGAGTACGACAGAAATAGTGGCGCTGCACTCTATCTTGTTCTCCTGAACCGTATGACTGCACACGTGTCAGTTTATCGGAGTCCCGTGCTCGGAAAGGCCACAAATAGAATTATGAAGATGCAAAGGCTATATTGGATACTCCTGCACCAAACGGATTAAAAAATACCCAAAATTCGCTCGAAGGCCCCGGACAACCAACAGTTAGGACTGTGATATCCACAACCGCTGAGTGTGAACAATACAGGCTAGTGCACAAAACAAAGGCGACCCAACCTATAGCACCTGAAGACGAAAACCTAGGTAATAGTTTGTGTACTTGATGCAGCAGACTTGTGTTCCAGTAGTACTCCTCGTGCCCTACATACGCCTTTATATTATATAGAGCAACAGTACATGCATATATTTTATCATAATAATTGTTATGATATAGAATCTTTGTTTGTTTAAAAACACATTTGTCTTGCTCGACATAGCCGTAGGTGTAAAACATTTACCTAAGCAATGGTAATAGGTCATGGGAAAGGTAGATCTGACTCCGTATGGCTGCTCCCAAAAGCTAGGTCTTCTACCTTGTCGTGGAGAAGCCAGAAAAACTATGATCCTATTCTGTCACTGTGATTTTTTTATTAAAATTTTTAAATTTTAATTGTTTGTGACAGAGATTACGAAGAGACATACTCGCTTGTGATTTTAAATGGTATAGATATTAGGTTTTTAACATGTACCACAATTAACTTGTAGAATCCATCTTAAAAATACCCCGTTTAAAAGTTAGGTACTATAGTAAAACCCAAAAGCTAGTTTTAAAAGGCGAAAAAATGCAACTCTTTGGAGAAACTTGAGAAATCGTCCAACTCCCTTTGCTTGCACATTAACTTCTCATAATATTCCTTTGAATGTTCCAATTCAAAAGATTCCCTTGCCCTGAAGCTACAACAGATTTCGAACCAAACATGCCTAAAATCCCATGAACAAATTAGCTTTTCCTCGTACTAATCGAATGGCCAAGGTTGATTCTATAGTTGGATCCATGCCAGTGTTATTGGTCTATATAGAGAATTTTGTTCCATAACCAGAACTATTCACTCAAATTGCACTATAGCCACTTTTTTTCTTTCAAATTTAACCCTCCAACGTCTGTTTTTGCGAATATAGCCTCCCCAATCTCGGCAACCACGGTAGGCGACACGTGTCGCTACTGCACTATAGGAGCTCGTGAAGACCTGCTGAGCAATAACTGCTTGGCAACAAGACTCCCCTACAATGGTAGCTTTTGCTGCCGAGCCTCCCGTCTGTGGCAGCAAATACAATGGAAATGATTAAAGCTAATTAATTACGATTAGCACAATTAAATATGATTAGTACTACTTAAATATGATTAACACTAATTAAGCACATGTACCAATTAAAGGGGCATTAAATGCGACGCCCACGTCCTGCCAAGTTTGGTAGCTTGGTAGGTCCAAGAAGGAGACTAGATTTACAAAAACTGGTGTTTGAGCACCAAATTAAAAAAAAAGTGGCCACAGTATTATTTGTGTAAACAATCCAAATCATGTTCTTGTATAACTCAACACAATAATAGGATAGAGTTTGCATATTAGGTAATGATAACAAAAAGATGGAAATGAGTGAAACCTCTTTCCAAGCTCTATAAGTTCACAACCGAATTATGTACAAGTTGTAACAGGCACTCGTTGTATATGTGTTCAGAGCCTGTAAGCCAAGTTAATTTTCATATACCACTCCAGAAAGCAATCCCTGAATAGGGTATTTGCCAGCATGTTCAATGGACATAAAAATCTGAAAGCAACAATTACCAACATGTCTCCCAAGTCCTAAGCAAAAGACAATTCAGATTTGGCTAAGTTATGATGACTTATATCTAGCCTTTTAGAATTAGAAAATATATGCTATAAAGAGTCATAAATGAATTCTACTATAATTAGGACCCTCTACTACTATTTGGATTAGGATTTCTACTATAAATTGAAGAATGGCTAAGAGGGACTATATAAACTATTCACTTAGCGGATTGTAAGGAGTATGTAATTACTGAGGTGGGAACGGTTACATTGGAGATGTATGATGGAGCACATCGTATATTGATGAGAGTTCGGTATGTTCCTGGTTTAAAGAAAATTCTAATATTTGTGAGGTTGCTTGAACTCAAAGGTTGTGATGTATCACTTTGAATTGTAGTCACGCGAGTTATTTGCAAAGGGCAAGTAATCACAAAAAGTATCTAGAGCAATGAAGCATGCTAATTAATGGGTAAACCTGAAGGTAGAGCAATCAATGGGAGCTCTGATAAAAACCTGGTCAGGAGAAGGAAACCGTATCGCCAATGATAGATTCTCATATCTCATTTGCAGTTATGTGCAAAACTACCAAGACAGTTGTAAAATCTAGCAGAAGCAAAGACGAAGGTGTGAGTTTTTAGAAGAAAGAAGATGTGGTGGAACCAAATATGCAGTACTGGTAAGTAGGTGGAGGTGGTACAAATCGATGGCATGGAAGGATATAGAAATATGAGGTATAGTTAACCAAACTACACAATAAAGGAGCTCTCAAGTGGAGGGTTTGGACAGGCTAGCTCAAACACTAACACGTATATTGCGGTGATATGCATGAGCCCCTATAGTAGGGTCACTCCAACAATGACTTGAACAATAAGAGTCAATGTGGAGATTCTTGAGTTATGATGACTTATATATAGTCTCGTAGGATTTAGAAAGATGTGCTATAAAGAGTCTTTAGATAAATTCTACTAGGGTTAGAACTCCTAGAGTCCTAGTCCATTTGGATTAGGATTCCTTCTCTAAATTGGAGAAGAGCTAAGATGGACTATATAAACTGTAGGGAGTGACTATGGAGAAGAAACCAAGCAACTAAGTAACCAAAGCAATGAAGCCACTCATCCAAGGGTAAAGAGGTCGCGAAAGAATTAGAGACTAGGATATTTTTTAGCACTAGATTCTTGTATAGGGTAAGGTTCTGAGTGGTCTAAAAAGATTCGAGAGAATTATGAATGAATGACAATTCCTTGTACTCTTTTGAGGTTGTGCTTAAAGAATTTACTGTCAGCTTCATCGAATATTTTCTCTCCAATCATGGCGCTTTAACGTCATTATTTTGGTTCTTTCTACGAGATTCACCTTCTTTGTTTTTGATATCGTGCACGCTCGTGCTGTATCTCACAAATTCTTATCTGATCTGAGGGCTGATGTGCATAAGAAAGGGCATCAGAGTGTAACAGATATCATGATCCACATAAGCTTGATCATACTCTTTTAGCCTTTCCCTTTTTCAATTAAATTTGCAAATAATTTTGTTTTGTGAAAAGAAATCAGTGCAATGCAAATAATATATAGCACACATGTGTCACATGGATTGCTCAATTGTGCAAACCCAGTGGTCATCTTCATGGAAAAACTGAAATCTAGGTTTTCTATAGCAGAATGCATGTGGTGTTCTACTTATGAGAAGAAATGGGCAGCCTGGCATAGGCCCAATTCGGCATGGGGTCGTTAGGCACGACCTACTTAGCCCATCAGCAGGAATGGGCCATGCTGTGCTGGCTTGTGGGCCAAGACGGCGGCCCAGGCACGACCCAGAGGGTGTTTGTGCTGTGCCAGGCTGGCATGCAACCTGTTTAGCCCGACGGGTCACTAGGCCCAGCATGCCTCATTCAACCCAGCTAGAATTCGAAGAATATGTAGAATTCAAAAAATTTGAAAAAATGCAATAATTCAAAAAAAATATGTAGAATTCGAAGAGGACAAAATAAATTGTAGGAATGTAGTAATGAGCTTTACTAATGTTTAAATTGCTGCCTCGTTAAAAAGTTACCACGTAAAAACTCAATTTGAGGAAACCTTGGCAAAGAAAAAAGTATGTGGCCTTTAGCTCAACATTACAGGTAAAAAATTAGAAAAAGTATAATGTATACATGGATACTCTAAGAAGTGTCGATGTCGTCAGCGGCTTGACTGCCTTCGCCGTCATCTAGATAGAGATTGTTGAACACGTATTTTAACTCCATATCGACCATACAGTGTTGAACTCATGCATCATCTTGTTCCCAACCTTTCACTGTGAGAAGTACTTCTACCATCTCACTCATAAGGCTTGTTCTTCTCTCGTCCAGTATTCTTGCAAAAAGACTAAAAGTAGACTTAGAAAAAACAATTGAGATAGGACCTGTTAACACATCTTGTACTAATATAGATAGCACCGGATATGTTAGCTTGTACTTACACCACTAGTCTAAAATATTGAAGTCCTATGTATGGTGAGGCACAAGATCATAGTCTAGAAAGACTGATAGTTCCCCACAGGCGCTGATATGAATTGATAAAGCACTTAATGATGTAGAGCTTGATCTTCCAGAGGATCCTAGTGCACCAAAGATTTTGCCCCACATATTTGTTTTCTTACCTGTGATGGGTGATGATGGAGGTCATTGCAAGCGAATTCCCTGAAACTTATTATGCACTTTTGATAAACTTTAGACAATTTAGAACAAACAACTATAAAATAGTTAGAATAATTTATCCCTATCGAATAATCTATCCCTATAAACTCACCTATAAATGAAAGAATATTAGTGAATCTTATAATTTTAGCTCTTGGATATAGAATAAATGCAAATACGTATAAGTATAGAGTCTCATTCCAATATTTTAAATATTTAGTTTTCATAGTGCACATGGTCTCTCGTAACACTATGTCATTTTCATGAGTTTTCAAGTGAACGACAGTCACAAGAATATGATGCACAATTATTAGAGATGTTGGATAGTAGACTTCAGATAAAGCAACAGTGGTTTCATAAAAAGAGTTTCAGAATTGCTAGTAACTTCTTAGCAACATATACTAGTGCTACTTAATTAGTAGTGTGTTGCTGTATTGCTGTGACAGTACGTGTGGATAAAAATATAAAATATGGGCTTATAGGGTAAAAAATTTTGTAGTATGACATAAATTGAGTTCCACCTTGCTGATATGTCCACAGTGAACTTTCATAGATGTACACCCATCACAATGCAGCATGTCTTATATGTTGCAATTCGCTGGTTAGAATTATTTACAAAAGAAATTACATTGCAAAAAGGTTGGAGATATAGATCCAACCTCTTCAAACCATATCTAACTATAAGATTAATAATATGACAGACGCATCGGTGATGTAGCAAGAAGGATTTGGCGTATGTACTAAATAAGAGAGTGAGAATATCCATTGCCCTGGAGTTTGCTACAGCATCTTCCAGGGTAATTGCAAAAAAATTTATTTGTAAGACCAAAATCTTCCACGACTTCGATAATATATTTTGCTATATTCTCACCTGTATATGCCACGTTAATTAGTTTGAAGCCTATGATTCTCTTTTGCAATACTCAAATCATCATTTACATAATAAGCGACTACACTAAAATAATCCTCCCTAGACCGACAAGGTTAAGGCCACCGAAAATATATAGGTTTCAAAGGGTTCTTTTTTCATGACCATTATTATAGTATTTAACTAAATCTCTAGTCATTGTCTCTCTAGAAATGTGAGTAAATCTAGGATTATGTGAAATTCTAATGTACTTTTCCAATGCATCTGACTCACCAAAGTTTAAAGGAAGATCTTGTGTGGTAACTAAATGGACTAAAGATTCTTGAGCTATCTCAGGATTATAATCCCAATTATGTGCCATACCGTCGAGGTTGTATTGCAGCTGTGTCTGCCTCATGGCTATGCCTTGTTTTTCTTTACATTTTTAGGCATGTATGTGCAAGTACCCAATTCTATTTGAAAACTTTGTAGACAATTCATGATGACATATTTTGCAAATATTAAGTCTTACCTGAGCTCTGATTGCATCTCGATTTACTACCTTGTTGAAATCTATCGACACCTCCGACATGCTGAGTTTGGACCTCTTTGCTCTGATGCTTGCTGACGCAGAGACACTGGTAGAACCTAACAATGGTACAGCCAGGGTCTGCTTTGCATTTGAAGTGGAGGCGTAGACGTTTCATTCCAGGAGGTTGAAAGATCTTTAAGATCAATTCCGTATTCACTTGCAGGAAATTTGTCAAAATTTTCCATGAAGAAATGTCGAAAACTACAAAATGCAAATAGAAAATTACACTATTACCTATTTTATATCACAATAAAGAAAAATAAGAACAACATAAGTATATAAAAATTAGTATTGCTACCTCTTTTTTGGACTGTAGGCCAGATTTCGAATTTTTTGATTTTTGGCAAAATTATTTTGAATTTTGCCAAATTATCAGAAATTGTATCAAAATTTTTGTAAGAGAATTCAGAGAAGAGATTATTGGCTTGAGTGTGGCTAAATGAGGAGGTATGATGCCTATTTATAGAAAAATTTTGTGATTTTTTGAATTATTTATATTTTTAAACTCATAAATGACCACAAAACGGCTAAAATGTCAAAGTCGACCGTTAATCGTGCTAAACGGGCCAAACGGGTTGTGCCTATTGTATCATGCCCGGGCCAAACATGCCTAACGGTCATATTTCCATGCCATATGGGCCATGCCTATTGGGCTACGCGTGTGAACGTGCCAAGTGTGCGTACCAAGCCGCCGTGTCGCTTGGGTTGTGCCGTGATGGACCATGCCTGTGTCGTGCTGTGCCCGGCCTGATACTATGTGTGCTGTACTATACCGGCACACTGGGTCGGGGCGATGGCCTAGGCATGACCCACCTCCTCATGTCATGCCGGCCTGGTCCGATGCGCCTTATGCCATGCCGTAGACTGTGCCTACAGTATCGGACAGTGAATTGGCCTGTTAGACATAACCCAATTGGCCTCCTCTAACTTATGTGATATCTGGAGAATTGCAACCTGTGAGATCATGCCACTTGAACAAAGATGCATTTGCATTCTGCAGTGCTACGTGGCTAAAGTAGTGCTACATCAATAACTTCGTGACAAAAACCAAAATTCCTCTCGAAAAGGAAACCTAAATTTGTATCAATTCATATACTACCTTGAATAAAATTGAGATGGTTAACTTCCCAACACCCTTGAGAAGCCACTGCTCTCAAGAGGCATTTCTCGCGAGATAGTTGTGCTCTTAGATACTTTAATTAATTGTTCGAGACCGCTAAATCTCTATATACATTAACGGTTTCCGACCGTCAACGATTAATCAGTCGGTTTTTTTCACAAACACTGCGTGAGATAGTTGTGCTGCTACGTACTTCGCATGTTTTCGAGCAGGCAGAGGCGATGACTAATATGCAACAGTTGCACACAAAAAAAAATGCTACTATTCTATCACTCGCGTGTGGGTCTGGACCCCAACCTTTTTTGCCTCGCGTGAGGGGTGGCAAAATCAAAACAGGGACACTGTTTAATGGCAAAAGCAGACTTGCCTCCCATAGCAACTGCAAGGACTAGGATTGATCAGGATAGGAATCAAATCAAGCAGCTGGACGCTTCTCTTACAAGAAAGACGCACATATCACCGCGCACGTATAGACGTGCCTTCGTACAAACTTTGTGAAATTATAGATTTAGCTGTGATCGTTTTGGCTTTTCGTTTTTTTCTGAATTTTTGGCTTTTTGTTGAGCTTTTTTGCTAGTTCTTTTTTTTCCGTATTTATTTATATTATACGTAATGGGCTAACATATTTTTTTATTTTTTAGATTTAATTATGCTAAATAAGCCTATATCAGCTACAGTGTTTTTTGGCCAGCTATAGTGTTTTTTAGCCATAAGCCACCAAAAAAAAGCCCAAATGATCACCTAATGTCTAGTGTTCTTGGCAAGCCTAGCCAAAATATGTTTCTAGTTCGAGAGTTACGGGTGTTTGATGCGTGGATGCTGATTGTAACTCTCCTGCTGATTAATAAAGATTAATGCTCCTCGTATTCTAAAAAAATTGGGCGTTGGACTTTGGCCTAGAAATTTAATTTGAGGTCGAGTTTTATCTTTTGGGCAACGTATTGCATGAACTCATCTTTTCGCGGTGTACTCACTCTTCGATTTGCAAACCAAATCATGATGAAAATTTTGGGGAAAAAATGGTAACATAGTTTATAAACTGTTCTTTAACCTTTTAAAATTTGAAGTTCAAATTAAAATGTGCTTGAAGAAACAAAAAAGACAAGTTTGTTGTGAGCAGTAGAATTTTTCTTTTTCTGTTTTTCCTTAGTTTTATCATTTACCATATTTTCTCACTTTTGTTACTCTTAACATAGAATATATGCTGACAAGTCTATTTGTGAAAAGTTTTCTTTGGAAGGTTGTTACATAAAGCTCATGATCTCCCAATCATAGAAATTTCAACATGATACAAATGGTAGGCAATGCCCCCACTATCTGACAATAAGACTAATTATTAATCACAAACTCACAATAAGATGCAAACAGAAACAGGCTGAAACAACCTCAAAATTCAAAATTTTGATTTCTTTTTGGGTCTTTGTTTGAATTCTCAAACCTTTCCCCAATTTGGCAATCTCTTTTGAAAACCCGCTTTCCTCTTTTGGCCATCCATCTTCTTTCTCCGCTGGCGCCTTTGGCGAAGCCGCTTCTCCACCACCTCCCTCTTCTCCCTCCACGCACCCGGCCATCACCGCTTGAAATCGTGGTCGTGCCTCCCCCTTTTGTTCACACTGGCCCTACCCTGAGCTGACAATGTGGCCCCCAGCTAGTCGCCAACCCTCTGCCCTCTCCCTCGCAACACGCATTACTTGACTTGGACTCTCTCTCTCCCATCGCAACTATACGCTCTCTCTCGGCCGATGCACGCGCTAGCGTTGTATCGCCCTTGTCACTCCTCACCAGCTCTTGCAGAGAACCAGTGCCACCTCCTGTGCTCTCCCTCACCCCGGCAGAGCTCTCACTGCCTCTCCATTCCATGTGTCGGCACCGCCGGAACCCTACCACTACTACCACTGCCTCAATTCTCTTTTAAAACTCAGTTGTCATCGCAGAGAGCCCGCACCACTCCCATATCCATATCATAGGCACCCAATTAAGCTCTTGCTCACCGTAGCACCGCTGATGACCTCCCCTGAGCCCAGTTAGCCCTAAATCTAATCTTCTTCATCTCTCGATTAAAACTCGATTGCATTCACAAATAGAGCCTTCTTTGTCTCCTGATCACGCTGGTGAACTTGCTTGAGCATGAGTCAACCTTTTCTCGACCCAAACCAGTGCCACCACCATGAACCCTATACCCTACAGATGGCCAAATTGTCCTCAACCTCGTCGGAGAACCACCGAGAAACCCTAGCACTGCCGTCGAGCTCTGAACCTTCTCTCCTGCCGTCAGCCACCACCATTAGCCTCCACACCTTCCAAAGCCCAAAAATGGAACTACCACCTCAAGCTGAACCTACGCGTGCTGCTCACATCCGCCGATGAGCCTCATCGGAGCCACTTCAATTGAGGCTGCTACTCTCTGTTTCACGTCAGAAGAAAAAAGCTAGAGGTAGACGAAGGGCGGCTTGGCTAGATCATGACCGCCCACGTGTCTTTCATCGGACACTAGAGGGCACGTGCGCTAGGCCTTCTCAGCTGCGTGCCTTGGGCTGAATCGGCTGGCCCATTTGGCCGAGCCGATTTAAATTGGTGCAAGCCACACACTATTCATCCCAAGCCGGCCTAGCACTGTAGTATACACTACTACAAAAGAGGCTATACTGGACAGCTATATCACAGACGGTTCATCTGGAACCGTCTGTGCTTAAACTATCATAGACGATTTATAGTAGCAACCATCTGTGATATTTTTACAGATGGTTATTAACACGAACCGTATATGATAATTGAGATATCACAGACAATTCGTGTTAATAACCATCTGTGAACTTTCACAGACGGATCTTATCACGAACCGTTTGTGATAAGTAAGACATCACAGACGGTTCGTGTTAAGAACCGTCTGTGAAAGTTGTGAACATCATAGAAGGTTTATATAAAAAACCATCTCTGATATTCTGGACATGACAGATGGTTCTTATAACAAACCATCTGTGATATTGCGGACATCACAGACGGTTCGTATTAATACCGTCTGTGAATTAGCACAGACGGTTATTAATACGAACCGTATATGATATATTGGTATCACAAACCATTTGTGGTTGGAACCGTCTGTGATAATCTGCACTATTAAATACTGGGCATACGTGGTTGATCTCGACACAGATCTGTCTTCAGTGCGCTGCATTGGTGGAGCGAGGCGGCCGGCTTTAGAGAGTTTAGTGAAAACATATTGCCGTCTTCTTAGTGATCAGAGGTTAGTACTCAATTATTTTTAAATAACTTATATGCATGCTTTTGTAATTAAAAGAGATGATAAATAGATTTTTGTTTAGATCTAGCTAGCTAGGTTCAGGAAGATAATGTTAGTTTGCTCAATTTCAGAATGGGTAAGTACTCGTAGTTTACTTCAATATATTCTTGCTTACATTATTATATCATGAATACGTAGCTAGCTAGCTACCTACGTAATATATATAGATGTCATATGTAAGTATAGCTAGTCTGATTTGCTATATAATAGCGCTAATAATCATTTTTGATACTCATTTGTTACATGTGTAGCGTAGATGGACCGAAGCTAGATGTATATTAAAAACTGTGTGAGTAAAGAGTACATTAATGGCATGTCTGCTTTTAGAAGAGCGACCAAGCTGGATATGTTGAAGAAGGGGATGGAATATATGTACTGTTCATGCATTGATTGTGATAATCTAAAGATGTTTAGTACCTCAGCGTAGATCGAAGCTCACTTGATTCGAAGGGGTTTCAGAAAGGGGTACAAATGTTGGACCAGTCACGGTGAAGAGAAGAATACACAAAAAGGTAGTTATCACATCGTCGAGGGAGGCAACGGTATGCCAGTTGTGGACTATGCTTTCGATCATAAGGATAGGTCGCAGAATGACAATCTAAATCAGATGCCACGTGATGCAGAAGGGAACTATAGTGAGAGAGAGTTTGGTAAATTCGAGGGCTTGATAGAGGACTCGGAGAAACTTTTGTTCCTGGGCTGTAAGCTGCAATACACAAGGTTGTCATTAGTTCTAGAACTGCTAAAATTGAAGGCAAGCAATGGTTTGTCTGACAAGAGTTTCACGGTATTGTTAGGTCTCCTAGCGAACATGCTTCCAAAGGGAAATGTGTTGCCGAGAACCACCTACCAAGCCAAAAAGATTCTTTGCCCATTGGGAATAGAAGTAGAAAGAATACATGCACATCCGAATGATTGTATCCTGTACCGTAAAGAGTATGCTAGCTTACATGTTTGATTGGTGTGCAAAGCATACCGATACAAGAGTAAAAATGACTCCGATGATGGGAAGGGCATCGACGTGAAGCAAGGACCTCCTGTTAAGGTGTTGTGGTATCTTCCTGTAATTACCCATTTGATGCATTTATTTGCAAACCGCAAGGATGCAAGATTGATGCGTTGGCACTGGGAGCAGCGTAAGAAAGATGGAATGATAAGAGACGTTGCTGATTCTACCTAGTGGAGGAACATCGATAGGATGTTTGTAGATTTCGGTGTGGAACCGAGGAATAAAGGTTTGGGTTGAGTACGGATGGAATGAATTCTTTTGGTAACATGAGCAACCGACATAGCACCTGGCCCATGACTCTGTGCATGTACAACATTTCTCCTTGGTTGTGTATGAAGTGGAAGTATATTTTGATATCACTACTCATCCAAGGGCCGAAGCAACCTGGGAACGATATTGATGTGTACCTAGCACCATTGGTGGAAGATCTTGCAATACTATGGAAGGAAGGGGTATATATATGGGATGCGGATAAACGAGAGAACTTCACTCTACGCGCCATGTTGTTCTGCACCATTAATGATTTTCCTACCCTTGGTAACTTGTCAAAGTTGAGTACAAAAGGAGCTAAAGCATGTCCGCACTGCTTAGATTATACCGAGAGTGTGTGGTTGAACAACTCATGCAAAACTGTGTACATGTGTCACCGTAGGTTCCTTGCAAAGTATGACCCATACCGCAAGATGAAGAAACAATTTGACAAAAAAGAGAGGATGATTCAGTACCAAGGCCTTTTAGCGGGAAAGAGGTGTATGATATGGTCAAGGATATTGACGTTGTGCTTGGAAAGAGATGTAAATTGAGGACCTGTCGGAAGAACATATGGAAGAAGAGGTCATTATTTTGGGACTTGCCTTATTGGGAGCATTTAGAAGTTTGCAACTGCATCGAAGTCATGCACGTAGAGAAGAATGTATATGACAATTTGATTGGTCTCTTACCGAACATTCCTAATAAAACAAAGGATGGTGCCAACGCAACGCGTGACTTGGTCGCTATGAACATTAGGACCGATTTAGCACCGATAGAGACCGATAAAGGCCGAACATACCTTCTCCTAGCTTGCTACACTTTGTTTAAGTCCAAGAGAACTCAACTGTGCCAGTCCTTACATGGTGTGAAAGTTCCATCTGGTCACTCCACCAGCATGAAGAAACTTGTTTCCATGGAACATTTGAAATTAATTGGCATGAAGTCTCATGGCTGTCATGTGCTAATGACGCAAATGATACCTGTTGTAATTAGAAGTATTTTGCCGAACAAGTGACAATCATAAGGCTATGTTGTTTCTTTAACGCAATTGCTCAAAAGGTCATTGATCCCGATGGACTAGATGCTCTGCAAACCGAGGTGGTGACAACTCTATGTCATCTAGAGATGTATTTCCCTCTATCATTTTTTGATATCATGATTCATCTCATTGTCCACCTTGTGAAAGAGATAAAGATATACGGCCCCATATTTCTACATCATATGTACTCATTCGAGAGGTACATAGGAATTCTCAAGTCTTATGTACGCAATCGATCTCGACCGAAGGGTAGCATCATCGAAGGTTATACAACAGAAGAGGTCATTGAATTCTGCATTGGCTACATAGTTCAGGTCGAGCCGATAGGTGTACATCTATCTCATTATGAAGGGAGGCTAGAGGGTATCGGGACTATTGGAAGGAAAGCAACAACTCTAGATCAAAATACACATGCTCAAGCCCATTTCACGGTTTTACAACACATGATTGAAGTGACCCCATATATTGAAGAGCATAAGGACATGCTACGCTAAGCGAATACAGGCCAGTCAGAAGTTTGGATCACAAGACAACACAACCGTCAGTTCAACGAATGGTTGTAGGTGCGATTGACTAGGAGATCGTCAAGTGAAACACTACAATGGTTGGCAAAAGGGCCCAAATTTACAATTGTGACATGGTAAGGATATGACATTAATGGTTATACATTTTATACAACAGATCAGGATAGAAAGAGTATAGTGCAGAATTCAGGTGTCCACATAGATGCCTATGATGCGCACGTCAGTACCGCTGGCCCAAGCTCGTACTACGGGCTTGTAGAGGAGATTTGGGAGCTTGACTACGTAATTTTCAAGATTCCTCTATTTCAATGCCGTTGGGTCCAACTCTCATGGGGTGTAAAGGTCAACAAGTACGGTGTCACTACCGTGGACCTCGAATGTGTATGATACGAAGACGAACCATTCGTACTCGCGAGGCAAGTTGTTCAAGTATTTTATGTAACCAACCTGGCAAATAAGAAGCGCCATGTAGTTCTTCAGGGAAAAAGAAGGATTGTCAGAGTTGAGAATGTTGTGGATGAGAAAGAGTACAATCAATTTGATGAGTTACCTCCATTCGGAGATGGCATCAGGCTCGAGGAAGAACAAGGCGATGAAGCAAGCTATATGCATGTCGATCATTGTGACAGGCTTTATTTAAAAGGAAATAGTCAAGTGTAATAAATGATACCACAAAGCCAGCACTTATTTGGAAATTGTTGCAATGTAATCATAATTAGGAAACTCGGCATGTAATTATGGAACTATATTCCATTGTAACTGTAAATGACTCAGGAACTAAGAAACAGTTTTATTTATGATTATGCTTGCATTTTCATAATATTGCATGGCTAGCATGATTTCTAGATGCAGCAAACTATCACTGGCGGTTTATCGGAAGAAACCGTCTGTGATATAACTATCACAGACGGTTCCATAAAAGAACTGTCTGTGATAGTTTTCCTATAAATATTCGCAATAGGCTCTGCTCGCAGAGTCCTCACTCACTCGCTCCGTCTCCACCGCCACTGCTAGGTTTTGCTAGATCTGACTGCTCACTCGCGCGCGACGCTGCACTCCCTCCCGACGCCGCACTCCCTCCCGACACCGCCACTCCCTCCCGTCGATGCCACCTCTCCCTCCCGTCGACGCCGCCGCTCCCTCCCGACACCGCCTCTCCCTCCCACCGACGCCACCACTCCCTCCCGTCGACGCCGCCACTCCACCACCACTGCTAGGTTTTGTTATCTTTAGTAGATAGCTAAATTGTTTTATGACCTTTAGTACTTTATGATATATGCTTCACTTGTTAGCTACAAGATCTAATACTAAAATTGAATATTCAAGCTTGAGCTCTAAATTTTTACTATTACTGTCATTTGTCAATCTTGTCGTTTGTCTCAATAGTTGACTAAATTGTTTTGTTATCTTCAGTAGATGGCTAAATTATTTTATGACCTTTAGTACTTTATGATATATGCTTCACTTGTTAGCTACAAGAGCTAATACTAAAATTGAATATTCAAGCTTGAGCTCTAAATTTTACTATTACTGTCATTTGTCAATCTTGTGGTCTGTCTCAATAGTTGGCTAAATTGTTTTGTTATCTTCAGTAGATGGCTAAATTGTTTTATGACCTTTTGTACTTTGTGATACATGCTTCACTTATTAGCTACAAGATCTAATACTAAAATTGAATATTCAATCTTGTGGTCTGTCTCAATAGTTTGCTAAATTATTTTATGACCTTTAGAACTTCATGATATATGCTACACTTGTTAGCTACAAGATCTATTTGGAATAGCATGTTATTGTTCCAAAGGGACCTTGTAGTAATAATATATGCCATATAGACCTTCGAAGGGCATGAAGCAAGTGACACACTCCAGTGTATCCAGTTCAATGAACTTGATACACTAGTATGTGTCACTTGCTTCATAGAACTTTGTTTAGGCCCATAGCTCACTGCAGTTAGTTTTTTCTTAGAAAAGAGATGGCGTCCACACAGTCGTCGTCGTCATCTGGGTCTCACACTCCCAAGATTGAGATAACTAAGCATGGCCGAGGAGTATCAAAAAGGCCAGAGGGCCGAATGACCATCACAATGATCTCTCTAGATAGGGTCCCTCTGCAACCGAAGAAAGCAACAGCATCATTTCTGACTACTTGCGGGATAATTGGAAGGCAACGGGTCCCCATCACCATAGCAAGCTGGAAAGATTTGTCAAAGGATTAAAAAGATCAGCTATAGGAGGAAATTACAAATTCGTTCGATATCCCAGCAGAAATACAGGGACTTGTGCAACGGCAGGCGCTCCTTGCAATGGGAAAAGCATGGAAGAATTTTAAGAGCACTCTTGTCATGCAGTACGTGGCCAAGGATCTCACGCCCTTCACAAGGTATCCTTTTGTGTCGCCGAAAACATGGGAGGCCTTTGTGCAGATGAAGACAATAACCGAATTTGAACAACAAAGTGCGACGCACAAGGCTCTCCAGTCACAAAACACTCACCCTCACAGACTCGGTACCGTTGGGTACGCGGGTAAAATCCCGCAGTGGAGGATGCAGGACGAGGTCGCAATCCAATCGGAGGCCTCCTCGCCATTTGCCGGGATCGTAAACGAGCGCACTCGAAACTGGTTAAGAGCGAGGTCATCAACCACGTCTTCGGGTGTCTCTTTCAAAAACCTCATAGATGAGAAAGTGTTCCAACGCCTAGTAAGATATATTAAACTACATAGTTGTTAATACCTCTTGAACTTCATGGGTTTAAAAATAACATGATTGCCTCTTGCAGCAATCATTGACTACTGAATTTTCTCGAGGCTCCTTTCAAGAATACAGGGAGAGATATGTACTATCACAGGCCTTGGAAAACAAGAAGCACACATGTCTCACATGTGGCTTGGGGGTTTACGTATCTTGGAGGCACGGATTTCCAAATGACTCCATAACATATAGGAGTAGGAAGAGATCCAAGACCTACCACAATAAACAAATAAAATAGGAGCTTCGTGCTCAACTTGAGGAACAACTATCTACCTCACTTCAAGAGTAGACTACCTCACTTCGAGGAGAGATAGATTCATTGAGGGAAGAACTGAGACAAGTCCTCAACCAATCGCAACTCACCCTTTTTACTGCGGTACCCAGTCCCCCTCAACGTTGCAGTAGCTGCGTGTCTACACCAATTACTGAATATAGCGACGCCCACTTACCTATCGACGACATCCAGGTAATGTACCTCTTTAGAATGCTACACAGATCTCTCTGGTGGACGTCTTAACTCATCTTGTATCGTTATGTAGGAGCCTATGCCTTGCATCCTCAGAGACAGGTTTGTTGGCTCTATTCCCATTGGCGTTGAGCGGGGGATGGCATATCCATGGCTGTCAGGTGATGCATGGTGTACAAGTAGAGACCGATTTCATAAAGGTTCAGGTGTACATGTTTAATGATGTTTTTAAGACCGTCCCTCTTGAGAAGCCCCTAAACGAAGATATTACGACATTAGGGGATGCCATCTACACATTCATCCAGTGGCCCAAGAGGGACATCACCTTGGACCTGTCACATCGGCTCCGGTGGCTCCACCTATAGCTCCGGTTCCAAAGCCTGTTGCATCGGCTCCCGTGTAGACGCCGCCGAAAACGTATTATAAGCGAGACTCTAAGACTCAAGTGAAGAAAATTAAGATGCGTTCTGAGTCATGGAAGTTCATTCTAGGAGTGTTGTTGGTCCCCGAGTCACAATTGCCCCGGCTTGGTCTGGTTTGCAATACATTGCATACTTGGTATATGCAGAGGTCCAACATGAAGCCAGACTGGCACAGTGGATTCACTGTGAGATATACGGAGGCGCATTTCCTCCACAACTTGGGTTACTTCGTTGTGACATTCGAAGACTTATTCTTACTATTCAATCTTGACGAACTCGATGCTTCACTTCTACGATGCTGGATACTATAAGTGTACTGTACAATGAAGCTCTACATTCATGTCATACCGATAAATGCCATCACTCTTTCCTTATGTATAGATATATGATCAAACAAGTCCGGCGATGGCGACAACCGGTGGGTTTCCTCGACCCACACTTGGTCTCAGAGCAATTTATCAACGGAAATGCATCCTTCGTGCAAGATTACGTAACGAGGGGATTGATTGCTCACAGCAACAAGGAGTACATTATGTTATCCTTCAACCAAGGGTAAGTGCTTCACTAGTTGCCACACAAGTTTCATTTGTACTTTATATGCAACATGAGCTTAGGATTAATCACTATGGCGACACACATGACTAGGTATCACTGGATTTTGATTGTGATTGTACCAAAGTGGAGCAAGATAATATATCTCGATTCTCTACTTAGGAGCAACCACGACTTCAGTCGTGTGCAAGAAGTAATTAATAGGTAAACTCATTTCAAACTGTCTGTCATATATATCCCAGACGGTTTCAAACACTGAACCGTCTGTGATATGAACGATATCACAGACGGTTTTCGTTATTAACCGTCTGTAATATGGTGTATATCACAGACGGTTAATAACAAAAACCGTCCGTGATAGTCGAACATCACAGATGTTTTTTTTATAAAAACTGTCTATGATAGTCGAGTATCACAGACGGTTTTTCTGAAAAACCGTCTGTATTGTAAGTTATCACAGACGGCATGGGATGTGTCTGTGATAACCACCTATTATCATTGACACATAAACACAGACAGTTCAGGAACTATCTATGATGACGGTTCTGAACTGTCTGTGATAACACTGTCTGTAGTAGTGAAACACTATTCATCCGAAAACCCTAAAATCACAAAATACCCCATTTCGATTGTTTCAATGTCGCGAATCCATTTTTGGCCTCTATTTCATCAAATCGAGCTCCAATCAATCCAAACCAACTCCATTTGGTTTTATTGCATTTTATTCCTTTTTGTTTTAATTTTTCCTTACTTGATGAGACTTAAGCGCGGGCTTATGTTATTTTATGTGTTTACGCTAGCTCTCGAGCTTTCTAAGGTGACCGTGCAAGGACCAGAACCAGGCAACAAAGTATATGAGATAGTAGAGTGTCGTGGTTACTGACCAAACAGTAAAGTGAGAGTGTGGTGGTGGAGATGACAAATGAATAATGCTTGCCCCCTTCCCCATGTCCAGGGCCGCCATATATATATATTCACATGGGGAGTATTTTACAATTATGTCCTTACACTCAAGTACCCTTCGCCAGGGTATTTATGTCATTATACATGTTCCATTTTGGGCTTTCAATCCTTTAGCAAGCCGGCTGGGCTTAGGTGGGGGCCACCCCTAAAACATAGAGTTCGCAGAGCAGCAAGGCAAGTTACAAGTTTTTGATCATATTGAATCCCATAAAATTTAAGTTATTTAATTATAGTATTTGCATTAATATTAATTGCAAAATGTTATCTAATTAAAATAAATATTTAGAATGACTTTCTAATTAGTTATGTCCTATCACTAAAAAATACTCTGTTTAATTTGAGGCCGTATTCACCTTGACAACCTTAGTAATATTTAATTATTATATAAATAATTGTAGGATAGCTCACTCAAGTTTTTGTACTACAAAGTGACTTGCCTTTTGACCAGTAGAATTGTTAAAATGGTTTTAGGGTAAGGAGGAATTGTGAAAAGTCATGAGATGGTTGGACTCCACGACCTTACCCTAGGGTAGAGGCTTAAGCAGATGGGTCATAGTATCGTCGAGCACAGAGGATCTGGGTTGTGGTTGGCAGCTTCAAGTGAAGAGTAAGGACAAGAACCTTATGCTGAGTAAAGGACATAGTAATCGCTCAACCACAAGTGTTGACTTATTAACCCTGGTCTAGTAGCTACTCAACTCAATTGAATCTCTACAGGAGGCAGAAGTGTGGATGATGGGGAGTTGGTATGCGGAATGATAAAACCATACCTAACAATGGTAGAGGTCACTCAGGACGGATAGAAGTGATTAGGTCTAGCCAGTTTAAAATCAGGTCTTAGTGGATCTACCGGGTAGAGTCTATATAAAGAATTGAGCAGTGAAAAATCTTGTTTTCTCAACTCAGCCACAGCCAGCTAAAGCGTGCCTATCGCGTGACATTGAGAATCTGAGAAATCTTGTGGGTAAAGTTAGGCAACTCTGCAGAGTAAAATAAATGGTATTTGAATATGCCGTGCTTCCGGTAAATAAAACTGTGTTTATTGGGTAATTCCAACAGCGAGGCATAAGTAGATTTCATTATATTTTAATCTGAGTAAGCTGAGTAACTAACTGTTGAAAGAAAACCCCCCCTTTAATAGGAAGGAGTTGCTATTCTTTGATTTCCTATATAAAATGTTTGCAAATAAAATTGCATCCACTCAAATTAATAGAGCCACTATATTCCCTTCTTTTGAATATCCTTGCAAGCTGATAAGTTAGGATTTACACTTGTTACTTGCTGGATACGGTCGTACTCATTACTTACTAAACAACAAACAGAGGAATAATGGAACTACGATGATCAAGCTGTTGATGAAGTTCTAGAAGAACCCTACTATGCTGAAGACGACTGGTTTTAGGTCTTAGCCGCGCTCAAGTTTGCCTGTGGACCTTTCTTTTGTACTATAAGATAACTTTACACTTGCATACCCGCTGCGTCAAAACTAAGTTGCTAAACCATATTTATGTAATAAAGCTTGGCACTTTTGTTGTAAGTATGTGTTGTTGTAGTGCACGCTCATATACAGTACTCCATAACTGAACAGTCCTGAGTGGTTGCGAGGATTACTAGCGCTTTCAGGAATAAGGATGTTACATAGGCGATGTCCACTATATGACGATTGGAGGTCGAATCGGCTATACTGATTTCTGTTACCCCTGCAAAGCCATGGGTGACAAGTTTGCTATGGAATGGTTGTCACGTTGGGTTGCAATTCCAACATGATACAAACTGTAGGCGATGTCTATATGATGTACAATAGGACCGATATATTGGTGTCTCACTCGCAGTTCGATACAAAACAGAAACAAAGTTACTACAAAAGTAACCTCTGGAGAGAGGTGGAGAAACAATGCCAAACGGATCCCTTGCCCATAATAAGCCCTACCGGGCAAATAAATGGATACTTTCTTTGACTATGATTTACATAATTTTTAAAGTATAATAAATAATAGATAAATATTACTTATTTTTGATGTACTTTAGGAAGAGAGGCCTCTCCCCTCCAATAAAAACGTGCATTAAGTTAACAATGACCCCCAAAGTAGGCATGGAGCTCCAATGGCGCTCCTGCCGACCTCGCACCGGCCTCATCTCTCCCCCTAATCCGATATATCCACACATACGAATATATATCGCCCAATAGTGTGCAGTGTCTCCCCCCATGCTTTCTCTACTACTCGACCTTCTGTCACTAGAATTCATAGGTCAACTGATCAAGTACAGCATGATCTGCTACATGCTATGTTCTGTGGCATGTTGCCTCTTGCTGTTCTTGTACTGTGTCAGATTTAGGTCTTGCAGCCATGGGCATGGGCCAAGGAGCTACCCGGTGATCGGTTGCCTGGTCGCCTTCTACCGTAACCGGCGGCGGCTCCTCGACTGGTACACCGAGATGCTGGCGGCGTCGACGACGCAGACGATCGTCGTAGACCGGCTGGGCGCGCTGCGGACCGTGGTGACCGCGAACCCGGAGAACGTGGAGCACATCCTCAAGGGCAACTTCGGCAACTACCCCAAGGGGAAGCCGTTCACCGACGTGCTCGGCGACCTGCTCGGCATGGGCATCTTCAACGTCGACGGCGAGCTGTGGCACGCGCAGCGGAAGCTGGTGAGCCACGAGTTCACGGCGCGCGCGCTCCGGGAGCTGGAGATCGCCGTGCTCGAGGCCGAGGCGCGCGACCGCCTCGTGCCGGCGCTGGACGCGGCCGCCGGGCGGGGCGGCGACGCCGTGGACATGCAGGACGTCCTCCGCCGCTTCGCGTTCGACGTCATCTGCCGGGTGTCGCTCGGCGTTGACCCCGGGTGCCTCAACCCGGCATTACCGGCGCCGAGGTTGGCCGCGGCGTTCGACGCCGCCGCCGGGATCATCGCCAGGCGCGGATCGGCGCCGGTGGCCGCCGTGTGGAAGGTCAAGCGCGCGCTGGACGTCGGCTCGGAGCGGACGCTGCGCGAGGAGGTGAAGGTGATCCACAAGGCCGTCATGGACCTCATCCGACTCCGCAAGGAGGAGCGAGCTCTGGTCAACGGCAATGGCGACAGCGCAAGGAACGACCTGCTGTCGCGGATGATCGAATGCGGCTACGCCGACGAGGTGATCCGGGACATGGTGATCAGCTTCATCATGGCCGGCCGCGACACGACGTCGTCGGCGTTGACGTGGTTCTTCTGGCTGCTCATGCGCCACCGCGACGTCGAGCAGGAGGTCCTGAAGGAGATCACGAGCTTGAGACGCGGCGGCGAGTGCGACTGCGCCTGCACCGGCGAGGGCTTTGACCTGGGAGACTTCCGCAAGATGCGGGTTCTCCACGCCGCGCTTTGCGAGACGATGCGGCTGTACCCGCCGGTGGCGTGGGACTCGAAGCACGCGGCGTCGCCGGACGTCCTTCCCGACGGCACCCGCGTGGGGCGCGGTGACCGCGTCACGTACTTCCAGTACGGCATGGGGCGCATGGAGGCCATCTGGGGCGCCGACGCCAGCGAGTTCAGCCTTCAAAGGTGGCTGTCACTGCCGGACGACGCAGCCGCGGCGGCAGCGGGCGGCGTGTCGCCGTTCAAGTACCCTGTCTTCCAGGGCGGGCCGCGGACGTGCCTCGGCAAGGAGATGGCCTTCGTGCAGATGAAGTTCGTCGCGAGCGCGGTGCTCCGCCGTTTCGAGCTCCGCCCCGTCCACGAGGGCCGCATGCCGGTGTTCCTGCCGCTGCTCACGGCGCAAATGGCCGGCGGGCTCAAGGTGACAGTGAGGAGGCGCTTCTCACGCAACGGCATGCATGACGCAGCTGGGAATTGAAGACTAGTAGTGGAAAATTAATTCGTCTTGCAAAAAATTTCGGAGCCCGGCGAAATTCCGAAATTTCATTTATTTCAATCGAAATTTCGGATAAACCATTCAAATATCATTTGAATTTTAACCAAAATTTAAATAAATTTTACACAAATTTCAAAGAGGAATAAATTCAGCTAAAATTTGGCTGGATTATTTACATTTCGCTATCCATCGAAACAGCCGAAATTTCGGCATTTCGGCGAAATTTTAATGCCGAAATTTCGGCTGTGTATAACCCTCGTGTAAGTATTACAGGAGCAAGGTCGCAATTAGCTCCATGCAATATACTACTCATGTTCCAAGCACTACTATTTCTATTGTACATGCACTATTTGTAATTGTATCATAATTCATGGTCACATGAAAAACAGATATACACTCGCAAAATCGCCTCGCAAAAAAATTATTTACAAGCTAAAGTATGCATGTAATTAAGATTTTTTTTCGTACATCCGCGGATTACGTGAAACTTCATATCACTACATATCTAGCACACATTTTAAGTAGGATGTATATAATGTTTATTGTTTGTGATGTGCACATGTATATAGACAAGCAGAATGTGGGGTTTTGCCCCAATGGAGGGTTAGGTACGATGTGTGCCCAAGTGCAAGTAGCAATCACTTGCAGGAGTTGGAAATTAAACGTCTGTGGAAACATCAACTTGGGAGCAAGGAAAAGGTTTGGTAAAATTGCGACTCATTCGATGATGCATCGTGGACCACGTGCAGATTGAATACATATTGAACGACATATCGATCCCCAGTAGGTCTTGCTGACTAGCTAGCTTTCACACTATGAAAAAAAAATTTCCCCAGAGCAAGAGGAGACTGTACTTTATTTCCCAGAAGCTTAGCTGGACTATATTTTTTGTACTGAGTTGGTGAAAAAATTAAAAAAACACACACACACACTAGGGAATTACTGAATCATAATTGGCGAGAAAATGACTTATAAGTGAAAAGAAAAAAATATCTCAATTTGAAAATTACCTATCGTGACTTGTGAAGGGAAAGTGCTTGACATATATTTTAAGTGAAAAGAAAAATCAATAAATCCATGTGAGAGCTATAAATGATTGTTCTTAATTTCTCAGTATCAAGAAAACGAAAAGAAAGATTATGACTTCTCAGCAAAGAAAAGTAAGAAATGGCACGTTGTCTAACAATGACCTTTAGATTTTAAAACCACGACAACTATCGGTCAAAATCTGAACCACATGGCAGTAGACACGCACACACCACCACCCACACACACCACATGCACACGCATACCAGTGCCTCTCCTTAGCATTTATCTCAAAAAGATGAAGGCTGAGCATAAATCAGTGACATCATAAAATTCTTACCAAAGCGCGCTAGTGTATGCTAAAGGTGCACCAGGATTTGAACTCTGGTAGATGGAGTCCTACACTCACAAATTCAACATCTCACGAAGAGATGGTTCCACATGTCTGTTTATTATAGTAAAAAGTGCTATATCTATGAAAGATTTACATGTGGTCATAAGCAATTACTGGTAGACACCTCTTTTAAATTGTATATGTCAGTGGAAGTAAAATTTTTGCTTTTTAGCCCAAAATTTTAAAGTTTTTTACATATAGACCCCTGAAGAAAAGATTTGCAAAAATGGACCCCTAACACGGCGCCAACTCACATGGCGCCTATGGTACACGGCACGGCGCCATATGCTTTGGTGCCGTGCGTGGACACGTAGGATCCACGGTGGCACAGCACGGCGCCAAAGCACATGGCGCCGTGCCATCCATACACGACGCTAATGGTCGTGGTGCCGTTTCCTGGGACTTAAGACCGAGCGCTGCCCCCGGCCCCCTCACTCCACTCCTCTGTTTGAACAGACCAACACAGAGAACAGCCACCGCCGCCCCTCTCTCCCCCCTCAAAATCCACCCCAATCCATCGATTTTTTCACGATTTTGCTTCCAAACCGAGCTAGCAAGGTGAGCTCCCTCTCCTCCTTTGATTTTTTGCAGTAGATATGGATTATTTGAGGTACATTTCGTAGGGCAAAATTTGAAACCCTAGATGAAATTAGTTGGATTTGGTTCGGTTTTAGGTTCGATTCGCAATAGATATGCGTAATGTATTAGTAATAATGTGTATAGATCCGTTTTTAGGTTGAAATTAGTTGGATTAGGGTTTGATTTGGGTAACTAGCTAACCTAGGGTTAGAAACGAGAAAAATTATAAATCTTATTCATTTCGCATTTTAGGTTGTCATGGGCTTCACTCATTTGCCACCTCCATCCGGTGTTCCCGTGCCGATGTGTTATTGCGGCGATCCTTGCAAAGTGGAAAGGTCGGATGATCCGGATACATATAGGCAGAGGTACTGGATGTGCGCCAACAGGGCGTTCGATCCGCCACGTGCCGCCGTTGTCCTCGGCAAGATGGTATGTTGTATTGTCGATTCATCGAATTGGTATTAATTTTGTTGGTTTAACGAATGCGTACATTTGCAGGAGCCTCCACCGCTTTGTGATTTTGAGCAGTGGATCGACACTGCGATCGCTGAGGATGACAAAAAATATCTTGACGCTAATAAGAAGTAGGATGAAGAACGAAAGGAGAGATGGGAAAGGGAGAAGAAACAGGAGGAGGCCGCGAGGGAACACCGTGAGGAGGAGCGTAGGAGGGCCGCGGCAAAGCGCAAGGGAGAAAGACAGAAGAAGCTAGAGAGAGCGCGGCGTGCCAAGGCAACCCTTGAGCAGTACCCTGATGCTCAGAGGAAGGGGAAGTGGCCTCGATGCACTCAGTAGGTTATTGCTATGTATATTTAATGTTTGATGTATGCGGACGTATGTATTTTCTGAAAATTTATAAACTATGTATGTGGACTATGTATGTATGTGGACGTATGCACTCAGTATGTTATTTTGGGCTGTGCTTATTCATTTGGTGAATGTCAATTAGTATTGTTTGTGCAGATGGAATGAAACAACTAGGCCGAGCTTGCACTTTTAAAGCAAGTGCAGTAATCACGACGCCAAACACCCTGGCGCCATATATAAGTAGCACGGCGCCAAACACTCTGGCGCCGAGATATTGAAATACGGCGCACAAAACTTTGGCGCCACAAGCTGGCGCCAAAGGTCCTGGCGCCGTTGTTCAATACCTTGGCGCCAGAGTGTTTGACGCCGTTCTACGCAAACCTACAGAAAAAACAGCAAAGAGCTGTCTGTTTCTGCATATACAAAACACATGCACACATATACATACATTCACATATAAAACACATACGCATAACTCTCAATAAAGTCTAGATGCATACATTTTGCATATATATATCTCAAATCATACATACATACATATATGCACACATACACATATAAAATACACATACACATACATATATGCACACATACATCGTCATGCACACATATAAAATACACATACACATACACACAACTCTCATCATCATGGGTTGGAGGACGCAGTATGGGAATCATCGTGAGCTTGCCGCGGTGCTCTCTGTCGTAGAACTCGTCCACCAGCGAGTACCTCGCCATCCTGTGCATCCAAAATTATGTTAGTGATAAAAATAACAAAATATCTAAAAATTATGCTCTCTAGACCTAACGCTGCTAACCTGAGTGGAACGACGTTGACACGTCCGTGAATTGTGACCCATTAGACCACACATACCGCAGTGTGTCTCCTGTGGGTCCTCAACGAAGGGATTTGCTCTACCCCTCTTGGTGCGACCAGGTATCCGATCCATGTCCATCTTGTACCTTGACCGCTTCCTGCTGCCCCTCTTGTGCCAATGTAACCCCGCGTCCGCTATGTACCTGGGACCCGAGTAAAGTGGCCACTCGCTTTCATCACGATATGGCTCGAACCGTGGGGCCCATGTCCTCACCAACGCATCCACGCTGAATAGTCTCGGGATTTTGGTCTCAATATCGACATTCCGGGCCCTACATGCGGTCACCATGTGGGAGCATGGAAAATGGAACTTGTTGGGAACACCGCATGTGCATGTGAAGGATGTAATCACGACCTTATGCTTTCGGGCCTCTCGGAGCTCTCCATTCTCGGTTGTCCCTCTACCCTCAACAACCTCATACGTGCCCGTCACATGGTCAAAATAGTGGTACTCCTGTTCATTGGCTTGCATATTCGCTTTGGTAATGAAGCCGTGAGGACGAGGTGGCCAACGTGCATGTGCCTTTAACATGTCTGAGGCTTCCCGGTGCCGGTTGACAAACCATGCAACACACTTGTAGAAAGTGAACACCGCAATTGCGGTAACTGGCAATCCACGTGCCCCCTTAAGCAGCCCGTTGAAGCATTCTGCTATGTTGCTAGTCATGAACCCATACCTCCTTCCCAATGGGTCATGAGCCCTTGACCATTTGTGCACATCCCTCATTAAACCCCTTATCCAATCACGACCCTCAGCATTAGTTTTCGTTTTCAACTCCTCTAACTTCTCATCGAACAGCTTTACCTCCCTCTGGCGACATACCTCCTCGAAAAGTGCAAAGTTGGCCTTCACCCCATCTTTTTTGAACAAGTTCTCTGCAAGGTGCCTTGTGCACCAACGATGATGTACAGGTAAATGTCCTGGTATCACTTCCTTAACGGCGCTCAAGATCCCAGCGTGCCTGTCAGACAACACACATACCTCCCTCCCCGGGCCAACCACATGGATCCGTACAAGCCATAGAAACCAAGCCCAGCTAGATTTGTCCTCCTTCTCCACCAAAGCAAAAGCCAACGGCACAAGCGAGTTGTCCGCATCACAGCCAATAGAAATCAACAATGTTCCCTCATACTTGCCCAACAGGAACGTCCCATCAATTGACAGAACAGGCCTACAATGTTTGAAAGCCTCGACACACTGACCAAAGCACCAGAATGCTCAAAAAAATCTGTCTTCCATTAACCCATACATCGGGCTTAGGCACGTACTCATACTGCATTCCTGCATTGGCCGCTTTCATTGCGTTCAACATGGCCGGCAAACGCTCATACGCCTCCTCCCAATCACCATAAATCAACTTCAAAGCACGTTGTTGCGCCCTCCATGCTTTCCCATACTTGATTGTGTAGTGCCACTTTAGTTTAACGGCCTCTATCACTGCTGCCACGCGCATCGTCGGCATGTGCTTTATCATGGGGTACAGGTGGGTTGCAATGAACCGAGAAGTCAACTGACGATGTTTCTGGCTGGGCTCGGAAGACCCACAGCTGTGTGGTCCATCCACAGTTGTAATCTTAAACCTCTCCGTACCCTTCACCTTCCTGGCACAGACTTTCCATGCACACCCTGTGCTCTCACATTTGATGGTGTACCGATGTTTGGCGTATGAGTTCTTAACCCGGTATGGACGGTTGTGCACGATCGAGTACTCTTTCAACCACATCTTCAATGCCGACATATCCTCAAAGACATGACCCTTCTGAATTATGATACTAGCCCCAGGCTTAGGTACGTCCCTCTGCATTTGCCCTCCATCTGCGACAGCCCTATGTGCGTTGCTCAGGTCATTATAATCGGACACTGGTGGATCACGGCCAGGAAACATTCTTCTCAACATCTCAATTTCGCTAGACGTCAAACCTGTGACTGGTCTGTCATCATCTGAGTCCACAGCCCTCGCATCCTCATAAGCAGCCTCGTCTCCTGCAAGCTGTACATCCAACCTGTTAGATGCTACACAAACCATGGGTTCCTCAAACACTGTCTCCTCGTCGAATCCACCAACAAAGCGGTCATCGACATCCTCAGAGTCAGCTTCTACCTGAGTCAATGGAACCTTACATACTTGAGCCGAGGATACAACTTGCACCTCGACCTCTTCATGATCCGGTGACCCAACCAACGGTGAGTCATTGGAATCCAATGCAGCCCTAGGAGGTGATTGATCTCTCACCACCCTCTGCACAAACAAGTCAGATGCTCTGACCTCTGAGTCCAAAACAATGGCCACATTATCCCATTCACCGTCGCTGCCAATCGAAACCAATCTCTTTATACGCGGCCCCTTTGACGACCCAACATCAATCAATCCTTGCATAACGACATCACCATGCTCATCTGTCCACCCCACCTCTCTTTCAAGCGATAAATGACCTCACCATACGACGGACGTGAACTAAATAGTAATGTGGTCTCTTCCATGCCCTCCAAATCAACACCCCCAGTGTCATTTCTCTTCACAGTACCACCATGGTGCAAAGTCACAACCTTATCCATCTATAGCACAACAAACAAACATACCTCAGTCATTACGTACAATAATCAAACCCTAGAAACGGATCTATACACATTATTACTAATACATTACGCATATCTATTGCGAATCGAACCTAAAACCGAGCCAAATCCAACTAATTTCATCTAGGGTTTCAAATTGTGCCCTACAAAATGTACCTCAAATAATCCATATCTACTGCAACAAATCAAAGGAGGAGAGGGAGCTCACCTTGCTTGCTCGGTTTGGAAGCAAAATTGGAAGAAAATTCGATGGATTGGGATGGATTTGGGGAGTGGAGAGACGGGCGGCGGCGGAGGCTGCTCTCTGCTCGGTCTGTTCGAACAGAGCACTGAGGGGGTGGTGGGGGGCCGGGGGCTGCGCTCGGTGTTAAGTCCCAGGAAACGGCGCCACGACCGTTAACACCGTGTATGGATGGCACGGCGCCATGTGCTTTGGCGCCGTTCTGTGCCACCGTGGATCCTACGTGTCCACGCACGGCGCCAAAGCATATGGCGCCATGCCGTGTACCATGGGCGCCATGTGAGTTGGCGCCGTGCTAGGGGTCCATTTTTGCAAATCTTTTCTCCAGGGGTCCATATGTAAAAAACTTTAAAATTTTCGGCTAAAAAGCAAAAATTTTACTAAGTGGAACCCGCTTATCAGTGGAAGATAAATTTGCATTAAAGGTCTATAGGATCAAGGAGCTGACTAGAGAGATGAATAAACGGTTTTAAGATATTTCAGTCAAAACCAAGTTTCATGCGGAATTTAAATCAAATTAATTTTGTATAATTGAAGCCTAAATTAACTAGTTTTAACTTAATGCACCAAAACCTAAGTCTACATCAAGGTTGCAATCTAGGATCAATTGTAAGAATGTAAAAAGCACAAGGTAAATATAATGGGAGCACAGGAGGGCAAATCGCACAAAGGAGACATAGTCGATCACTTTTTACCTGGTGTTCCAAGACTTGCTGGTCTCCTCTAATCTGTGTTAAGATAAATGGATCGGCCCCGCACAAGCACACACCTCAATCCACTTTGGATTGCTATTCCTTCACTCTGGACATGGTTAGCACCAAACTACTCACAATATACAGGGTCTCTTCACATTCCTTGAAGAGATCACCGGCCAATGAGTCCTCCAAGCCATCTATGTATTGCCAAACACCTAGAGTAACAAGTTGAAGATGATCATATAAACTAATCAAGTGCTAGAAGCTCAATGGATTGGTGCACACAACACTAACTAGCTCACTAATTCTCTCAAGAGAATGAGATGCGCAAGAGGGTTTTGAAGGCTTTCTCTAGCTTGAACACATCACTTTTCTCACTTGGATTGCTCAATAAGCTCACAAAGGTTGTCTCTCATGTGTATGCTTCTAATATTACCAGGAGCAACAACCAAACATCTCCAATTCTAGTCCTTTTATAATACACACAAAAACTAGCAATTGGAGTCAAACTCAACAAAACTGCACTAGTTTGGACATGTCCTAACTCCAATCATTGGAGCAAAAAATGCACTAGTTAGAACATGTCCTACTGTATGTAGGATTTATCAGTTAAGACATATCCTAACTGCTCTTGGTTGCAAGTCTAATGTCTTGAAATACACTAGCTAGGACACATCCTAACTAATCTTAGGACATGTCATAACTGCTCTCAGGTTTGAAGACACACTTCTAATCCATACTTATAACAACTTTATACTGCTAGGACTTATCCTAACTCTTGAGAAATGTCATACATATGCTTCACTCAACTTGGCTCTCTTAAGGCATTCTCTATTTGTGCACAAAGCAACCTCAAGTTGATGGACAAGATACTAGCTATGAAATGCATTCAATTGAGCTCCTTGATACTAATTTTAATAAGCTACTGACTATTCGACTCCTCTTAATAGTATGTCAAAACTAGAAACAAAATTTACCAACCCACTCTATCCACCAAACTCCTAGACTGCTAAAATGACTAAGAAACATACCCTTCTTTGTATACCTTTGCCTTGAGCTAATTCAACTCGAGGTCATAACATTGATCTTTGATACCACTTTTCAATTTCTCGGATCTTGATTCAATGCAAACATTGCTTTTGCCAAGCCCGGGTTCTTGACTTGCTCATCAACATCATTTCTCAAATGTCAGGAACTATTCCTTTTTGTTTAACTCAATGAAAACATTAGTTCTACTAATCTGATTGGCAACAATCACTAACACCAACAACCACATTAGTGACAACCTGGTTGCAAATAATTGAATTTAAATCATTTTTAGTATATGTCTGCATCACAAGTGCCATATAATTAAGAGACTTATTTAAAAGTAAAGTTCCTCGTATATTTTGATTTTGGAAATTGGGTCAATACTTAAGAAACCATAAAACATAGGATGAGCTTCCCCTTAAACATATGCATACAAGAATGTGTATAAAAGAAAAGCATATGCATGCATTTAAGTTGAAAATGTGGTGGATTTAACCCTATATCTCCGAGGAATGCAGTATGACATCGAATGTTTACCTCTAGAATTTCTATTTTTCCATCCAATTGTGATTAAACAATATTGTACTCAACAAATATGTTAGTCTCACCAAAACTAAATCAATGGAGCTTCCCAACTTGTGTAGTCCAATAACTTTAGTCTTTAATTGACTTTGAAGTCAAAATCTCTTTGTAGGTCTCTAAGCATGACCTATACATATGTGCCACTTAAGTCAATAAGCTTATAAAGCATTGATAACTAAAGGGGTTTATAGACATGAGTGGTATAAGTAGCTGATTAAGTTGGAAAAACATACCAAAATTCATCTACAATTATCTAAGTGGCATAATGTTCAATTTCAGAGACTGAACCATGACAATTTTGAAGTTTAGAGACCTAAGGGACAACTCATAATATATGGCAACTATAAGGTTAATTCTGGTGCAATTTTTGTCAGTGTGCTGCAAAATGCTCCTATTAGTTGTACATCTCGATCAATACACTTTTTTTTTAAGAAATTCACTTTATGGACAATAAGCTTGCGTAAGGTTGAAAATTGTGAACTATTTGTGCTACTTAAGTAAATAATCTTACAGAGTGTTGATAAGGAGGGAGGTTTATGAACAAAAGTTATGCAAATATCAAACAAAATTGATATGCGTCATGCATCCAATGGATGGTAAAAAAATTGGATGCTGCCCAATTGTCCTTTTCTCTGGAGCCTTCCATGCAAAGGTCCCACCACTTTGTTCATAGGAGTCCATCTACTCTGTTCTTTCTCTTGCATCGGGACACTTTAATTGGCCCCATGTGTTGCTTCTAATCATCACTCCTTTCCTCATGTCTCTTCACTGTTTATCTCGTTCTCTCTCCCTACCACATTATACCTATCTGGTGATCCTCTGGTGAGCTCCAGCCATCCACCCCACAACTAAGCCACACTTGATCTCCTTGCCACTGCCCTCTCTGTGCCCACCCTACTCACTCTCTCTCTCTCTCTCTCTCTCTCTCTCTCTCTCTCTCAATTCCATCACCTCCATCAATTTTGGCCACCGCCGGTGATGGTTTCACCGTTTCTGATCACTGAGAACATCCTCTCATCACTAGCATCCCATTGTTGATGCTAATTTCAAGTCTATAGTCTCCAGTGAGTTTCCACAAATCCCCACATCTTCTACCTCTGTCCATTTCATTTCTTTTGTTGTGGTGATTCTTCTAGGTTGTTGCATCAAGTGTTATATTTTGATACAATGGGCTATTCTCAAATATTGCAGCATGAGATATTGTTGTGGTAGTTTTGCCAAATTATTGCAATAGTAGTTTTTGTTTGTTGCATTAGGTTTGATGATTTGTTGCCGTATCATCTTCTAAAAACGGTCCAATGTTTTCTGAACGTTTGTGATATTCTTCTTGTAAATCTAAGGTAATATTTTTTAAAAATTTCTTTTCAATGTTCCACTGTTATTATGCAATTTGTTGCATATATGTAATAATCAGCAGCAACCATTGCAACATCGAGATTTTTATCAAAATATTTTGTTGCACACGTTTGTTGACACCAATTTTGTCCTCAAACTTAAAACATGAATAAATAAACTAATAATAATAATAAAAATAATCATTAAATTAATAAATTATGTTGACGGATAAAAGTCGTTGCAATATATACCACATCCAGAACAGCTGGTTTAAAGAAACAATACACGGGAGATAAGGAAGAAACCTGAAGGGATACACATGGTTAGTGGCCACGACCATGGCAGGTCGACCATGATATTTTGACAACGTTGGTCGACCATGATATTTTGACTATATTGGTCAACCATGCCATTTTGACCACGTTAGTTGACCATGCTATTTCGACCACGTTGGTCGATCATGATATTTTAACCACGTTGGTCGACCATGATATTTCGACCACGTTGGTTGATCATGCCATTTCGACCACGTTGGACGACCATGATACTTCGACCACGCTGGTCGACCGCGATACTTTGACCACATGGGTCGACTATTATATTTCGACTACGTGGGTCGACCATGATATTTCAACCATGTTATATTGACCATCTGCTATCGACCATGTTGTTTTCTTTGACATGTACTGAACGATGTGTTGGTCAGCAAAACACGAGCATGGATACCTTTTCAGTGTTGATAGGAAATTGGCGTCGTAGCTGCATGCATACAGAAGTTAAACACGCTCCAACTAAATAATTAATAGAGACTAATAGTAGTCACTAATGGGACCACGGTTTGGCCACAACACACAGGAAAGACTCATTCAAACCCCACTAGCCCACGTCCTACACGACCACGAGCAAAGCCGGTTGCAGTGCCTGAACTGTCCGTTAGCGCGAAGGCGAAAGCGAGAGCAACTAATCTAAAAAGAAGGTGAAGTTCTTGCTCTTCTTCTTCTTCCTCTCGCCTTCGACTCTTTGGTTTGGCCATTATGGTATGAATCGAGGAGCGTTCTCCATAGCCACCCCCGTCGCCCTTCAGTTTGGCCATCAGGGTATGGATCAAGATGCTTCATTTTGTTTATGTTCTGGCTCCCCTTGGTTCGGTCCCGTTAGTGGATACAAACCCAAAGAACGAGTGATTGATCACTCGTTTCTTAGGTTTGGTCCCTACAAATGGATACAAATCAAGACGAGGCATGAAGACTTCATCTCTTCGATTCGGTCCCTTGCAAATGGATACAAGCCGAAGGTGAGAAGATGGAAGTGCCCTTGTTTTCCCTCAATTCAGTCCTCCCAAATGGATACGAATTAACAGTGGGTATATGTGGCCAAAATAAAATATAAAACACAGCCTTCACTTGAGTTACGCTACATTTACAAGCACTATGCGGTGCTAGTAGCAATATAAGGAGGAGTTAAATAGTAAAGGATGGAAGAAAGGAAATACTTTCTCTTCAGTTATGTACATACAAGAGCTCGATATTCACGAGCACTATGTAATGCCAAACATCTACGTGCACTGTAGCTACGACCATCTCCAAAACCCAGTAGCTACGACTATCTCCGAGACCCGATAGCTTCGACCATCTCCAAAAATCTGGTGGCTACGACCATCTGCATCCAATAGCCACGACCATCAAACCTAGTAAACACCCATCAGCGACGACAAGATGGAAAACCATTTTTTACATTTTGTAATTGCCATATGTTGTATTTTGTTATAATGTGTATGTTGGAATTCTTAATCAGTGGTTTTCTCATAAAGAGATGTAATTAACATAATTTTTTATATAAATGTATTAATCCTGGAAGTAATAGACCTACGATACCTAATTTCTTTGTCTCACATTTTCAATTAAATTTACCCAACTTGTCTCGAATGACGACGAGCTAGGTTCACGCCTATTTCACATTTTCCCACCATCAGATTCTGGTATGCCCAGTGGGACATGCTTTTCCCCTCATCTTTAATCCTAACATCAAAGTACAACATATGACATTCATGTCACTGAAAATGTATGCATATGTGTATAGAAGAAAGCTAAGTTATACAAATTGGTGGTCGACTAAGATATCTCAACCACATCGGTCAACAACGCTGGTTTCGACAACATTGGGTTCGACCACTTTGGTCGACCACCCTGGTTTTAACCACATTGGCTTCAACCACATTGGCCGACCACGCTGGTTTAACCATGTTGGTCAACCACATTGTCTCGACCTCGCTGAAATATATGTGTATGCAAGAAAGCTAATATATGATTTTATTTATGTGAAGGGATGGAAGGGTGATTTCAACAATTCGTCACATTGCATTTTGGGTCACTGTGGCTAGATGTGCCTGTAGGGCCTTTTTAGACTATTACTAGTGCAAGTTCACTACGGACCACAACTGCGTCCCCGGCTGTAGTAAACCACGATCATGAAATGACTTCTGCATGTCAGGATGGGTTCATTCCTATCCTGTCCATGTCAGCCAAGAGAAGGATGAAAGCTGCAGCAAAAACTTCAAGAACCACCTCACATGGTCAGCATTTGAAGATACGCGAGGCTAGTTCCTTGGACTCAGTTCCCACTGGCTTTCCCAAAGTAGCACGAACCAAGTCTGCAAGCCATGAATTGTCGTTAAGGTTCTATCACATAATGCTTGATGAGTAGCCTATCCATGCAAAGCGGATAGGTCTAGTGAATATAAAGCCATACAAGCAGGCTATGACCTCTTCCCCCAACAACTACTAAACGGAAGGGAGTGGTCTCTCCATCGACACCACCTACAATGCTAGGGGCAAATGCGTACCCAGCATTGAAGGCAGGCACTTCAGTGGCATCAAGTGTGCGCTCACTCTAAGTTACTCATAAGCTACTGGGGGTGAGCTCATCAAAGTCTGCCCTAAGCATATTAGGGGCAGCTCCTTCCAAGATGCAGCTGCATCACCGACCTTAAAAGGAAAGGCGGTGGTGTTCGATCAACCCCATTGTCCGCAAGCAATTGACAAGGGGAAGGAGGTGATGGAAGAACATGCTACGTCATCATCCTGAGGAAAACCATGTTATGCGCAAACTCGACTCCGAACTGATGCATCAAAGTTCATCCCTGTGTTTGCCGATAAACCTAGTAGGCCGGTGCCTGAACCGGATTGCACGCTCCTGTGCGAAGGAGTGTACATCACTCCTGGCGACATCAAGAAGGGCCACGTGAATCCAACGGCTACACTTTCAGATCATATGTCATCATCTACTCCAATTCCATGACCTTCTTTTGAAGGTTCATTTTTTCTTTATCATGGCATCGTCGTCATCAACGCAATGCTCAGCGTGTGTGGGTTGATTTCCCTATGGCGATTGACCCTTCATGGCAATTCATCAATGTGAGCAAGTGAGCAATACCATTTGGAATAGGGTAAGGAAGAACCACCCAAGGATTCGAGGAAAATGAATCTTGCCCTGGATGCATATATCACACAGAGTATCTGCTAGACTCTGAGGGAGATACTTTTAGGCGCGTCCACATCTACAAATGATGTTGAGGGTGCCATTATGTAGCGAGTGGAGTCCCTCACCAAGTGGCTGAAGTTCCAAGAGTTCATTGAACAAGACCCTTGGTGACAAAACTATGTCACCCAGGCTGCTCGTGCACGTGCAAAACGAGTTGACTTTGAGTGCAACAAAATTCTAGGGGTAAAATCTCCTTCATCAAGTCATGGTAGCAAGACCCAAGCAGAGAAGAAGCTAGTAAGCACACCCAAGAAGGCATCGACAATGATGACTCCTTGCCAATTCAGAAGAGGGCCTCGAAAAATGCAATTGAGGTGCTTCTTTTGATGCTGGTTGGAGTCACAGAGGTGGCGGATGACGCCAATGAAGCATCTTCAATATCAACACACTTCAAAATGAAGAAGGCCCGAAAGAATGTTGTAATGGGTCATCGTCCTATAACTTGTAGTCAGACAAATTCTGGTAATGAAGAGTATGATTTGAATTACTTAGGGTCTCATGATCCCCTATATAGTGATTCCTCTTCTTCTTCTGAAAATGATTCCCCACATGCTTATGAACTACGTTCCCGTGGTTTTAGCCAAGCTACGCAGAATAAATTCTTGCGGCAAATGAAACACATTCTGTTGATGAATAGCTAGCCCAACTTACAACTGCACTTAAACAAAAAGAAGATGAGTTGGATGCTCTACGCAATCAAATAATGAAAAATACAAGCCGGGATAATGATGTGCATACTACTACAAGTCATCATAGTCATCAGTCATTACCTGCAATTAGCCTTGAGGCGATTCAAAAAATGATCGCTGAGGGGGTTAAAGCCCAGTATATGCAAACTCACTAGTCGATGCATTTGGGGTATGTTAAGCCATACCCATCGGATGCTGACATGTTGCCTTTCCCAAGAAACTATCACCAGCCACAATTCAGCAAGTTCAATGGAACCGGGTCTCCTTATGAGCATATAGCTCATTTTCTTCCAACTTGTCAAGATACAGCCCATGACAGGGCACTTCTCTTGTGACAATTTGTGCAAATATTGTCTGGTCCAGCCTTCAAGTGGTACAACAAGTTGGCGCTAAGGTCGATCAAGACATGGGAGCAAATACAAGATGCTTTTATTGAGCACTTCTATAGCACTTAGAGAACAGTGGGCATCACTAAGCTAACCTAAACATAGCAAAGAGCAAATAAAAAGGCGGCTGATTTCATTAACAGGTGGAGAAATTTAAGCCTCCACTGCCCACAACCAATTACCGAGCCTAAAGCGATGCGGATGTGCATGAATAATCTGTGCCCCGACATGGCTGTTTATTTGCAAGGTGTGTGGCCAGTCACTTTTGAAGAGCTGTACACCAAGGCTATGGATATTGAAAATTATATGCAACATGTTGCACATCGAACAAAGACATTCACCAAGCCTGCAGAGAAATGTGAACAACATGATAAGTTGTTGACCAAACCAAAGTAGGTAAAGGCCATGGAAGTGACAGCGGGGATTCCACAATCGCAATCCAGGGGAGCCATCACAAGAAATCAAGAACAAACAGGAAAACAAGCTTGTAGGAGGCCAACTCTTAGTGAGCGATGAAACAGGGAGTACTCTTTCCCAAATGAGGAGGTCAAAGACTTATTTATGGGCTTACAAGAGCTCAATCTCATAGAACTCCCTAAGCTAAAAAGACCAGAAGAGACTTCCAAGTTTAATGAGCCAAATTATTGCCACTATCATCGCATTTTAGGGCATACGCTTAAAGATTGCTTTGTGGTAAAGAATATTATGTAGAAAATGATCGATGAAGGAACAGTTGATGAAGACCTCCTCAAAAGCTTCAAGAAAGGCAAGAAAATGGCTATAGAAAACATCGCCACCTTTCAAGATAATTTGGTGAGTTTCACATCTTCCAATATGACACCAACTTATAATATGACATCCACTTATGATAAAAGAATGTGGTGTTGGAATCTGAATTTATTCTGATGACAACCTTAGGCCATGCACATGCCATGGTCGACAGCAAAGATGCAACTGTCTACTCAAAAGAGAGGCTTTTCATCGATGGATCCATGCCACAAAGCTCAATCCATCAACTTTCCGAAGAATCCAAGATAGGGGTAGTGGTGGTCAGGAGGCCGAATGTTGTGACAAGTGATGACACAAGGTGAAGTTCCATGCTCCTCATCAAGAATAGTGCAAAGATTGACAAAGCATGTGAACAATCCTCATGAAGAATTCAATGTCCTCACCATTGGAGTCTTCGATGATGATGATGATGATGATGATGATGATTCTCTTTATTTCCCTGAATAGGAATCTCCAGAAGTTGACCAAGTTCAACTGAGATGATGTAATCTCTCACTTAAAGAAAATACCAGCTATGCTTTCTATGTATGATGCTTTGTGTCTTTCATCTGATTTGCGCGAGGCTTTTGTTACGGCACTTTCTTTCCCTGAAGACTATAGAGTAGAAGTGTCGCAAACAGAGATAGAAGTAGTTGAGATCTTAAATATGACATTCACTAAGGAGGACATGCTATTAGATTCTAAAAAGCACAATAGACCACTTCTCATGTTCGGTGAAATTGATGAGATGCCCATAAATCGTATAATGATATATGGTGGATCTGCCATAAATTTATTACCTTTACATCCCTAAAAAGGATTGGATATTCCAAAAAGGACTTGAGCCAATATAATGTGGTTATTCATGGCTTCAATTAGTCTAGCCAAGAAGCCATGGGTACCATATCATTGATTTTTAAAGTTGGAAACGTTATGCACATATGTGAACTTTCATGTGATCGATGTGGCTACTTCATATAATGCACTATTGGGTTGCTCATGGTTGCATAAAAATCAAGTCGTATTGTCTACGCTTTATCAATGTATCAAATACAGGAATCAATCAGGAGAGACAATATGGATATTTGCTAATAAAAATCCATTCACAGTAGCTGAATCTTTCTATGCTGATGCAAAATTCTACTTTGTACCGAAGTCAAATTTCATAAAGAAAGATATTGAGGAAGCCTCATCAAGAATGAAGGTATATCAATATATACCAAGTAACCAAAGAAAGAAGGGAGTTCCAATATTTTTTTGTCATGAATAAGTCATCCCCTGATAAAGGTAGTAAATTTCTTACACCATTACCTCCTTTGGTACAACATAAAATAAAGCAAGCTCAAGATCAGTTGCATAACTCTATCACAAGCAAAAATGAAAGTGGAGCAATGGTTCAAATCACCTTTTCAAATAAGGATAATAAATCATTGACTATTTCTTTATATGACAATAAAGTTCTTTATATGATGCAAAAAAATGGGTTATGATATCTTCAAAGGTCCTTCTCTATGCAAAGGCCGGGGGCAGCTTGAACCATTTGAAAAGGTGCTGTCCTAGGCACAACTTGAAGCCCTGCACGCAGATCAAACATTAAAGGAAAATATATATGGGTTGGGTTATGATGTTTGTATGACCTCAGCTGAGTTTATAGACACAACAACAGCGTCTCCACAATTGGATGACAGAAATCAACCCATCATTGATGAATTAGAAGAAATCAATATTGGAACGCCCAACAATCCTCATCCAGTATATATCATCAAACATTTATCCAAGGAAAGTAAAAAAAGAATATCATAAATTTCTTTTTGCATATAGGGATGTGTTTGCTTGGACATACGAAGAAATGCCAAGGCTGAACCCAGCCGTGGCAGTACATCGACTCGCTGTATAAGAAGACGTTCCACCAGTCAAGCAACCATAAAGGAGGTTTCGACCAGAAGTACTTCCAAAAATAGAAGAAAATGTCAACAAACTCATAGCAGCTGGGTTTATTCGGGAAGTCAAATATTCTAAGTGGCTTTCCAGTATTGTTCCTGTTGAAAAGAAGAATAGGCAAACCCGTGTATGTGTAGATTTTAGAGATTTGAATAAGGCATGCCCTAAAGATGATTTTTCAATACCTATCTCCGAAATACATACTGACACTACTATGGGACACAAAATATTTTCCTTTATGAATGGTTTCTCGGGCTATAATCAAATAAAAATGGCCCCAGAATATGCCTTTTAGACTTAAAAAAGTTGGTGCAACATATTAGCGAGCCATGACAATTGTCCTAGATGGACTACTGCACGTCATCGTTTAGTGCTATATAGATGACATTATTGTAAAATCAAAACATGAAAGAGACCACTTAAAATATCCCTCTATGGTTTTCAAACGCCTTAGACAACATAATTTAAAAATAAACCTAATGAAATGTGCCTTTGGAGTCTCTTTTGGAAATGTTTTGGGTTTTATAGTTACAAAGTGTGGAATCAAAATTGACCCAACTAAAATACAGGCGATTGTTAAAATGCCGCCACATAAAAACCTTCATGAATTGAAGAGCCTCCAAGGTAAGTTAGCATATATTAGAAGATTTATCTCAAATTTGTTCGAGAAATGCAAAACTTTTTCTCGTCTTGTAAAAAAAGGTGTCCCTTTTCAATGGGATCGAGAATGACAAAATGCATTTATAGATATAAATAAATACTTGATAAATTCCCCTATGTTGAATGCGACGATTAAAGAACGACCACTGATTATGTACACGATAGCCATGCCAACATCATTACGCGCTCTATTGGCACAAAGCAATGATGAAGGAAAGGAAATGTCCTTATATTATCTCAGTTGAACCCTTGTGGGAGTGGAATGCATCCAGATATGAAAAAAAATATGTCTAGCCCTGGTATTTGCGGCACAAAGTTGTGCCACTATATGTTAGAGCACACTGTGCACCTCATTCTAGAGCTGATCCTCTCCGATACATCTTAAATAAAATGGTCCTTTCAGGGAGATTAACTAAATGGGTAATGTTCCTGTCATGATTCGACATTGTACTCGTACCACAAAAAGCTACGAAAGGACAAGCCTTGGCAAACTTTCTAGCTGCATATCCTATCTCGGATGATTTTCCTATCAAGGATGATTTACCAGACGAAGAAGTATTGGTCACATCAGTCACCAATTCAAATGGCAGATATATTTTGAAGGTGCTTGTCAAAAGTCAGGAGCAGGCGTAGGCATTGTCTTTGTTACACCTAGTGGAGGAATAATTCCATATTCATTCACTTTAACCTCGGTAGTTTCAAATAATTCTGCTGAGTATGAAGCCTTAATTATTGGGATGGAAATAGCCTTAAATACGGGATTAAACACATTATCGGTCCATGATGATTCCCAATTAGTCATCAACCAACTTTTAGGGACTTAGATGGTAAAGAAAAATAATTAATGCCATATTTCATAAGAGCAAAAGAGCTTATGCCTGTGTTTACTAACTTAAGTATGTAGCATATTATTAGAAGCCAAAATGAAAAGGCCGATTCACTAGCGAGTTTGGTAGGTATGTAGCATGTCATTAAATTCTTATGAAACAATGAACCTATGCATAGAAGAGCAAAGAGTCCTACTGATACTCACTGAGGAAGAGGAAACAACATCCTCTATAGTATTAATAGCAGATATTTATGAAATTGAAATGGGAGATTAGCATACTCCATTTCTTGATTATTTACTCCACGGTTACCTACCTCTTGATTCTTGTGAAAGGACTAGAATCCGAAGAAGGTCAATCCATTACACATGTATAAATGATACGCTTTATTGACATTAGTATGATGGCATCCTGCTACGTTGCCTCACCAGAAATGAGGTGATGGAAGCGTTGAGGGAAGTGCACGCTGGAATTTGCGTTGTGCACCAATCTGGTCCCAAACTACATTACCAATTAAAGCATTTAGGCTATTATTGGCCTACAATATTCGAAGATGCTGTAAAATTTGCAAAAAGGTGTCATGAATGTCAGATACATGCTAACTTCATCTTTCAACCACATGAGCCACTATATCCCACTAGCATGTCCTGGCCCTCCGAAATGTGGGAGATGGATATAGTCAGACTCATTCAACCACCATCGTGAAAAGGGCACAAATTCATTCTTGTAGTGACCAACTATTTCTCTAAATGGGGCGGAAGTCATACCATTAAGAGAAGTTAGGCAGAAATGTAGAGAATTTTGTAAGAACTCATCTCATATATCACTTTTGCGTCCCTTCACGAATTATATATAATAATGGATCACCATTCAAAAAATACACAGATGGAAAAGTTATGCATAAAATTTTAAATAAAGCACCATTTTTCTACAGCATACAATGCTGCAGCCAACGGATAAGCTGAGGCATTTAATAAAACCCTGTGCAAATTACTGAAGAAGGTGGTCTTAAAGAAAAAGCAAGATTGGCATGAAAAGATGCTCGAAGCCTTGTGGGAATATAGGACCATGACATGCACACCAACGAGAATGACACCTTACTCCCTAGTGTATGGAGGAGAAATGATCTTACCGTTGGAAGTACAAATTAATTCTTTGAGAGTCACTATGCATGAAAAGCTCTCAGAAGAAGAAGCCACTAAACTATGATTAGAGGAATTAGAACGTCTTGAATGGGAAGCGACTTCAAGCATTACAAAACCTAGAAGCGTACCAGGCTAGAATGTCGCGAGCTTTTGATAAGCACCTCAAAAGAAGGTCATTCAAAGAAGGAGATTTAGTTCTCGCTGTTATTTGCCCCATGAATATTACACATCAGATGCAAGAAAATTTTGAGCCTAAATGAGAAGGCCCTTACATCATAAAAAGAAGTTTATTCTAGTGGCATGTATAAAATTATTTCCCCATATGGTGAATATTCTCCACCGCCGATAAATGGAAAATTTTTAAAATGTTAGTACACCTAAAAAAATAAATAAGCTCCAAAGCCTTACGAACCTAAACTATGGTGCAAAAATAAATAAGCTCGAGAGCCTTATGAGCCTAAACTATGGTGCAAAAATAAATAAGCTTGAAAGCCTTACGAGCCTAAACTGTGGTGCAAAATAAATAAGTTCCCAAGCCTTATGAACCTAAACTGTGATGTAAAATAAATAAAAGCTCTAAATCCCTATGAGCCTAAACTATTGTGCAAAATAAATAAGCTCCAAAGCCCTATGAACCTAAACTGTGGTGCAAAATAAATAAGCTCCAAAGTCTTACGAGCCTAAACTATGGTGCAAAATAAATAAGCTCCAAATCCTTACTAGCCTAAACTGTAGTGCAAAAATAAATAAGGTCCAAAGCCTTCGAGCCTAAACTGTGGTGTAAAATAAATAAGCTCCAAAGCCTTACAAGTCTTAACTGTGGTGCAAAAATAAATAAGCTCCAAAGCCTTACGAGCCTAAACTGTGGTGCAAAAATAAATAAGCTCCAAAGCCTTATGAGCCTAAATTGTCGTGTAAAAAATGTAAGTGCTCCAAAACTTTATGAGCCTAAACTGTGGTGTAAAAAAATATAAATGTTTCAAAACCTTACGAGCCTAAACTGTGGTAAAAAAAGCTCCAAGATCTTATGAGCCTAAACTGTGGTACAAAATCGCACCAAAACCGTGTGACTAAGTTACGGTATAAAGGGTTACACCCTGACGCTACATGAGTCTCAGCCACACTAGTTACGACCACGTTGTGTTGATCACACTATGTTGACAGCGTTAGTTCGATCATGTGGTTTCGACCAAAAATAACCACGGAAGACAAAGGTTGAGAACGTGAGTGTTCGATTAGAACGAAAATCATGTGCAAATTAGTGAAACAGCATGACGCACGTCGCCCACAGATCAAATTCTTTGTTATTAAAAGATAAAGAGTGGTCTAATTTGGATAAGTGCTAAAGACATAAAGGTCGGTACCTTAGATTGTGCACAGCCAAAACCAACACATGCATGGCCGTATGGTCCATGTATATACATGACCCTGAAATGTGTTCATATATCCTCATCCAAAAACATACATTGGATGTATCCAAAATATAATAAAAATGCACATGATGCATATATACGTGTCGAGCTCCAGATCCGAAAACAAATATTTCTTGCACCCGAACCTCGAGGAGGCATCTGTTGACACCGATTTTGTCCTCAAACTTATAACATGAATAAGTAAACTGAAAATATAATAAAATAATAATCATCATCATCATCAAATTGATAAATTATGCTGACGGCTAGAATCCGTTACAATATATACCACTTCCAAAACAACCAGTTTAATGAAACAATACACAAGAGATAAGGAAGAGGCCTGAAGAGATACACGTGGTCAGTGGCCATGACCATGGCAGGTCGACCATGCTATTTCGACTACCGTGATTGACCATGATATTTCGACCATGTTGGTCGACCATGATACTTCGACCACGTTGGTCGACCATGATACTTCGACCACACTGGTCGACCAAGATACTTCGACCACGCTGGTCGACCATAATATTTCGACTACGTGGGTCGACCAAGATATTTTGATCATGTTGGTCGACCATGTTATATCCACCACATGCTGTCAACCACATTGTTTTTTTATGTGTACTAAATGACACGCTGGTCAGCCAAACGTAAGCATGGTTATCTTCCCAGTGTCGATAGGAAATTGGCGTCATAACTGCATGCATATAGAAGTTAAGCATGCTCCAACTAAATAATTAATAGTGACTAATAGTAGTCACTAATGGGGCCCGGTTTGGTCACAACACACAGGAAAGACTCATTCAAACCCCACTAGCCCACATCCTACATGACCATGAGCGAAGCCGGTTGCAGCACCTAAACTACCCATTAGCGGAAAGATGAAATCAAATAGAGAAGTTGTCGTAACTTCCCTCAAAGCAACCGCCCTTTCATCCTTGTTATATAAGGAGGGAGCACGAGTGGAGAAAGGACAGACATACATGAACACGGACGGAGGAGCTTCTGCAAGAGAAGGAAGTTCTGAGCAAGCTCTGGGAGAAGGTAGACATGCAAATGCACTCAAGGGAAAAAATTGAGACCAGCCAATCTAGAAAGAAGGTGAAGTTATTGCTCTTCTTCTTCTTCCTCTCACCTTCAGCTCTTCAGTTTGGACATCATGGTACAAATCGAGGAGCGTTCTCCATAGCCACCCCCCCTCCCCGTCGCCCTTTAGTTCAGCCATTGGGGTATGGATCAAGGTGCTTCATTTTGTTTATGTTCTAACTCCCCTTGGTTTGGTCCTGTTAGTGGATACAAACCCGAAGAACAAGTGCTTGATCCCTCTTTTCTTAGGTTTGGTCCCTAAAAATAGATACAAATCAAGGTGAGGCATGAAGACTTCATCTCTTTGGTTCAGTCCCTTGCATAAGGATACGAACCGAAGGTGAGAAGTTGGATGAGCCCCATTTTCCCTCAATTCGGTCCTCCCAAATGGATTCAAATTAATAGTAGGTATATGCGGCCAAAATAAAATAAAAGCACAGCCTTCGCTTGGGTTACGCTACATCTGAAAGCACTATGTAGTGCTAGTAGTAATACAAGACGGAGTAAAACAATAAAGCTTGGAAGAAAGGAAATACTTTCTCTTTGGTTATGTACATACAAGCGCACGATATGTACGAGCACTATATAATGCCAAACATCTGCGTGCACTGTAGCTATGACCATCTCCAAAACCCAGCGGCTATGACTATCTCTGAGACCGGATAGCTTCAACCATCTCCAAAAATCCGGTGGCTACAACCACCAGCATCCAATAGCCACGACCATCAAACCAAGTAAACACCCATCAGAGACGACAAGATTGAAGACCATTTTTTACATTTTGTAATTGTCATATGATGTATTTTGTTATAATATGAATGTTGGAATTCTTAATCAGGGGTTTTCTCGCAAAGAGATGTAATTAACAGAATTTTAATGTAAATATATTAATTCTGGAAGTAATAGACCTGCGATGCCTAATTTTTTTGTCTCATATTTTTAATTAAATTTAACCAACTTGCCTCTAATGGCACGGAGTTGGGTTTACGCCCATTTCACATTTTCCCATCATTAGATTTTTGCGATTGTGATATATATATATATATATATATATATATATATATATATATATATATATATATATATATATATATATATATATAGGAAAAATACCTTTTACACCCGGGTGTAATTACACCCACCCCTAATATACCACCTAAACAAACTTGAAATACTCCTTTATCACTTTAGGTATATTTGTATACTAATTATAAGATACTCCAATATGAACCACATGAAAAACTTGTAAAGGAGTTCATAGTTTTTAGTGTATTTTGTAAATACCCTCATATACGCGCATAAAAAGGAGTATGTCGAAAAAATGTACATACCACCTCTGAAAAATTGTTCATACCACCAGATGGTCTTAAATACTCATATACTACGTGTACATACCCTCCGTTACGCGAGATACTCCCTACATTACGAGATACGATATAGGGTGTAATTACACCCAGGTGTAGAAAAGAGGCTTCTTCCATACTCCTAAGATTATGTACTTCTATTTATTATATACCGCTTAAATGATGTTGTTATATCTCTTTATCCTTTTGAGTATGCTCTAATAATAATTATAAAATACTTCAAAGTGAGTTCTATAAAATTATATATATGTATATGTGTATGTGTATGTATGTATGTGTGTGTGTGTGTGTGTGTATATATATATGTCTGTATATATATATGTCTGTATATATATGTGTGTGTATATGTGTATGTATATATATGTATGTATGTATATTTATGTGTATAATATACACACACAAATGCGCTATTCTGTGCATGTGCGCCTGAAAGTTATTATCTTGCATGAGTGAAGTTACTATCAAATACATGTAGAGTTTATGTCTGTTGTGTCGTGTTACAACTGATAGTAACTCTACATGTGTTTGGCAGTAAATTCACTCGCATATGGTAGTAACTTTTCGGAGTGTATTTTACACCAACGTGATAAGAGCAAAAAACCCTAAAAATCACCTCTCTCTTAAGAAAAACCGAGTAAACTCAATAACTTCCTCTACATCTTGCCTAGATGGATGGGATTTTATCTCCAGGAGATATCTCCACCTCTTACAGGTCCATGTCACCAGAAACGCTCAAGAGAAGAGAAATCTAAACAAGAAATCCAAGCAAATAAAAAACACAAGAGGGGATCCATGTCATAACTCACTTGAGCAAACTTTGGATATTCATTTCACTTGGAGATAAATGTTTTATAGCAAATCCCTCAGGATAGCAGAGCTCTAAGTCTAGAGCACACACACAAAAGGCTTCAACACAAGGAAATCCTATCCTTAATCTTGGAGTCTCACATAACTCAACTGAACACAAGGCTTATATAGAAGAGGCACCTCACCTCTCACTTTACCCTAACAACTAGTCACTTCTTAGTGGATCTCACCACTTACATATGGGAAAACCCAGTAACCCATTCACAAACGGGTTTAGCATTACACACAATTACATGTTTTTCAAAGCGTGACTTTTAAAAGGCTCCAATAGTCCGATAAGACATTCCATCTACAAAGACATAACCTAAAACCACTTAGATCAGTGCCATGGTTTTGCAAACTATCACTCTACCCGGTTTCAAATAATTTTCTCAATTGCCACCCACCGGTCTTCACGACAATGTGATGCCCATGACTTAACAAGACTGTCACCACTTGAAATGCTCAATTCCTATAGCACACCAACATCACACCATAGTCCGTGATTCCTAATGCTAGCTGCCAAGATCGTACATCTGCTTCGAGAACCATTACCACTTGAAATGCACAAGACCAATTGGCACACCACATTCACGCATTGCCTCCTCACGATCCTTGTCTTTCTCCCATGATCTCGTCTTGAGATGATGCTCTACCCTAACTTACATGACACTCCATAGCCACCAAGCCTCAGTCTTGCCAGTAGCCGCAATCCATCAAAGCACTTGCACATCAAAGATACAGTAATCGATTCGAGCACAAACGATATGCACTTGACTCAACATTAACAAACCATATGCATAGACCTACACGATGACTAACATATGCATGGAAACCCCATGATTAACACTTACAAAGACACAACATGACTAACATTGCATGGACACCACCAAGACTCACGACCGAAACTAGAAGACACACTCAAAACTGACTCCTCTCAGAAACCTCAAGATGGACTAGTCTAACTGTGGTCACCAGGTCGTCAGACAGCCCTAAGACAAGCCGGTTGGACCACCACTCGGCCGATCACACTACACCGATCAGACCGCCACCCTAGGCCATTCTAACCACAACGTCCCAGTGGTCAGACCACTTGTCTAGGCCGGTCTGATTGGTGTTTTTAGAAAGCAAATGCCAAAATTTAAATTCACAAAAATCAAACTCAAACAATAAAATAAAAATACAAGCAATGTCAAATATTCATCACTCCCATGGGAATACCACGACATGATCTTACACAAACAGGACAGAATGTGGGAACAATTGGATGTTGTGATTCATGGTCAAAGAGTGATTCATGGTCAAAGACTAGCTAAGGCTAGCTATGTGAATGCACATTTTGAGAAAAAATCTCTTACACCCTTTGACCCCCATGAATCAAATTTGATTCCTAGAAATGGATTCAAATTCATATTTTTAGTAGAATTAGAAGCTAATTGAAGCCAATTAATTTTTCTGTTTCGGCATCATTTGTTACTAGAAAATTTTATTATATTTTCTTTTTACACCAACATCGAAATTTAGGACTCCAATCTGTCATGCTTCCAGTCAATATCAAAGATGAAACCACTAGATCAAACATCACAACTTAATCAAAAAAAAACAATCACATCAAACAATCTCCATCAAAAAATAACTCCACGCATAGTCATCACATCAAGCAACAAAATAACCACACAAAATCTAAGTACTCACCTCTAGAACCAAATCCATATCTCATCTGAGTGAGGTTGAGCACCTCATCAATGCCAGCACTGGAGGTGGCCAACCTGGTGGAGCAGAGGCATTTAGGGAGGGTAGAGGGGGACAAGGGAGGGGAGAGGTAGAGCAGTACCAAAGGGAGAGGAGGGTAGGCGGTGCACAAGCCAGTGGCAAGAGGTGCAGCAGAGGAAGGGAGAGGCAACACATCAGAGGAGGGAAGAGGAGGCATATGGAGCATGAGGAAACATGGTGACATGGCAGGGGAGAAGCTCAAGAGTGTTGACACCATCAGAGAGCGAATCAAGCATGAAGGAGTTTCTGATTCCAAATAATGACAGGCTATGATGCATGGGCACGGCAAGGAAGTAGCGAGTCTATGTTAGACATGAACACAGCTCCCAACACGGCTCAAATACATATTTGGCATGTGTCTAAAAATTCTTGTGTGGAAATGACCTTCTATTTCGGACATTTATTGGACACGACTTGACATGAACTGGACATGGCCCATCCCACTAACAGCCCAAGACTACTACCCTTAACCCTAGCACTTTTGTCTCTTTGTCCTCTTGTAGATGCAATCGCCTCCATGCTCTACTCTCTCTTGGTGACCCTCTGTAGTAAGGCAGCAACGACGACATCCCTTTTTCGGTGATCGATGGCAATGTCCCTTCTCCCGTGAGCAGCAACTTTAGTCATGCAACCCTCACATGACAAGATCGCTGCCCCTCTCCATGTCCCTCATGAGTTTCTCCCTTGTCTCAACAATGCCTTCCCAGTAACCAGTGGTGACCCACCGACCCTAGTAAGTTCCAATTGTATTTGCTACTCTTCCTCTATAGAACATCGATCTACTCCCTGACTCCCTGTGTTCTACCACTACACTGTCTGCATATATTGATTTGATTTTGTTGTGCTTATGTGCTTGGTTTAGTTGTGTTTAAATATATATTATACATGTTATTATTATTTAAAATATATAGCCATGTCCACATGTCTATATTTTTTGGGAAATGGTGAATCATGTCTGGATTTGAGCTTCCCTTGCTCAATTTCAGTCCCGGCTCCATTGGCACAAGGACAGGGTTACAACCACTCATCCTGGCCTTCTCTAGCAGTTTGGCCGAGTAGCTCGCTTGTGCCAGAGTGATCTTGCCCTCACTTTGCAATACCTCGATCCTGAGGTAATAGTTGAGAGAACCGAGGTCACTCATCTTGAACTCAACTTCCAACTGGGCTTTGAATCAGTTGATCTCCTCCAGACGGGCACCGGTCACAACCAAGTCATCAACGTAGACACCCACAAGTAGTCGTGAGTCACCAGTTCCCTGAGTATACACGGCATTCACAGACAAAGTTCGCTTGAAGCCGAGGAGGATCATCATGCTGTCGAGCTTGGCATTCTAGGCTCTCAGCGCTTGTCGAAGCTCGTAGAGAGCCTTGCGCAGTCGCAGCACCAGATGCTCATGCCGCTTGCAGACAAAACCTGGGGGCTGGGCCACGTACACCTCCTCCGAGAGATCACCGTTGAGAAAGGCAAACTTCATGTCAAGGTGATGTACCAGCCATCCCTCATGGGCAGCCACCGCCACAAGTGCTCGCACGGAGTCAAGGCGTGCCACAGGTGCGAATACTTCATCGAAGTCGATGCCGGTGCATTGAACATAGCCCTTTGCCACTAGACGCGCCTTGTGCTTCACGATCTCACCGCGGGCATCCTTCTTGAGCTTGAACAGCCACTTAAGACCAATTGGGTGTTTTTTAGTCGAAAGATTGATGAGCTCCCATTTGTGGTTCTCTTCGATGGAATTCATCTCCTCCTCCATCGCCAACAACCAACCTTGGTCAGCCTGGGCCGCAGCTAAGAGGCTGGTTCCTCCATCATCAGCATGTACAACTCATCCAGATCAAGCTCGAGCTCACGTGGAGGGGCGTCATTGATGCAGTCCTACAGCATGTGGAACCTCCGAGGAGCTCCTTCATCGTCGAGGTCGATGCCCGATGGAATGGTCGATGGCGGGGATGCAAATTTGCCTATGGTCGTACCACCGCCCATGGTCGTACCGCTGCCCATGGTCGTATCACTGCCTGAAGTAGCCGCGATCGAGCTGGTGATGCCATGGTCGTAGCCGATGTTGTGGTCGTAGCCAGTGTCGTGGACATAGATGGTTGCTGGGCTACCTTCGGGTCGTGCCACCGGTACAGTGTAGGCCACGGTGAAGTCATCATGACCACTGGCCTGGTCTGAGTGCTCCCAATCCCAGCTTCTCCCCTCGTCGAAGATGACATCCCTGGAGATGTGTACTCGGCCAGATGAGGGGTCGAACATTCAGTACGCCTTGGAGCTGTGGTCGTAACCGATGAACACCATGGGAGCGCTTCTATCATCCAGCTTGCCATCGTTCAGCCGAGTGTCTTTCACATGCCCTACACAACCAAAAGTATGGAAAAATGCATGGCAGGTTTCACTCCATACCAGGCTTCATAGGGAGTCTTCCCGCTCACACTGCTTGTGAGAGAGCAATTAAGGATGAAGATTAATGTGGTTACAGCCTCCCCCAGAATTCGCTGGGCACCTTCTGAGCCTTGAGGAGGCACCTTGCCATTGCCAACACCATCTGATTCTAGTGCTTGATGACACCATTTTGCTGTGGCGAGTACGGGGCTGTGAGTTGCCGATGTATTCCTTGCTCGGTGTAGTGATCGATGAAGTCCATAGAGGTGAACTCCCCCCATCAGTGCACAGAGCACGCAGCTTGCGTCTAGTCTCAATCTCAATAGAGGCTTGGAACCTCTTGATTGCACCTCCGGCCTCGTCCTTGCTTCGGAGGAGAATGAGCCACATGTAGCGACTCATGTCGTCGACGAGCAAGAGGAAGTAGTGCCTGCCTTTGTTTGTCGCCGATGTGACAGGTCTACATAAGTCACCGTGGATGAGGTCGAGGTAGTTGTTGGCATGGTGTTTGGTCTCCTAAGGAAAAGGAGTGTGCCGTTGTTTTCCTATGAGGCACCCATCACAGATTTGATCGGTGTGGATCACTCGAGGAAGCCCACGCACCATGCCTGTGGTAGACATCTTCCAGAGTGCGTCGAAGTTAAGGTGCCCAAAGCGAGCGTGCCAAAACCATGCCTCATCGGCGGCCTGCAGGCTCATACAGACCGACTGCACCACTCTCAAAGCAAGCTTCTATAGCCGATTTAGTGATCGCCTCACCTAAGCGATGACATTGCGCTGTCGATCATGAATGCGTAGGACTCCATCTTCAATCAGCACGTTGTTGCCACCCTCTTCGAGCTGGCCAATACTGATGACGTTGCTCTGGAGCCGAGGGATGAAGTACATGTTGGTGAGAGTGCAATGTCAGTTCCCTTTTTCGGCGAGCAGCACGGTGCCGCACCCATGGATTTCGACCATCAAGCCATTCCCAAACTTGACCGAGCCGATGATCCCATGATAGAGTTCAGAGAGTGCTATGCCAAACCCCATCATGTGGTTTGATGCTCCAGTGTCAAGGAACCAGGAGGTCTCCTCATGCTCTTTGATGGGGAAGACCGTATGGCGCATTCCTCGTTGAGGAAGACCTTCCCGTCGTCGTGTACTGTGTTAGTGGGCGTCCGGGCAATGTCCTCCTCCACCGCCGTTACTTCACCTAGCAAAAGGGATAGCAGTGGCACATCATCGGTGTTCTACACCAAATGCGCCTCCTCCTTTTTCTTCTTGTGGCAATCACGAGCCCAATGCCCTAACTTGCTATAGCACCTACATTCATCCTTCTTAGGGTAGTCGAAGTCACCGTAGGAACGATTCTCCCTTCTATTACCGGAGGAGTCCCGTCCACGGTTGCCATGTGGCCTGCCACGCGACTTGTTGTTGGAGTGTGATCCATCCCGTTCACGTGCCTGAGCCCGTGCTCACCACTCCTCCGTGAGGAGCAGACGAGTTCCCCTGTCGTCGGTGCCTTGGTTAGAGTAGCGTTGCTCCACCGCTCGAAATCGTCTGGTCACTTCCTCGATTGAGAAAGTGCTCATGTCGAGAAGTGTCTCTATCAAGATGGCCACCTGAAGATAGCGATCCAGGACACCCTGCAAGAGTTTCTTGACAACCTATTTTTCCCGGACGGGGTCGCCAAGTAGTTGGAGGTTGTTGGCATGCCCAGAGATCCTCATCGAGAAGTCGTCAATGGACTCACCGTCTTTGAAGGAGATGCTCCCGAACTCCTTGAGCAGTTGCTAGGCATTGGCCTCGCGGATGCGGTCGACGCCCATACACATGGTCTTCACAGCCTCCCAGGTAGCCTTCGTCGTGTTCTTGATGGCGAGCGTCGACAACATCTTAGCTGGCACGGCGTGGAGAATTGTTGACAATGCGAGCCGGTCGTCACGGTAGTCAGCGTCGTTGATCTCGATGGCCTCCCAAAGACCTTGCGCTTGGAGGTTCACTTGCATGATGAGCGCCCAATCATTGTAGTTCGTTCGCGTGAGCATGGGGTAGACCACCGAGCTAGAAGCTTCCTTGGTAATGCGCTAGACAACTAGCGCACAACCACCATCATCACGGTGCCACAGTCAGTGCGGAGGAGGCGTAGGCGAGTGCAGATGGTCTTGCCATGAAGGAGTCACAGACTGCCTTCCTAGTCGAGCCCTCGACGAAGACATAGCTCCAAACGGTCAGTGAGGCTTTGATACCACTTATTGAAGCCCAATTCCATGACTACGAGTACCTGGTACTCGTTACGACCACGTAGAACAATTTACGACCACGTAGTTTAGCTTATGACCATGCAGTCGTACTTACGACCACGCAGAACGTTTTCTGACCACGCAATCGAATTTATGACCATGCAGAACGTCTTACGACCACGCAGTCGAACTTACGATTATGAGGTCGTTTATGACCACTCGGAGCTATGACCACATAGCTGTTTACGTTGTATACGAGTACTCGGAGCTACCATGAGTATCTCTAGTCACAGCTAGTAGTCGGAAGTCGGAGGCACTCTACGACTAACAAGTCAATTCCGACTAGCAAGTCGTAAACACTCTACGACTTACGAGTACCTCAAACACTTGGAAAAACTCACGCGATAGAGATGAAAGACACAGCATTTTGTGCTGCTCTTAAAAATCACCCACTGCAGCTTTTTTGGGAACTCTATTTATACTGAAATGAGTACATGTAATGGCGTTTGGCCCCTCTTACACGTACGTCACAACTACATGGTCGTGCCATCCCACGACCGCAAACTGCGCACGTTCTCTAACTGAAAGCGAGAAAGACTTGACTAAGCGCATGACCAGGACATCATGCTCGACTACTTGACGCGCACGACCAGAACATCGTGCTCAATAACTTGACTCAAACTGGCAACTTAGTCAATTATTCTGACGGCGAAAGATGGTTATCGTCACAGTCAGCTACCAGACAAGACTCGACGTGCAACCCCGAGACAACGTGCCATTTCTGCTCATCAGCTTGACGCCTCTGCTCGTTGTGATGCCACTTGGTCAGCGCGTTGTTAATTCTACATCAACGTTGCATGCCTCGAAATCTACTACAGAACAGAACACCCGGTGCCTAGAGACAATTACTACATCAACTACGCAGCCACCGGAATTGACGATCCCAATGATGCAGAACATGGGCATTATACTTTGTGATGTGTCTCCTGTGGAGCTCACTGCGGAAGAACTACTGAAGGATCCACATGATATAGCAGAATCGAAAGTGACATTGCTGCCTATTTATCTTTTTTACCTGACTGTGGGGAACTTGTGTCAGATGACCTATATGGGTCCGTTTGAGCTATTGCTTTTCATACTACAGTGTCATCTATCTTCTTGTTATATCAGTTGGGGTCAGTGGCTATCCTACTTGCTTGCAAACTTTTGCTACATTAGTAAATGTCTTGCAGTCAAAACCTGTTACGAACATCTTTCTGCTGTTTCAAACTTTCATGGCAAGTTATGGTCACTTTCTTTCTCAATTTTGCCTTCTTCATGCTCTACCGGACATAACACAAAGGAAGTATAGCCGTGCTTTACATTCCTCTCCTCTTTTTTTGCTCCTGATTTTATCATGTCAATAATGAAGAGAAGCTGGAATGTTTTATGTTGGAATATCAGAGGCTTCTCTGAGAAAAAATGGTGGGCAGTGAGAGAAAATTGAGGAAAGTTCATGTGATGTCCTCTGTCTACAGGAAATGAAAAGAGAGTTTTATATATGTCCTATATTAAGTTTCGATATGTCCTATATAAAATACTTCGCTCCAAAATGTTGACAAATTTGTTTACTGCCCATCAATAGGTGCCTCAGGTGGTTGTTATGAATATTGTATATGTATTCATGAGGCCCAAAGAGCAATATATAGGGAGTACAAGTAAATATACAGAGGAATATGCTATATACACATAAGGAAACCAAGATATATAAGGAAATGAATAACAACCCTTTTCTATCCTTAACACCCTATCAAACTCATGGTGGATCACACATACTGAGTTTAAAAAGAAAATACAAATGTTGTGCTCCAGTTTATGGCTTTGTAAAGAAGTCAACAAGCTTTAACTTTGATGGCACAAACTGTAGAGCAAGTACTCCCTCTTGCACCTGTGAGCGAGTGTATAAAGCATCTACACCAATGTGCTTGGTGAGCTCATGTTTCATTGGATCACAAGTAATACTGATAGCACCTGTACTGTCAGACATAAGTGTCATAGGTCCCCAAGTGTCATAGGTCCCCTCACGGGTACTCCAAAGTCTGCAAGTAGCCACCTCAACCAAGTAATTAATCTCTGTTGTCACTGCTGGCATAGCTCTCAACTCAGCCTCTACGCTCGAATGGGAAACTGTAGTCTGCTTCTTTGTCTTCCAGGTAATTAAGGAGGAGTCAAGAAAAACATAGTAAGCAGAAAAAGAACGACGATCAAAAGGATCACTAGCCTAGATCGCATTAGAGTACGCCTGAAGCTGTAGTGAGTTGGAGCTAGGGAAAAACAAGCGACGAGAAATTATCCCATGCAAGTAGCGAAGAACACGAAGGAGGTGACGGTAGTGAAGATGAGTAGGACTAGCCATGAACTGACTCAAGATATGAATAGCATGAGCAATATTAGGACGAGTGCTCACAAGATATAGTAGACTCCCAACAAGACGGCGCTAACAGGTAGGATCCTTAAGGAGATCACAATCAGTAGTACGAAGCTGAAGGGACAGCTCCTAGGAGTCTCAGCAGTGTGAGTATCAATCAGACCAGACCGATCAAGAAGATCCTGTACATACTTCTGCTAGGAGAGGTAGTAACCCTCAGGCATGGAAGAAACCTCAATCCTAAGGAATTACGTAAGCAAACAAAAATCAGTCATCAGAATCTGCTCACTGAGATGCTTCTTCACGTATGTGATGAATGAGAAATCGTCACCAGTAATGAGCATGTCATTCACATATAGAAGAAGTAGTGTCCTACCTCGAGGTGAGACATGGACAAAAAGAGCAAGTTCATGGGCACTGACAATAAAACTGACAGCGGTAATTACTGAGGTGAAATATGCAAACCAGGCATGAGGGGTTGTTTGAGGCCATAAAAGCACGATGAAGATGACAAATATGGCCATCTGGAATAGAATACCCAGGTGGTGGCTAAATATAAACCTCCTCATGAAAAACACCATTAAGAAAGGCATTCTTAACATCCAGCTGAGATATAGACTACCCGCGAATACAAACAACCGCAACAACAGTGCGAACAGTGGTCATATGGGCAACAGGGGGCAAACGTCTCAATAATACCATCAGACCTGGTCTTAATCTTGTACACCCACTTGCACGTGATAGGACGAGCATGCACAAGCATTGGTACAATATCCCAAGTCTTCGTACGTCTAAGAGCATCAAGCTCCTCAACCATAGCAAGCTGCCACTCAAAATGAGAAGCAGCCTCACGATAAGAGCTAGGCTCAATGACAGAGAGCATGAGTAGTCGAAATAAAACCAAGATGATCAGGAGGTCGAAGGGATGTCCGGTCATGAAGGGCGTAATGAGGAGCATCATCAGAGGAATCAGACATCGGTGTCGGCAAGATACCAGAAGATGAGTCTAGTGAAGAATGAGGACGTCTAGAGTAGTGCACCCCAGAGAAACGAGACGGTGGTGTTGCAGAAGCAAGAGGTGGTGCTGCAGAAGGCAACACAAGAGATGAAGGTACAGAAGGAACCATTGGAGACAGGCTAGAGAAAGGGTATGAAAGGGGAGAAATGGGTGAAGAGTCAGGGAGAGACAACCAGAAGATCATCTCGATGGTGGAAGTAGGACGAGGAGCTAAATCTCGATAGAAGAAAAGTCAAGATTCATCAAAGACAACGTCTCGTGAGATCATAATCCTTTGAGCAGAAGGATCATAGCAGCAATAACCCTTATACTCAGAACTGTACATAAGAAACACACACTCAACTGACTAGGCTGACAGTTTGGTGCGCTCATGAGGCTGCAGTAGGACAAAATAGGTGTAGCCAAAAACACAAAGATGATTGTATTGGGGGCTCTACAATAGAGACGTTCTATAGGACTGACATCCTTAAGAGCAGTAGAAGGTTGCATATTGATAAGATATGCAACCGTAGAAACAGTCTTCAACCAGAACTATGGTGGAACGTGAGACGAAAGGAGAAGAGTGTGAGCAGTCTCAAGTAAATGACGATGCTTGCATTCAGCAATCCCATTCTGAGAATGGGCACTAGGACAAGAAGAGTAGTAAAGAGTGCCCTACTCAGAAAGAAATTGCCTGAAGGCACCAAAACAGTACTCTCCAGCAGAATCACAGCAAAAATATGGATAGAGGACTCAAACTAAGTACGAACCATCGTGGCAAAACTATGATAGATCGCAAAAAACTGACCATGATTAGACATAGGAAAAAGCCAAGTGAAATGGGAATAATCATCAATGAAAATTACATAGAATTTATGCCTACCTTTTGAGATAACAGGCGTAGGTGCCCATACATCTGAATGAACTAAATCAAATGAACGAGAAGATATGGACTCACTAGAATGATAAGAAAGTTGTAGCTGCTTGCCTAGTTTACAACCTGACAAAACATTAACATGTCAACAGTAACACGTCCAAGAACACCCTGACGAACTAATGAAGAAAGAAGGGATCCACACAAGTGTCCTAAACAGTGATGCCACTGCGCAAAAGCTCTAGAGGTGGTGGCAGTAGTGGCGGTAGAGGCAGACGTGGTAGGAGCAACTGAAGTGGACGGAAGGTGGAGGCGATCAAGAATGTAGAGACCCTGACGATCCCTACGGTGCCAGCCAGTCCCAAGTACCGTCCCTGTCTATTGATCCTAGACAAAATAGGTGTGAGAGTCAAAAACAACCCTACAACCAAGATCAGTAAGCTATCCCACTGAAAGAAGCTTCATGGTAAGATGGGGGACATGAGAAACAGCTGGAACAGAAAAGTCAATGGACAAAAGAATGCCCTGATAGTTGACAGACAAGGAAGTACCATCAGATGTCTGAGCAGAGATAGGAAAATCAGGAGGTCCTATTGAAGTGAGAGATGTGGAGTCCGATATCATGTGAAGGGAGGCACCAGAATCTAGAACCCAACAGGTACCTGGAGGAGATGTCTTAGGTAGACTGGCAGAACTTGCTGAGCTGTGAGAGAGCTATTGAAGTAGAGCCTGGCAGAGCAACTCAACAGAGTCACCTTTTTGGGCAGAAACTGATGAGCTGGTCTGTCCCTTGACTAATGGGTGGGCACCTGCCAAACACTGGAAAATGACAAAATAGGCGAGAACACATGAACCCAAGTAACCTTAGCCACCTAGGCTGCCTTCTCCAACATTGGTGAACACCATGAGTTCGGTATCCCTTGCTCTCTGGGGTTCACAGGTCCCCCGACCTTAGAAGCCGGGTAGTAGGTAGGACCGGTGGTGGGTAGCTGCAGCGGCAGGGCGGTGAGGGCATCACTAACTGTAGGTTTGCCTCCGGAAGGTGGGCAAGATTAGGGGTAGCACAGCGAATCAACGATCACTAGGTTGGGTGGGATAGGATGACTGGGGCGAGGAAGAGGTGATGGTGTAGTGAGGCACGCAAGGATGCCGCCGACCACGTGTGGTGGCCAGAGGGGGTGGTGGTGGAGATGTGCAAAGCTCACCAAAGAGAAAGAAAACGGGTGAGGCGAAGCAGGGGCATGGATGGTCACTAGAGAGGATTTGCAAGGGAGATAGTTGTAGGATCGAAGATAGCAATTAGAGGGGTGTGATTGTCGCCGCTTTTTGGCACTTGAAAACAAATCTCAGACCAACAGAAAAACAATCTAACTTACAGAGGTAGAATTCGACCGCAAAAAGCTCCGCTCGACCACTTGCTTAACTGTGCACGGGCTTGATGAAGGTTACGACCACTCAGCGTTGCTCTGCGAGCAGTTTGTACGTAGTCGAAACCTTCTGCCACTCGATCTATTGCTCTGTTTTTCCTAGCAATGAATTAACACCTTTGCACGTAGTCGTACGCTTCATCCCAATCGTAATCACTAGCAATCTTCAACAAATCATGAACCAGATTGACTCAAGATGATCTTTATTGCTAGGTTTCTATAGATTTACAAAGTGCCCTCATAAGCACCCTAAAAGCCTTCTCAACGAAAGCCCTCGAAAACTAGTCCCGTTAGCCCTTAGGCTCTCCCTATTTTTATAGGCTAACATCCCAATCATGTCCGACTCAAACACGAATACAACACCTTATCTCTTCCGAAAACCAAGGGACCCGAAACCCTTCTTAACATGAGTTTTAACCAAACTCTACCTCTTCCAAGTTATGGACTCTGTCCACAACTCCTAACTCAACACGTGACGAAGCTTCTAAGACAGCACCTCTTGTATCTTCATCATGCACCATCAACTTCTATGTCGAAGACTCTTGGACCACACCGCCCATAGCTTCTCTATGAATCACCACCTTTAATCTCCACATGCTCCAACGTGAGCCCGACCACCTCGTGTGACATCCTCGACCGTCTAGACCTCATATTTCCCCATCCTAGTCCCGGTCCTCCTCGTCACTGACCATGACCATCTCCACACCAACCTGCACATCAAAGACCAAAGAACGTTTTTCTGGCACAAGTTCTCCACAATTTGACCATCATCAGTACACACGCTCAAACCAAACCTTTAACCATCCACAAACACCAACTAGGCCATCCACGACCATAATTTCTATGCTCTACAGAAATCACCAACTTTAAATCACTCATACGACCAGTTACAACCGCTATGCAAGACCGGTCATTAGCTCATCGAGTACTTGATCACCAGTACTCGGGAAATACCATCGCTCCGCTCAAAACACTCGGGAATCACAAGTATCGCTACCAACCATAGAACCATCAAGTACCGACCATGTACTAAATCAACAACAATCGCTATGAGTACATACCTTGTACTGTAGCACTGACCACCGAGTACTTCCATCTTCCGAGTACCAAATCATTCGATTACTGTTCATCCGAGCACTATGAGACTCGAAGTACTCGAAGATCACAAGACTTGAACCACTCGTACAAACCATGACGTCTACAAGTACCGACCATAAAGCCTACGGTAACCGATTGCAAAAGCCTAAGACTACCGATTGCAAGGTCTACGACAACCGACTGCAAAGCCTAAGATGACAACAACAGACTGTAAAGTCTACAACTACCGATCACAAAGTCCTCGATTATCGAGTACCAGTAAAATTTATGACTATCGAGTGTCGACCAGTAAAGTCTACATCTATCGATCGGTTACTATAGCTATGACCATAGACAAAACACTGTAACTAGAACCATCAAAAAGTACTATACGTACAACAGTTCGCTGGTTGAGATCGAAACTTACTGATTACCTAGCGTGGTAGTTCTACCGTGGTTGAAAAGGCCATAGTCGAAGGCTGTCGTGGTTGAAATCGGATGTGATCGAAGTACCATAGTTGAATACTGTAGTCGAAGTTTGTCGTGATTGAAACCAAAACGTGGTGAGAATTGGACGTGGTTGAAGTCTGTCTTGGTCGAAATCGATCGTTTGAGCCTACCGTTCGAACCATCCATCACAAGGCCGATCGGACTGATGCTACTCGATCACCATTCGATACTCCGATAGCACTCGAATGTCGTCCGATACAGCTCAGACCCGATCGATGGCGTAGATAACCACTGTCTGTGGCCTACACAAACATAAGACTAGAGGTATGTTTGGTTTGATAACAAATTTGTCCTATGTCAAAATTGGTTACCAATGTTTTGGCTAAAGATTGGCAAGAAAACAAACTACGGGGCTAAGAGAGAAGAATCTTACTGTAGTTTGAGAGCAATAAGTTTGGTAGTAAACTAAATAGTTGCCAATATCGACCAATGCAATCAAAGTTTGGTGAGGCAAATTATTGACATCAACGGTTAGCAAATCTATTAATGGGTTCTTTTAGACTCTGGTTTTAATTTTTGGCTTATGATTTTTAAATTCTGGCTGTTTACAAGAGACAGTACGAAAAAGGAAAAGTCGCGTGCAATTTTAACCGGTACAACTGAACTCGGTATTATATGTACTATAATCTATCTATAGATCTTAATATAAAAATATATACCGTTTAAAATCTAATTACTGTATCAACGAAAACCAAAGTCAACGTGGAAAACAACCCACCGTAAATGCTCGTGCCGTGCTCGTGGCCGCACCATACCCATATAGAGCTGGGAGTTGGGCCGTGACGTGCCGACATGGCCTGGGCCCATCATGATTCACGCCATGCCGACTCAGCCCAGTCATCTCACCGTGCTGTGCTGTGCTGTGCCGGCCTGTATCGCCTCCGACCAGGCCCAAACACAGCCCAAAGCCCACCGCGCCAGCATTCGTGCCGTGCCAGCCCAAGCCCAGCCCGAAGTAACTATATGCGAAGGCGGCGATGACGGTCGTCATCTTCCTTTCTCTCGTACCCGCCTCGTTAAAACTAGATGAAATTGAATTAATTGCATAAAAACATGGGCACGCAATGTCGTAAATATTTCAGGAAAAAGTGGAATTTATGTGATATTTTAAAAATACAATGTTGCTGCCTCGTTAAAAACCTTACGCCCCAGAGTGGGGTTTCCCGAGTAAGAAAAAGAGTACAGTAACAATATATGTATATACTAACTATTACAACATGCGTACGTAATGTCTACTCGTCAATGTCTTGGTCATTCATGCGTTCTATGTCAGCATACACCTGTACAATTTCAGGATCCTCCATAATGAGAAGTATGATGTTATGAAGAAATGGGAAGTGTCAGCTTACAAATTTATATGCAAAAGAAGAGAGCCGTTGTTCTTCTGAACGTTAACTCTAAAATCTAAACGTTGCTGCCGCTACATGACCGTTGTCTCATTTAAATAAATTCTTTCTTCTTGGTTTCGGTCCTTTCTCATAACCCGTACACACGTGATTATTTAAGTTATCTACACCAATAAAATTAATTCCTAAGTAAATATTAATTAAATTATACTAAAGCGTCTCCGTATGATCTCCAAGTTTTATTTTAACTAGATGTGAATTGTTATGACTTATGCTATTTAAATCACTATGTACAGGTTATTCGACACGCACGAGGTTATATCCTCGCATACTATTTTAAATTGGAGAGTGCTATTCTAGCTGTTGCAAACAATTTTGCATCTTCTAATGGATATTGATTTAGAATATGACTACTAATTTATTCTGATAATTACGAATATTTATTAGTGATTTTCCAACAATTTATAATCGAGTAATAAGAATTAACTAGACATTTAACTGCGCAAAAGGCAATCTAAATGATATTCTAATTTGCTCAGGGACGTCACCTAAATTATGAGTAATAGCCATAAATATTTACTAGAAAAGTTTTGCAATTTAATACAACTAGCCATGGTTTCAACAACAATGTACTAATTCAGTCGGTACGTGCTATACTTTAATTTATTGCTGGCAATTCATTTATCCTAATCCTTGCAACTACTGATTAGTGGTCTTCTACCGCTTAGATGAACTTAACCCAACTATCTGGGTATTCTTAAAGGAATTCTATTATCTTTGTGTGGCTAACCTTCAATTACATAGTTCTTAGGACATCCAATTAATTTATTTACTTGCGATAACTCTTATACGACAAGATTTTCATAATACACATCTTTTAGCAAGGATTCCTAAATTTAGCAAAATTTAGTAGGCAACTTTTATTTCTGCCTATTTTATTTTATTTCCCCTTTTTTTCTCTTTCTTTTCTTTTTTCCCTTTTCCTTTTCTTTTTCTTTTCCTCTTTTTCTTTCTCTCCTTATTCGGTCGGCGCCTCATTTCTCGCCTCTCTCTCTTTTTCTCCCGACTGCTCCGCTTTCTTCGCCCAATCTGGATCTCCCGCTCGGCGCCGCATCGCCAGCCCCTCGCGTTGCGCTGCCTCGGTCTCTCCGGCCCTGGCGCCTCCACCGCCGACTCCTCTCTACGCCGCCTTCTCCGGCTCGGCTTCGAGCCGCTGCTCCGCCGTCCTCGAGTCTCCGCATGGCTTCACCGCCGCCAGCACCTCCCCGTGGTTGTCCGAGCTGCTAACGCCATCGGCTCCCTCAGCTCTTGTCGCCCGAGCTCCCGCGCCTCCTCCCCCACCTCCTCCGTCGCCGCCGCCTCCTCCACCCACCTCCCCCGCCGCCGCCTCCCCACCTCCCCCACCGCCGCCGCCTCCTCCCCCACCTCGCCCGCCGCCGTCGCCTCCCCTGACATCCCCTGGCCGCCTCTTCCTCCCCCGGCGCCCCCTCCTTCCCCGACCTCCCCCGACGGCCCGGCCACCTCCCTCCTCACCCAGCGCCTCCCTCCTCCCCTGAGCGACGGCGATGGCGACGACGACCTCGACTACTTCGAGAGCAGCGGCGGATGCCCGAGTGGCGACTAGGGCGCCAACGATGACGACGGGAGGGGCACTGGGGGAGTCGGGGAGGCGAGGTAGAGGCCGAGGCGGCCCGGTCGCTGGCGCGGGTGTGCCCGCCGTGCCGGCCCGAGAGCACGGCACGATTCGTCGTGCCGTGCTGGCCAATGGGCCAGTTTTCCAGACCCAGCTCGGCCCACTGTTTATGCCGTGCTCGGCACGGCCCGCCATGTGTCGGACCATGCCGTGCTAGGCCGGCCGTGATTCGGGCTGGCCCAAAAAAGCCCGGCCCAACTCCCACCTCTATACACATACATGGTTACCACTCCGCCCGCCGGCGCCGCACGAGCCGCCCGTCGTCAGCGCCACCCCTCGACCTCTCCTCCCACCCACCGCGTGTGCCACGCGCGCCAGAACACCCCAGGATTCGAGTGACTCCACCCCAAAATCTTCTCTCCAGGGCGGCTTTCGAGCCCAATCCAGTCCAGCACTCTGCGCTGCTCTTTAGCGTGGAGATGTGGCGGACGCGAAAGCATGCTTTCCTCCGATGCATCTCACCGGTGCAGGCGGCGGCGCAGTCCCCGGACGCGTGGGCGGGTGGTGGGGTGGGCTGCTACGCCTCAGCGGCGGCGCCCTTGCAGGTATTGTTGTCATAGCTTTTGGGGCATCTTTGTAGGTTCTCGGTGCTGCTTGGATATGCATAGTAACAAAAATGAGAAAAATCTGACAAATGATAAATCAAAAGGAAAAGGCAAAAAAAAAAAAACAAAAAGGCCAAATGCTGCTATTCACAGCAAAGTTTTCTTTTTTTTCTCTCTCTCTCTCTTTCTTTCTTCGAACACATTTTTGAATTTGAAGTTGAAATTTTGGAGGGTGCTAGAGCGCTCCGTAGACTAGATTATCAATTTGTTTGGGGGAACTTTTCATGTTGCCTTATACGGAACATTTCAATGTATGCTGCATCTTTTTAAGTGTGAAGGTTCAGGTTCGTTCTTAGATAATGCTTGTCACGATGTTGCCCTGAAGAATCAACATTGAACTGAGGTATTGTGTGGATGTGGTGTTGCTGCAGTCCAGGGGCATGGTGGATAGGTTCCGTCTGCGTGCCAAGGGTGGTGATGGTGGCAATGGCTGCATCAGTCTCAGGCGCTCCAGGTCTGATCGCCAAGGCAAAACTGACGGTGGGTGAGCACTTCCCAATATATCCCTGTTGCGCGGCCGGTGAAATTATCATGTGCTAGCGGTACTTTCGGTTGTATTGGCTTGTGGCATAATATTCAGTTGTTTCTATTGTTTCCTTCATGAAGATCAACGTCTGGAATTCTAATTTGGTTACTTTGTTTTTCAATCAATCACTGACTCATGGTATATTTTTCATGCAAGTATGTTTTTGTTCCTGTTCATTTCAACCATGCAAATTGTTAGTAGAAGCCTATATATAACCTCTGCTAGTGGTAATTTATCTTCTGATTCTGTTGGTTCATGTAATTCTGTATGATTGAGCTACACATGCCGATGTGATGCGTAAGTAGAGGTTTGTTGGTGTGCCATTTGCGCTACATAAAAAATTTTCTGGTGCTTCCCCTGTTTAAGTTGGTCAAAGATAGTCCCTGCTACTTAGTCTAATCCAACATCCAGGATTTGTATTACTCACAATCTAAAGCAACAGAGCCTGATCAGGTGTTCCTTTAATTAAAAATTGCAGGCGGCAATGGGGGAAGAGGTGGTGATGTCATTCTTGAGTGCTCAAGGTCTATCTGGGATTTCAGTAGCTTGCAACATCACATGGTATGTTTTGAAAACATCATATTATCTGTTTCAGCCAGAGATTGACCTGTTAGTGCTTCGTGCTTGCTGTGCTAGATGTGGTATCCATGTTCGTCAAAAGATCCTTGTTGAAAAGCTGAGCTTGTGAATATTGTTGAATTAAAAGGAAATAACCCTGACTTTTATTCAGGAACGTAAAGTATGTCGTTAGCCATTACTGTGTAGCTTAATATGTTATGGAGCATTTTTATTGATGAAGAAAGAAGTCTGGAGAATTCATGCTTACCTGACTTTAAGCCTGTATACCTTACTATTTGCAGAAAGCAAGCCGAGGAGGCCATGGAATTTCAAAGAATCAGATAGGAACAAGAGGTTCTGACAAGGTCACCATAAATATATACACTGATGTGCTTCTCTAGCCTATGAAGTTCCTTTTTCGAAAGAAACCTGACAGTGACATATCATCTTCTGTTTTTCTGTCACAGATCGCACAAGTACCAGTAGGCACAGTGATTCATCTGGTCCAAGGGGAACAACCTTCTCTCACGGTAAATAAACGAAGCAGATCTCTAGATCCCTGGGATATCCTAGATGCCGCAGAACACTCGCCAGCCAGTTCCAATCGGATTGACAACAAAATGATGAAAGGCTTGTATAGCAGCTTATCCAGTCAGCAGATTGCTCCGAAGGAGAGCGCTGATGGAAATGAAGCTGAAAGAGGAAAAACCAACACCAATCATTGGGAGAAGCTAACATACTATAAGACATGCTCCATGACTGGGTTTTCGAGCAATGATGGAATGACTGAATCTTATCCACAGCAGGTAGAGATGGATGAAAAGGATCGGTTTGAGTATGAGGATGAAGAATTTTGGGAGGATGAAGACGAATTCGACATGGAGGAAGAGGCAAAGCAGGAGAGGCAGGAACAAGAGGTACAATATTCTGTTGCTGAAATGACAAAACCTGGGCAACGGTTGATCATAGCGCGGGGAGGGGAAGGTGGGCTAGGGAATGCTTGTATCGGTAAGGACATGCAGCTGTGCAAAGCAAATAGACAAGAGGAGATAGCCCGCTTGAGTACTGGGAAGCCAGGAACTGAGACCTTTCTTATCTTGGAACTGAAGAGCATTGCTGATGTTGGCCTTGTTGGTCTGCCTAATGCTGGCAAGAGCACATTGCTGAGTGCTCTATCTAGGGCTCGCCCGAAGATAGCCGACTATGCATTCACCACACTGAGGCCCAATATTGGTAGCCTAACCTATGAGGACTACTTCTCAGTGAAAGTGGCTGATATACCCGGTCTGATCAAAGGTGCCCATGAGAACCGTGGCCTGGGCCATGCTTTTTTGAGGCACATAGAGCGCACCAAAGTTCTGGCCTACGTACTTGACCTAGCATCCACGCTTAACAGTAGGAAGGGTGTCCCACCATGGGAGCAATTGCACGATTTGGTTGTGGAGCTGGAGCTTTACCAAGAGGGCTTGACAAAGCGCCCATCATTGATTGTTGCGAACAAAATGGATGAAGAGGGAGCCGATGCAATGTACAAAGAACTGAAGAGGAGAGTGCAGGGTGTTCCAATATTTCCAGTATGTGCCATCTTGCAAGAGGGAGTACCAGATCTGAGAGTTGGTGTAAGAGAGCTTATGGATGCCTCAGATCCAGAGGGCATTGATTTGAGCAAAATTATTGTCAATTGAGGCTGCATTTTTCCTTGAGACAGACGCAGTGGAGAACTGTTTTGCAGAATTTTCCCCTCAGCAACACATGCTTACAGATCCAATGGAGATCTGTGTTACAAAAAAATTCTTTGATTTGTTTCCTTTTTCCTGCTTTGTAGACATGTAGAATGCACAATAGATCATTCTTTTTTTAAAGATGACCTGTTGTTCTGAGTTGCCATGGTCAGAGCTATCTTCTGAGCTATACCTACAGTATGTAGTTGAACTTACTAATCAGTCATGCTTTGATTTATATTTTCCTTCCGAGGTTAATTTTTTGTTCCAGTACTTTTTGCCATTATGCTATGCTCTCATATTGTAAGTTGTTTTGGTTTGATTCCTATTTTCCTTGCTAGATTAGTTTTCGGTTGTACTATTTCATCCAGCTCAACTGTGCTATTGTTACTCGGATTGAAGAACAACATTGTACTTCTGTTCTAGCTAAAGTAGTTTTTGCAAGTTGCCATAATAAAAAGGTGGCTTAGGGGAATTCACTCAAATGGTTTTAAGTGCCCTTCTCTTTTGTTTGGTTTATGTATGCCCGTTGAATGATGTATGGTATTAATTATGGAAATTGTACCTAAAGTTTCTCTTAATGTGTTCTTGTGGTTGCCAGGTGGTCTTGCTTGCAAGAGGATCTATTCATATCAGGAGAAGTTACTTTGCAAATAGGGAGGTGCAGTTGGTTAGTCATATTAATCATGGCATAGTTGTTTTCTATGCTCTCTTACAGATAATTGATAATTGTTCTCTGTTGGTGCCTTACTAATTTACTTTCTGCACTTTTCATTGGTCATGTTCTCATCTCATCAAACTGAAAGTCATTCTCTCTTTACAGGTGATAACAGAGCCTGGAGGAACAGAAACAATAACAACTTAGTTGAGTTCTGTGTTCTGCTTTATAATTGATGCATGTTTCATGAGAAACACTAGCTTTGAAGAATATTTATAGGTCCTAGATTTACTTTCAAATTACTCATGATCTCGTATGCGATGGATGTGGTGGAAGATATCAAACCGAAGATATTCTTGCGAATCCATATCTGGAGAGAATCATGAAGTAATGTTGATGTTGCCATTATATTTTATATAGTGAAACTTCCTTATTGTTTCTTCTTCTTTGTTTTCCCTTATTTTCAGCTTCCTTGCATATTGGTTGGATGAAGGTGCCACATGAAGGTAAAATTTAGTTTCCTTTTCTGTGTACAGACAGATTGGTATGGATTGAAAATATATGGTTATTCCGAGAGGTCTTAGTAGGTGGCAAAACATAGTTTGCGTTAGGATATCTCCTACTCCCAGGTTTTAAGTTTTAACACAGCCCGGTTATGTGTCCATGGTCTCTTTACCACTAATAATCTTCCTTTGTTAATGCCTATCTCTATTATGAGGCCTTCAAAAGCGTGCTCATTTAGTTTTTCATTATTTGATTTTCCAAAAAAAAAAAAGAGAGAATTCATGCCTTGAATCCTCAGATTAGGCTGAAGTTATCTCCCTTTATTGGGGGTTCGGCAGTATTGCCCTAGCTCCAGGAAGAAAGGTTACATGACCACACCTAGCAATGGCCACTCTTGTTTTTCTCTTAGTGCACGTATTATTCTATTCCGACCTTTGTGTCTTTCTTGCTTGCTATTTATGTTACCTTACCTAAGATTATGCCAGGCGCAAAAGGAAACTCATTTGTTTTGATGTATTGATCCTACTCCTGATTAACACATATATTTATGTTGTATTGGAATTCACAATTGCCTGGTCATTGCAATGATGAACTGTAGATAGGCCTGATTGACTACCGTGGAGATGGATTTCAAGGTCTGGTGATGTAGCCTTTGACATATTTAAGAGGTTCTGCAAACTATTAGATGTGCTAGCCAAGGTTGTTACGGCGACGACTAGGCGTCCAGTCGCCCAGAGCCCGACGCCAAGGTCTATCGTCCAACTTACTGAGGTAGGAGCTCGACGCCGAGGTCTCACACAGTAGCAGCCGCCGCGCTCGTGGCCCCGAGTCCCGTCGCTCCTCCATCCGAAGCCACCGTCGGCCGGATTTGAAGCCCCACCGCCTCTTCCCAAGCCGCATCGGTCGGATCTGAAGCCGCAGCCTCCTCCATCCTCTTCCCGGAGCCGTACCTCACCCCCAGCTGCATCGGTCGTCTCCGGATCTGGCCGATCTGGTGGCTCTTGGCATGGAAGAGACGGGGGGAGGCGCCGGGCGGGAGGAGGAGGCGGCGGGGAGGGGAGGAGACGGGGGGAGGCACCGGGCGGGGGGAGGAGGCGGCGGGGAGGGGAGGCGATGGGGGGAGGCGCTGAGCGGGGAGAGGAGGCGGCGGGGAGGGGAGGCGATGGGGGGAGGCGCTGAGCGGGGGGAGGAGGCGGCGGGGAGGGGAGGCGACGGGGGGAGCCGGGGAGGCGTCTGGCGGGGAGAGGAGGCGGTGGGAGAGGGGAGGAGAGGAGACGCGAGAGTGAGGAGTCGCGAGAGTGAGAGAGAGGAGTCGGTCGGGCAGCTGGCGGTTAAGAATCGTCTTTTGTGATTAAGTCCTCAGAAATCCTAAAATTACGAACAGATCCCTCTTTTAATGGATTTCTTCTAATTTAGACCTCCTGAGACATGATTATTTGGATAATTTGTGTTATTATATTGCATGGTTATTTAATTTTTAGTCATATAAGGTATTATTTGTCGTCTAACTACTATCGTCTAACTGTCGACATGGCGGGCGCCTAGTCGACTAGACGTCCAGGCGCCTCAGCCTCGTCTCGACTTGCCGGAGCGTCGTGACAACCTTGGTGCTAGCACATGTAACAGATAGCACCTTCAAGAGATCTTGCAATTGAAGATTCGTCTCTGTATCAAGTGGGCCTTTTGTGTTCAAGTTAGTCTTGCTTTAAGGTAATAATTCGATCGTAGTATCTACATCTCATGTTTTTAGTAGCTGCTCAATACTGTTTTATACTGTGGTACCATAATCAAGGGTTGCTTATGGTGGAACGGAACTACCTTTTATCTGTTTGTGGTGTTTACTTTATATTTTGTTTTTTATCATTGGACAGCTATATCAAGTCCTTTGGTGCCAGTGGCTGTCATTTCATTTTTCCAGCTATCTACAATTTAGCAGCTTAGTTTGGATCTTTTACTGTCTTGTGAGATGCAGCCTTTTGATGTTTCCCAAAAAAAATTAGTAGAAGAAATTATACAATTCTCATAGTGTGATAGCATCAGAGTTTAGTTGTATTTGTTTGCCCCTGTTATCACCTTTTTTAGTTTTTAACTTTGGATGAACAACCTGGGCTAGAATGCAGAACAGACCTTACTTTTTATGAACACATTTCAGTTTGGCGTTCTCTTGTTTTGAACCTTCACTTTATGGAAGGATTCTCTTCCAAATCCATAGTCAGCTATTTAGATGCAGCGTCATTGGGTGATTAGCTGGTTCAGGTGCAGGTAGATAGCATAATAAACTCATTTGATAGATTTTGGATCAGCTCGGTTGTCGAATCCGGATTTTACAATCCAGAATTCTCTGTTATTTTACCGTACTATTTCTTAGATCAGTAGATAGTGCTTACATATATATTACTAAGCATCAAAGTACATATCATACGGAAGTGTAAATATGATACAACAGTGGAAACGGAACACATAGGTATGACTCTCAGGACTTACTCACAAGCAGCCAATTGGGGTTTACAACTTAGTTCTTAACATCATCATCTTCTTTACCATTATGATCAGGTGTATTGCCTGAGCGTAGTGATCCAACTCCTGATTCTAGATTAATTGAGTAAGTGAGGGTGAGCACAAACTATCGTGTTCTGTGGGAGAACCCACAATATGCAATTAGGTAGATGATTGGCTTGTCAAACGAAGAGTCGTGCTATTTTCATATGCTAAATGCCTTGAAAATTTACAATAATTAGAAATTTCTAAGACTTAGCAGATTTAACTAAAATATGTTTTCTAAATGTATGAAAGAATGCAATAATAATAGCGATCTAGATTTCATCTATCGTTACATGATTTATGCACCTTATGCTAGTTTTTTAGTGTATATCCGCTTAATACCATCACTGGGATTGACATCCCAGAGACACAAATATGGGCTTTCACTGCCCACCATTTTCCAATCCCATCCATAAAATTTTTGAAATAGAACTACATCCATGTTAGGTTCCTATGTCCGCCTTTGACTGTGGGCACAGCTATTCAAATAGTTTTCACTCTGTAGAGTTTGTACACTTTATCCACAAGAGACGATCAACTCATTGCTCCATGCAATTCCTTAGTCATGTGGATGAGTAGACCATCACAGTAACTTTTTAAAATACCTCGCCTTTTCCGTCATCTCACCTATATGGGTTTCTCCCACTTGTGGTGGGTCCCATAAGTTGTGCAGGATATTCTACTCCCAGCGAGTAGCCCAGCTGGACTACCCACACCAACTAGTTCGTTGCTGCAAACTTTACCCTTAACGAGTGTCCCATTCAAGCTATCACAGAGTCAGCACTTGCACTACACCTCTCTCCCATCGATGAGATGACTTTTAGGATCCGGTAAATCTACTAAGCCAAGTTGTAATTTACAGATTTGTGATTGTACTTGTTTTACATAAGAGATCATGACAATATTCAGTCCTTAGGGTTATCTGGGAAGTTCTAACACTAACTACATTCGTGCATCCACTGCACCAGCCTCTCCATACCTTCTGCTCAGATATTTAAGCAAGTTGAGAGTTTTAGAAGCGTAAAATAACCATGTCGAAATATACCAGCCATTTTTCACCCCATGACTTTCCAAATCAGTTTCTCATAATTGGAAGTGATGCTTGGGTCATTTTAGTGCCCCCGAGTATCTAAGCAGTACTAAGCATGTCGTGTAATTATAGACATATTTTCAAAAGGTTACCAATATAATTTCTCTAGGGTGATAAGGCTCAAATGCTCAAATATTCCAAGGGAATGTAATACTGACAAATTGAATAATAGGCAGGTAACTAAAATCTTAAAACAATCACACATTTTCATATGAAATAGCGGCATACAATTTGATAATTTAAATAGAACTAATTTGCATAAAATGTATGTTCAATATGATCAAAGTATTGAATTGTTTTGCACGGTTTACCGCAGTCTTGAGCTTCCGATCTTCATCTGGATCTTGGTCTCGCTTGATCCATTGATTCTTCAGGACTCTAATTTCTAATTACGCGCTAAACAACTGAATCCAAATAACTGCAAATAACTCAAAAGATCCAAATAAATCCAAATGAATTTAATTTAGTTTTACTGTGATTACACGGGTGATTAGAGACAAAGTTTATTAGGCGCAGGTTATTTCCAGAGTCAAATGAGGTTTAAGCGAAGTGAGAAATGACGGAGGGAAATATGCCGAGACGGATGTCAATGAAGATTCATGACGAGGAATATTCACGGGAATATTCCGTGTGGGGTTCAAGGATGGCTATGTATAGCTGATTGTAGAATACCGTGGTTTGATCTTTTTATTAATAACTTCTTTTATTATTTATATTTATTAAGGAAGTTCCATGAGTCAGGTTAAACTTATAGATAGGTGCATGAGCTTAGCTGAGTATTAAGTATTTATCTGGAGAGTGTTATCTTTTGAAAGTTTGTGAATAAGTTCCACTTGCGATGAGTATGGCTTTAGCTTATCTGGTTATCCTTGAGTTTGTATTTGTGGCATTTCACGATGTGATATTTTATGAGGTTTTTAATTGTCAATTAATTGAATGATTAGCTCACTAATCATTTAGGCACACAATTATTTAATTATAAAGTTGACGTTTAGCCTGGCATTCTCAATACAATAACTGGCATTTTTACATACGCTTACTTATAATATTTTGAATGAGCCTTCGAATCATTTTAAAGTTAATGAATTCTTTTTACTTAAAAGATTACAGCCCAACATTGTTATCTGATTTTTATTGTAATTTGATGTGCATGATTAAACAATGGTCGAGCTTTAGGTTATAACCCAATCTCCATTTTCTATTCCGATGACTTAACTAAAATTACACCTTATCTTCTCTCACTTGATTATGGTGTGTTAGCCATATTTTATGGCTCTTTAAAGAACCACCATTATTTGTAGTTGTTGACCTTATTATTTCACATGTGAGTTTGTTTAATAATTTAAGTCTAGAGTGCCTATTTGGAAATCATCCCATGATGACTCTTCCATTTAAAATCTTTTTTATTTAAAGATGTTCTTGGGATTAAGTACCATTGACGTTTTATGCACCTTCAACTATTATCTTTCATAGTTTTAACTTTAACTGAAATATATTTTGGTGAGTTAATGTTTGATATATGGAATTATATTTCATTATCGATATTAATTAAATATACCGTTAAGATTTAATTATTGGTGGTATGCTAATAACAGGTATTATGATACGGGGTGTCCGATCTTCAAGACGTAGGGTCAAGGATAACTTTAAATCTGTACAACCTGACGAATCGATGGCGCCAACCACTGTTTCAATACAGCAACCTACGACAAAAGAATTCATCCAACCATACGTTTTGATCCTCGTCTACTCGATCACACAAAAGTAGACATGACGTTCTTCCTGCAAAACACGAGGACTCACAAGAATAATGGGGCAGAGAACGCCCAATTTCTCTCTAGATTGTATTTGTGTGTTAAATCCTAGTAAGAACAAGCGTATAGCTCTTTCTAAAAATAATAAATTGATTTATAGTGGTCTCTCCTTCTAATGCAAGTGTACACCAAAATATAAAGGCTTGTGGCGGACTCTAACGTGGATCCGAGTTCTAATCAGTCGGTCCCACATAAACTAAGCACCTAATAAAATAAAGTTCAGACTTAACAAAAGCCTATGCATGGTTGGTTCGACTAGAAAATGAATCACGCAGGCGCTAGCTGACATGCGAATTCATCTCTCAAACGTGCATCTTTCTGGCCGAAACAACCTTCTGGACGCTGCCCCTTGAATGTGAGTATTACACAGGCTATGGCCTATTCCCTTGGTTGATTGCCTGTGTTCTTCACGTGTTGGCCATGACAAAACAGCACCAAGGCTCCAAGGCCTTCTCTCCTTCCATTATTCTTTCCATGGTGTGGCTACATGCATAGCAGCACATTAACCCCTCACGTGGCCTGTGGCCAACACTTGCATCCTTGTGCATGCATGAATTTCCTTCTGCATAAATCTGAAAATAATTAAAATACTAGCATTAGGTAGTATCCAGTTCTTATGTAAATTTAAACCAAATTCAACTAGAAGCAAATTTACATGTTGATTAATCTTTTTAACTCGTGCGCGTATAATCGGTCCAATCAGGATGTTCTCATTAGCTTGTACACTTGAAGTGATGGATGATGCACTAGTATCTACGAGACCTTCTAAACGCATCTTTACTTTAGACTTATACAGATCGAGTATGGACATGCATATAATTAAATAAAATAGTAGTTGATACGGACCAACTAAGGATTAGTTGATGCATATGGATGGCCCGATTTTTCCCCGTACATTCAGTGAGGTTCCTTCTCCTTGTCTTGACGCAGCCAACAATCTTGATAAGAGTAATTTGCACTAGTATGCAAGGTGCACACTAGAAGCAATCCACCGAACTTCCCAAACTGTGAATTCAGCAAGAAGACACGAATTAGAAGAGATGAACCTTGTAGATTCGATGGGCAATCTCAAGAATCTCTTATTCTTGCCTTGTACCAACTCAACAAACTTCAAACGAGAAAACCTTGCAATCACGCAATCTGGCCGCCAACAACCATCATGGCGATTTTCTCCTTTATTTCACAAGTATAAAAATTTATCATATCATATCCTAAGTTACAATGGGGCTAAGGCCTTGGCCTTATATTGGTGCACAATGCACAGTCTTGACAAAAACTCACGCACAACCTGGCCTAAGGCCGAAACAAACTCCAATACGAACTAAAAAGGAAATACCTAAACTGCTACCACTGGATTCTCTCTTAATTTGCGACGTGACCATGAGAATTCCGTGGCTGGCACCTCATCCATTGTATGGGGCTTCGAAATAGCTTTCCAATGAGTCCGAGAACGCCTAAATCAGACTCCGTTTGTGAAAATTATGTGTTTTAATGTTGGACTTCCTGTCTGACCCAAACCGAATCCGAATTGAATTCAAATCTTTATAGCTTTCCTTTTCTTGTTCAAGGGGCTTCCAAATCCATTTGGAACCTGAAAAGGAGTCCTTCTCATCCTTTGAAAAGCCATGATATGGTCGGATTTTACTCTTACTTGTATTGCAATACTCGGACTCTCTATGTTTGGCAAGTCTCGTACGTCTCTCTGGACAGCCTGTGCAGCAATCAATGAAGTTGCCATAACTTTGTGTAGGAAGCTCCAATTATGTGCCGTTTGATTCGTTGAAAAGTAGACTTCATTAGCTTTCCAAATATGTATATTGTGTGCATTAGAAACCTCAGAATTGGCGTTGCAATCTTCATGAACATTGTGGACAGAACTGCAATCACGAGAACTTGATTGATCTTGTGTCTTCCTCTTTACCCAAACTAGTTTTCTTTCTTTACGATCCACACCTCTAATTCCATACATTGTTGGCTTGTTTGTATTACGCAAAGGAGGAATCACATAAGCATCCGTACAAACTAGGATATTCTTCTTTCTTCCATAACCGATTGCTTCTTTCTCTTTGCGCAATTCAGAGCTACTAAGTCTTGTAACTTCAGATTGCATGGGTGAAGCACAAATCAATGTAGTATTCACACTCTTGGCCACATCAGTAGTAGTTCTACATCTCCAAGTATAATAATTAAATGCTTAATAAAAATAGAGTTCGCATGGCAATATTTAATACATCTCAATAACTCTTTCCAGTCAAATAATATATTTAACTGAAAAGCGCTAAGCACATCTATATCCGCATCAGATTGTACTTTAATAGGGTCTTCCGCTGTCGAATGAGTTTCAACAATAGATCTTGGTTGGCTTTATATCCTCCACTTTTATCTTACTCATCGTCCATGAGAAGATTAGTATTTATACTTACCACACCATATTTTTTTATTGCATTGCTGCTCATATGAATTATTTCTCAGGGATGTCTTAATAATGCCTATACTCTTATATATACACACTTACGCTAATTAGGTTTCTAAATTGGTGCTAGCATTTATGTGCATATCGATTACTTCCAATTATCATGGTTTTATCCTTTCAATGTTTTGAACGGACAATTGCAGGTTTTAGGGTACTCTTTATCAGCAACTTTACAAACTCTATATATTATAATGATGCTGAGTGATTTTCAAATACTGGACCATATTACCACACCATCTAATGGTTTTCACTCTTCTAACATATAAGTGTACATGCATACACTTACACAAGAACCATTGGATTATTTCAGCATTATCTATCCTATTTTAATCTACCATTGTCTTATAGTTCATCATACTCCTCAACTTAACATTGGAATTTCTAGAATTATATTATTATTTGATAAAGGACTTCTGGATCTGTTAAGGTGAATATTATTTATTAGTACCATATGGCTTAATCTTACATTCATTAACTCTAATGTCATTACTAGTAAACCTTTAGTGTAAGGACTAATTTCAATTTACCAATTCTTTAAGAAGCTATGGAGGATATTAGTCCACCTATAATCCTTAGCTTAATCCCCTACTAAATTTATTGGCTATCAATTAGTCTTACTAGCCAATTACCACTTAACTCAAAAGGGGCCCACTTGCCATAGATGGAAGGAGCAACAGCCGAACAGAACAGGGAGCAGGGAGTGGCGGTGCCATGGGCGGTGAGGGCGTAGGCGCGGGGCAAAACCAAAATGGGTTGCCTGTGTGGAGGGGAGGCTGAAGGGGACGGCGGTTAAAGCTGGGCGGCTCCACGGCGAGCTAGCAATAGCCCTGGGCGGCCAGCGGTGAAGGCCAAACGGGGCCACGCCATCGTGGTGAGGGAAGGTGAGAATGGAGGTGAGCACAAGCTATAGGAAGGTAGGAGGAGACTCACGACGTAGTGGGCGAAGCCAGAGAGGGGCCGAGGAGATCCGACGGCATGCACGGGTGGCGACGCGGGTGGCTCCATGATGCCGGCGAACTGGAGCGGAAGGAAGCCGCAGCTAGTGCTTGGGGAAGCCCTAGGGTATCAAGGAGGTGCTCCCATACCGAGCAATTGAACTAGAGCACTTCGGCAAAGAAGGGGTGGTGATGGAGTCGGTGGTGGCAGGAGATGGAGGGGATGGTTGGCGCGGTGAACCGTGACGGTCGAGCACCAAATTAACCATGGGGATTTGCAATTCAAGACATTGGACACGATATGACATGAGATATTCCAAGCAAAGGTGGCCGGAGATGCTGGAATAGTGAGGGCAGTGACGGCTGACGCATGAGGAAGCTCAGGTTGAGTTGGTCACAGTTGAAGGAAAAGAAGAATGGAGGGGGGAAAGCAAGGGGGGAGTGGGGAGGCTGGTGGCTTCTCAGGGGTTACTTATAGTGCCGTGGAGGGCGCTACTCAGTGTTATTGTCGACTACCCATCGACAGAGCATGACGTGGGGAGAGTATGGGTGTTGACGAAAGTGGCAAGGTGTGGCTTCGACGTGATGGGAAGGCTGTGGTAGGGGATGGGCGGCAGGCTGCAGAGGCATGGATGCGGACGTGCAAGCACAAGCGCGAGGACGGCCATGGCATGGTGAGGGTGACGTAGAGTCAGATGCTGGCGACGTAGGGTTAGACGGCAGGTGACGTGACGCACACAAGGGCATGGCTCCAGTGGTTGGGGCGCATGGCCGGGGGACAGGGGAAGGCATGAGGAAGAAATAAAGGAGGAGAGGAATGGGCCACTTGGGAGTGAAATAAGAGAGGGAGAAGAAAGAAGGGCTTAAGCTAAATTTTGGAAGTTGGGTTTTAGATTTAAATTTCCATTTTCAGGATTGGAGTTTGTATTCCAGATCTAGATTTTTGAATTCAAATTTGGATTCGCAATCAAATTTTCTCTTGTCGTCATTTTGACAAGAGCAACATTTTAAACTTAATCTAATTTTTAAATTAAATTTTTGGGTTTCAATTCAGTTTTGCACTTTTGGTTTTTAGTCTTGAATCTTTAAATTTGAATTCAACTCTGAATTTTGCTTTTCCTTTGTTTAAATTTTATTTCATACTTAGAGTTTTTCGGTCTTTTATTATTATGATTATTATTGGCATTCGGGAATTATTCCCTGTGATTAATTATGTGTAGTGAGAAATCCATAAAGACCCAAATGAACTTGCAAAAGAAATTCGAATGTCAACAAGTTTCAACAAAAGGTTTTAAATTCTTCACAATTTCAAACATCCAAAATTTGGGATGTTACATCGGTCCTACTATTTAGTTTGTTTGTTCATCACCACGTCCAGCCTATGTAGTTTGGTCTGCAATAGTTTTCACTGGTTACTTTGTGTCCTTACCTCTACACTGCTGATCTATTTTAGTTGGGTTGCTAATTTAGTTAAATCCTAACAACTATGCAATTCTGAATTATTGTTTGCAGTAAACTACCAATCATTTTTTAAAAAAATAAGTTCCTTGCTTCACGAATTTGTATATTTTAGTGGCAATCTAATGTTTGTTGTGGTTCTTGGTTTCAGACTTTCATCAGGATTAGTATTGGACATCCGTTGCTGCATCCTTTAGTGCCTTTTTTTCCCTGACATCTGATTGACTATCTTGCAACAGCTCTGTGGGGATGGTGCAAAGATATGGTCAGCTGTCATCCTCTCCAATCTTTTTGCTGATTTTTTTTCATTTTCTATATATTTGTTCTGACAAATTAGACATTATCAAATGATGGAACAGTCTCATGAGAAAATTAGGCAAAAAAATAATTAGAATGAAATTGCAATAAAAAATAGCTTCTATACTTGATTATCAACTGCCAGGCTCCGCAGTTCTACATTTTCAAGAAAATGCCACCTACCCCTTAGGAAGCATGTATAACTTGTTTTAATTTATAGCATATGGACGAAAAGGCAATATGCAGATTTCATCATTATCAACTCCTTACCAGTCATTTGTTTCAAATAAAATAAACTCCCTGCCTATCGAATTTGTCACCGTTTGTCTTGTACTTGACATTGTTGTTCTTGATTATTTTTCCTGTATTGATGTCCATTTCTTATGCACTATTGTTGCAAAAAAAAAACATAGATTAGTACTGTTGGGTTGTCATATCAGTCAGAAGTCATCTCCTCTTTGAGATCTTGACTTGATGACCATCAACATATGATGCTATCCTTCATCCTGAATTTTAACTTGATAACGATTAACTCATGACGTCATCCAAAATCTATCATTATAGGACATAAGTTATTCATCGAATTCATGAAAAAATTAGTCCCACAATATGATTATCATTAATTATCAAAATATATCATTAACTTATAACAATAGGCCTAAATTCTTCACTTCGTCATTGTTCATCCTATCATAAACCTGTCCCCTTTCACACAGAGATCTCTCCACTCCTGTGTAGGTTTACCTAAGTAGGTTTTACATTCTCTTTTATGACATGAGTGTGCACATAATGCAAATACAATTGTTCCATTATCATTTGATATAATCCATCAACATCATGTAATCATTATAATTATTGAATGATAAGCATCATATAGACATCATAATGAATAAGGAATAAACATAAATAAAGCATAGTGAATCAAATGGTATACTCAAGTAGCAAAAACAAACAATCATCTATTGTTCTACCATGCACTTGCCTTAACAGTGAAAGAGAACACGACACCCGGCAATCAACCATCAAAGTGAACCAAAAGAACCTGATCATGACCACAGTACAGTACAATAAACAGTACAATATGTGACCCTACACTAAAAATACGTCTCTCTCCCTAAAATCCGAATTACCAGCTTTGCTGTCCCACAATTCAAACATGCATATCTCGCAACTCAGGAATCCAACCATAGTAAACAATATACTTTATGAAATCTACACAAAATTCCCTATATTTCTCTAGTTATCCAAATTTTATGATTAAACCATCTAAACACTTGTTTTTAGCCCTGAAGGTCAACCTGTTATAATGCAGGACAGCTGGCTTCAATTTTATATCTATTTTCTACAGTATTAAATGTAGCAAATGATACCACTTTTGAAAACTAGAGGAAATTATCTCCATCTTTCTTGTTATCACCAAAATTTATTGTGGCCATATACTAATTTAAATTTGCAAGATAATACAACTGCTACAACCAAATACTCGACAACAACCTTTATAGAAACATTACTCCCTAACCACTTACCCAAATTCAATGTTCTAGTACTCCATGGAAATCTTAAATAATTATCTATACTTTTCATATAGAGCAAAATCCGTAACTAAGCCATCTAGTAATTTTAACCTGGGATTTACCATAACACAGTCGACGATGATTTACTGGATACTTTGAACCTTTGATTGTTCAAGAATCAAGTCACTGCCCAACCAAATCATGAGTTTTAAGTACTCTATGGAAAGCTAACGAAGTCGTATGCAACTATCTAGTAGACAATTCATAGATTGCCCAGGTAACGTGCCCAAAACCTCATTGCAAGCCACTGCCCATGTAATCAATGTAATAACCAAATTTCCCTCTAACCACAATATCTGCTTGCACTAATATATCACTGCTCTGTACTTTAATCTAATAGATGAACTTGCAAGTGAACAGAGTTCAGATTGTTACCCTAGAAATTGGACGTCGATGACGGCATGAACAAGGAATCCTTCCCTCTTCCTTTCCTTCTCCCTTCTTCCTGCTGCTCCTTTCTCCTTCCTCTTCTTTTCTTCTCTGCCCCCCCCCCCCCCCCCCCCCTGCAACGCAAGGCAGCATGCAGCATCAAAGGTATTAGCTACTCTAGGGCAGCGGCGGGCTTCTCAATCCGTGCCTCCTGCCTCCTCACGTACAGGCAGCAGCCATGCCTCCTCACGTGCATGCAGCAGCAGACACGGCCACGGCAGCGGCCTGCAACAGCTCGGCGAGACAGCAGCAGCATGCGCGGCGGTGACGGCACGCCTGGTTGTGCACAAGTGCAGCAGGAGAAGACGGGTGGCATACTTCGTGATGGTCGCGCATATCGCCCCGTGTTCTCTCCGACTCCCCCAACCCCTACCCCGTGCCGCTCTCCATCCTCTTTTCACGCCGCCGCCTCCCGTGTCGCCCCCCCCCCCCCCCCCTCCCCCACTTCCTCCCCTCCCCTCCCCTCCCTCTTCTCCACCAGTCGCCATCTCCTTCTCCCTCCCCTTCCCTCCGCGCGGCGAGTCCAGACTTGGAGATCGCCATGCAGCAGGAGAACCGCCGCTTCAAGCCCCCGTCCTCCTTCATCATGATTCCTCTCCTGCCGTGGCTCTACATCGCCGGCCGGTACGCACCCACCCGCTCAGATCCCAACAACCCCCCCCCCCCCCCCCCCCCCCGGCCCGGCCCGAGAGAGCTTCGATGTGAATGTGGTGAAGCAATGCGGAGACATCGGAGGGAAAAGAGGGGCCTTCGATGCCAATGTGAAGAAGCAAAGCGATGAGATGGATGGGAAACGAGAGAACACCGATCTGAAGGCAAAGCTAGGTGATGAAATTAGTGGGAAGAAAGAGGATCTTGATATGAAATTAGTGAAGGAGGTCAATCCCAAGAAAGATGTTGCTGGTCTCACTAATTCGAGAAAATTGAGAATATGCCCTCTAACTAGATGGAAATCTAGGATATACCCTCCTTTAGATCCTAATTGATAATATACCCTCCTTTAGAGTATTTTGTTGAGAAAATACCCTTTTTATACTATTTAGTACCTCATAAGTATACCAATCCGTATTATACTGTATTTTGACATTAGGATGACCATTTTGCCCCCATGTACGGCCGCTGGACCTCCGCCCCACACCCTCTGCCACGCCACCGTTTGGTCCGGGAAACCCTAGCCAAGCACTGCCCAATCGAGACTTATCTTCTTCACAGCCGTACATGGGGGCAAAATGGTCATCCTAATGTCAAAATACAGTACAATACGGATTAGTATACTTAAGAGCTACTAAATAGTATAAAAAGGGTATTTTCTCAACAAAACACTCTAAAAGAGGGTATATTATCAATTAGGATCTAAAGGAGGGTATATCCTAGATTTCCATCTAGTTGGAGGGCATATTCTCAATTTTCTCCACTAATTCAGGGGAGGCTTCTTCCAAAGCTGCGGCCTTTTCTGCTCCCTAGAAGGATGGGGTGAGGGAGGCAACAGTGTTGTGATCCTGGTGTTCACTGTCCATGTGGTGGACTTAAATGATGTTCCTTGTGGTGTGAGGGAGCAGCAGAAAAAGACCGAGGAGTGTAAGAAGCAGGAAGAAAAAGCGGAAATTGGCAGAGAAGATTAGAGTTTTTGAGAAGGTGGCTGCGAGTAGGGAGGGAAGGTGTGAGGCCATGTGGAGATTACTCTATAGTTGTGATGAGTAATTGACTTTTGGATTAGAGTATCTACGGATGTTAAGTTTGAATTTTTAGGATTTTGAAAAATATTGCTTTTTGTCTAACAACTTTATGTTTACGAGTTCGTCTGACTGCAAGTACTAGAGTATTTGAAGTTTACGACTTCGTGGTCAGATGGTTCGATCTGCCTTGTGTTGATCGGTCCGATCGATAAGTCTGATAGATAATTGTGCGAGATCAGTAGAATGACCACGGTATGTAAAGCATAGCAGTTCGACCACGTCAGGACGAGCACAGCAAAACGACCGCGGATGGTCGTAACTTCACTGGTTGGTCGATGTTCGTAGCTGACTACCTGGTCGGCGATCGGTAGCTAAAAGCCTTTGTGATCGGTAGTCGTAAACCTTGGCGATCAGTAATCATAGCCTTTATGATCGATGGTCGTAGCGATCTGTTTTGAAAAAGCTGGATTTGAAAAGCATTTTAACAAAAACCTAAAAATATTATTAAATAAAAGGATATTTTGATTTTCCATAAAAATCCTAATTCAAATTAATTACTTGGAGTTATTTGGATTTCATTTGGTTTCTTGGATTTTCTGGAGTTTAAAAATGTATTTTTGAAATTAAAAAGTATTTTAAAGTATGAAAATTAAATACCAACATTAGTTGGAAATAGTTTATTAAGTCCAAAATGTCTCCAGGAGGTTCTCTGAATTTTTCTGGAATTTTTGGAGTTTATTTTGTATTTTTCTGAGGCTTAATGAATTTTCTGTGCTTTTCTAAAAATCTGGAAATTAAATTTAAAAATCCAAAACCCCAGCCTCCTTCCCCGGCCGCCACGTGGACGGCCAGATCTTCTCCGCGTCGCCCCATCTCCGTCGTCACTCACCCCGCCTCCCTCTCTCCTCGGGCCGCCAAGTGTCCGGCCCGGATTTCCCCGCTCCCCGCACCTTGGCCCATCTAGCCATCCGCCCGCATAACCCCCCTAGCTGCCCGATTCCCCCTTGGCCACACGGCCGAATCTCCGCCGCCCGCGCCTCCCTTCCCCTTCCTCTCTCTGCACCCCAGGCCCCGCCCGACAGCGCCTCCCCTTCCGCCTCTCGCGGCACCGCGGGCCCCGCCCGTTAGGGCCTTCGTCTTCCACCCCCGCCCCGCTATTCTCGCCTCCTCTTCTCCCGCGCACGTCGCCCGGCCCCTTCGTGCGCCGCACGCCCCACCTTCCCCCTAACCGCCGCCGCCCCACGTCTCTCCGGCGAGCGATTCCCGCACCGCCCTCGCCCCTCCGCCCCCTATTTAAACCCCCCGAGCTCCACCTCCTTTCGCCGCACCTCCCACCGCCCTCCAATTCCTTCCTCCGCTGCCCGAACACCCTCACACCGTATTCCCCTCGCCGCCACCGCCATAATTGCTCCGGCGAGCAATTGCGCCCGAACCGAGCCTTCTCGCGCCCGGCCGACACCACCTCCACCTTCCTCCTACTCCGGCGATCACGGGCCGCCCCTCGGCCGCTCCTCTCCGCCGCCGGACCGCTGTTTCCGCCGATGCCTGAGCGCCACCGCCGCCCCTCCTCGCCGCCGGCCGCTCTCAGCCGCCTCCGGTAACTCCCGCGCCCGCCGCCATGCTCCCCGTGCGCCTCTCTCCCTCCTCCGCACCTCACCACCGGCAACCGCGCTGCCGATCGTCGGCGAGCCGCCGCCCCGGTCGCTGCCTCCGGCCAGCCCAGCCGCATCGTCCGTCGGCTGACGTGGCCGCCACTCGGGCGCCACGCAAGCGCCCGGCTGCCACGCCACCCCCGCGCCACCTCAGCTCTGTCCGAGTCCATGGACTCGGTCCACATGGACCCGGGCCCACCTGCCAGTCAAACCATCTCCAGGGCTAACGCCAGCTGACGCAGTAAATCTATTTTTCAGTTGAAAAATAATTCGGCTGAAAAAGAAATTCCATGCTGACTCAATAATTCAGATTTTCCTTTAGGAAAATAATTCCAAAAATCCTGATTTTCCATTTTCTCTCTATTTAAATTTCCTGGAGCCCGTTCTCCCTCATTTTAACTCTGATTAAGCCCATTCAAATTTCTAAATTCATCAAAAATTCCCCTCTATCCATTTCTGGCCTCAATTAAAATTTTTGAAGTCAATTTGAATTTAATTTGAATTTATTTGAATTTGGTGGGTTATTTTCACGTGTAGACTTCGACGATTCGGGAGATTTCTTCGACGAAGATTCAAACCAATTTGAAGAGCAAGGCAAGTCACACTCCTTGATCATGTTGATCCCAGTTTTCAAAATAAAGTTATGTTGGTTTAAATTATATTGCATGCATATTTTTATTCAACGTATTTCAATTCTGTTTCAAATATAGTTAATGCCTACTTGTTAATTCCTCCATTGAATTTGAATTCCTCAACACCTTGTCACCCTAGATTCAAACTCTAGTTAATACATTAGTGTTGGCTAGAGGAATTTATATTAAATGCTTAGACTACTTAGATATAATATTTGTTTTGGGATATCTTTCACATAAAATGATATGCTTTTGTTATGTACTCTTGACTTTGGTGAGTCAAGGAGGTTGATGAATTATTTTGCAAACAAAATATAAAAATCTGGTTTAGAATTAGGCAATTGGTTAGATTGGTGGGTGCAGGCATGCCCTGTTGGTTGGAGCCGCAGTGGTCGATTGTCGTGCACGGGGGTATGTGGTTGGGCCTAAGTCAGATTAAGGACCGGTCTGTGAGCTACTGTTGCAAAGCCCTAATCGTACTACCACATGGCTGGTATGGGACAGCCTTGGCTGAATAATTTGCGAAGTCCCAACCTGAGTCAAATCGTAGGTTGAAAGTGAGTGTGGTTGGTGCCATGTGAAGTCTCACTTGGGCGAGCGTGGTTAAGCCATGAGAAGTCTCGTCTAAGCTCAAGAGGGGGTCCCGGTCTGGTGGATTCCTTACTGGGGTGAAACCTTAGAGTTGGCTCGACCAGGTTGAAGGCTTTGCATTGTAAAAGCCTTGTCACGACTCCCCACTGCACACCTAAGGAAGTGTGTAATCTAGTGGTACAACGGGATGATCGTGTCTTGTGGGTAAAGCTGTACAACATCTGTAGAGTGTATAATCTATCCTGGATAGCCGTGCCCACGGTCATAGGCATGCTGAGTAAAAGTTTTTCATGGATTAGATTTTGTTTTTCAAAATATTTTTGAAAACCTTGTGGATGGATGGAATCCGCAAGAGATGAAAACCTTGCGGATGGATGGAATCCGTGAGAGATTGAAATCTGGTGGATGGATGGAATTCATCAAAGTTGCGCAGTGAAAGCGTGTGGATGGATGGAGTCCATACGTGAGCTTTTGGAAAAGATGGTCTGGGTGGGATGCCCATGGATAGGTTGGTGTTTGGTTGGAGCCGGCACCGACGGTATTATTTTCGATTACAAGTATTGTTTTTTTTACTTACTGTATTAAATTCAGCAATTTCAATCTACTTATTGTATTTCTTAAATGCTGTTTTATGCAAACTAACTCTATAAGCCTTCCATTGAAGCATTTATCATTATGGTGCATTTTCCGTGTGACTTGTGGAGTACAAGTTTGTACTCACCTTGCTTTTTCCACACAGAGAAGGAAGACGTCAACTACGGTGAAGATCTGGACGAGTAGGCCACGTCTTACTGTCGTTTGCCTGTGGGCATGCTTGGGCTTCGCTATTTATCAATTTGCTTCCGCAGTTATTTCCTTTATTTGTTTTGCCAATGAGCGTTGATGTAAGACTTGGCCATAAGGCTGTATCTTTTATTTAATATATGAAGTCATTTGTGCTTGGTATTTATCTTTGTTGTACTGTGTGCACTAGCTGATCTTGGACTAGTGCGATTTACACAGAGGATCCAGGAGTCGTTACTCCGAGTTCCGACACGATTGATCTAATCAACCCGTGCACCGAAAGATCCATCACATGTACCTAGCATAAGAACAGTAATAGATCGCATCTACTACAAACAACATATCATCTACAAGCGCATGATCCAGACCACATACTACGCAGTTTTGCTCTGATACCACTGAAGGATAACAGGTAGGCTACGCTAGCTACAACATTTGATTTTCTACCGCGTTCAACCAGAAAACATGTGTGTAAAGGAGTCATGGATAGTTACCACAAGATGCGCTGCGCAGCGGAAGAAGAGTTGGAGCAGCCCGGTCCAACGTAGATGCGCGTTGATGAAGAAGAAGCAGTCGATCGTTTCATGAACTGAATGTCTCCTCCTCGCGTCCTAGCAATAGCCTTGCGCTTTTCGCCGATCAGCACAGCAGCAACAGCAGCGGCGCCTCCACGGAGTCCACACGTTCGGGATGGAACGTCGTACGCTGGTGTGCTAGCACCGCGCGCCCGGCTAGGGTTTCGGGATACGACCGAGGTGGCAGCCAGGGTTTTCAGCACAGTAGTTTGTGTTACCTGTAGCCCCGCCTCCACATATTTATAGAGCATGCTAATGGGCTTCCACGTTGTAGGCCCATTAGAACCCTAATCCCATATGTATCAATATCCCTTTTAGCCTATAAAACCGAATTGTTTATGATTGCCTCTTGGGCACATCACTAACAAGCCCAATCCTTCACTCAAACCTGTAGTGGATTATTCAGTTATGATTGACTCCTCAACCACATTCGGCATGGCCATGCACTTCCTTAATCCAACCACATTGAGGAGCCCAGAGATATCTCTCTTGTTATATAGGAGGGGCAAATTTTATCTTGATCGCTTATATTCTTCCGCATGTTTCGTAGTAAATCTAAAAGCTACCTGTATGACCACCTAGTAAGGGAGTTGTGTTTGGTAATCTCTAAGTAAACTATTAGACATGTAGGAAATAATGACGATCTCAGGTCTAAAGATCCTACATACAATATATATGAGACCAACTAATAACACTTAAAAATATAACAATTCTCGCAGTGTCTTGTGGTGGGTCAATCAAACATCATGATATCTAACATGTGTACATATTATTGATTTGATATCACATATCCATGATCCGTGAAACATGATCATCAATCAATACATGTGTTGATCTGTAAATCATAATTGTCCCACATAATGATATAGGATCATGGATAATTTAGAATAACATCAAAACATGAATAAGGAGTTCTACGAACAAGTCACATTCTTATTGATCAATACGAAAGACGTTTATTCAAGTAACAAAATAACATATTATTCAAAAGATCACAAACATAGAAGTGATACAATTATCTTTATGATTATCTTTAGGGCATATTACTAACAAACCCCATGATGATGAGAACAGTATAGCCATGGAGTTTATGGCTTCTTTAGATGGTGACAAGAGCAATTTCTTCAAGGATCGTAGAGCTAAGAACTTGGAAAAGGACATGATACGTGAAGCATCAGATGCTAGTAGCAAGACGTCAGTCCAAGGTAGCTCAAAGAATCCAGTTGGCCCAAATCATGAAGAGGAAATTGTTGGACCGAAATGGTGACAGAGGGGGGGGTGAATGTCAACTTTTAAAAACAACCCCTTAAATGAGCACACCTCAAACTCTCTCCGAAAGCAACCAGTGCTATGAAGAAGAAGAGGTCAACCTACCTTCTGAAACCAACAAATCACAGGGAAAACACAGAGGCAAGAAGACAGAGGAAGAAAAGCACCTTGAGGCAAAACTGCAGGGGCGGTCTGACCGCAAGCCACGGGGCGGTCAAACCGCTCAGTACACGCCGGTCAGACCGCTCGGGGGCCGATCAGACCGCCAAGGAGGGAGCGGTCTGACCGCCATGGAGAGGCCGGTCTGACCGGTCCCCTGATCCCAGGGCACCCGAGAAGCAAACTGAAAACTGAACTTTGAGAAATATTTTAGACCTTCCAAAAACTAAGAAATTGGGGGATTGCACCCAATCTTTTTAGCCCGAAGCAACACACAAACATCCTGAATAGCAAGAGGAGACTAGGGATCAAGAGAATCCATCTCAAAACCAAGAATTGAGGAGATTCCCTAAAAACTGAAAATATTCAGTGAGCAGCACAAAAACTAAAATTCCCTTCGAGTCCTTGATCCTTTGACCATGAAACTTTGAGGATATCTAATTAATAGCCTCTGGACTCCACATGCCAAGTTTCATGTCATCTCAAGAAAGGAAACAAGAAATACACCAAAACCCTAGAAATGTGAGGAAGAACACAGGGGGCTAAAACTGAGATTCTTGCAAATTAATCAAGTTGCTCATGGAACTAGATGACCAAAGAGTCTAGAAATGCAATTCAATCATGGAGCAACCCATTTTGCCACTCTCCAGCAAGAATCAAGCCAAAACACAAAAACTCAAGAATCAGGCATGGAGACCATCGAAGGAAAAACCAACAGAGAGACAGGAGCTCGATCAAACTTAAACCAATTCATCTCAGATTGATATTGAGGAAAGGAGATACATGATTACATAGGAGAATCAACTCATATCCTCTCCACCTCCCCATACATGCTTGAATGATCAAGAACCCATCTCCCTATCTCTCAAGAACACACAAAGGGAGGAGCTACGAAGGGGACAACTCTCTGTGCTCTCCAACAGCTCTCACCCACTAAAGAGAAAGCAAAACAACCTCCAAAAGACTTGGACTACATGCAAGAGACACTCCCCTATTTATAGTCTCTTACTAATGGATTTGCCTCTCTCTTTACCCACTAAGCCTCAACAACTCTAGTGCTTTATCCATAACCCACTTCCTTTAGTGCAGCTTTGCGTATTCTCCAAAACGCCCCTCCTGCACCTTCCGGGAAGCTTCCTCCTTTCTTGCCGCTCAAGCCTCGCAGCTACCTCGAGCCATCGCCATCTTCGGCACACCTCGACCGTTCTGACCTCAGCACCGCCTGCGCCTAGTCCGGTCCTCCGTGCCTCGCCACGACTCCGCCTCGACGTCCTGCAGCCATCACAGACAAGAAACACATCAAATAGCACCACTTGACACATGTAAGCATAAATAGCATCAATGAAACATACTTACGCATGAAGAAACCAAAACCTGTCAAATTACCAGAATATGCATCCTAATCACCTTGACCAGATTTGATCAAATCCGACTGAAGCCGAGTGCACCATGCAACGACATGGTCTAAACCACACAAACCAAACTCGACTTTCCTAGACCTATGTCAATTACTCATCACACACATGGGGTCACAACCACATGGTCCATCAGAAATCGAATTGCTTGCTATAGAGAAGCTACAAGAGTTCGATCAGCAGGAAAACAAGTCCTCGATGGTGATACAGGAGGAAATGGAGGAGTCTTCCGATGATCAATTATTAGGGATAAGGAAACAAGTCTGCAACAGTTGGATGGTTTGTTTCAGAGGGTGAAGCCGTTCTTCTTGCTCACGAAGATGGTACATGCTCTTATTATGATATTGCAAACCATGAGGTACTCAGGGTGCCTTTGGTTGAGCTTTTGGGAGCTGCTTTTGCTTCCAAAAAGCCAAAAGCCAACCAAAGGGGTGGAAACCAGAAGCTGTTGTTTCAGAAGCAACTACTTTTGGGTAGTACAGTTTTGAAAGCACCTTGGACCCTGCTTTGGCTTTTGGCTTTCTGCTTTTTGAAATGGTGAAAATAGAGAGCTGTTTCACAGTTGTTTCAAGGAAAATAGAGATAGGAGGTAAGTTTTATACTTGTTTAAACCAAACAGCTTACAGCTTTTCCACAGCCCACAGCTCACAGCAGCTTTTTCAGAAGCCACAGCTCAACCAAACACACCCTTAATTATTTACTGCCCATGTTCTTTTATTTTCACAGTTTTGTGCACAGATAATAATGTTTCAAGTGCTAACTGCATTAAAATATATTGATATAGTTCAAGTCTGAATATAATAAGACTCCCAGCACGGTGTGACATAATTTGTGGGGTGATTGCTGGTTGACTCGTGCCCTGAGTGTAGATGGATGCTCTGGTAGATATGTAGTAGCAGCGTCAGCTGGCAATGCATTGGAGCCTGGGTTTTGTAGCTGGGATTATTATAACAGAGAAGTAAAAGTATTTCATGTTGAGGAGATGTCTCATGGTTCTTCTGTACTGTAACAATCCTATTTTTAGGGGCGCCATGAATCTCTCACAACTGTTTAGGATGTTCAGCTGCGAGGTATTACAGTCGAGCGTACACCATTACCAACACATGCTCAAATTCAAAAGCCATCTTTATTACAAGATAACGACTTATAAGCCAAGTTTTACAGCGGAACGTGCAACCCTTAGATACATTACAATACAAAAGAACACCACAGGCAAGCCTGAGCGGAGAACAATCCTAATTCCATGTATCATCTACTTCGTAGAATTCCACCACGTCATCCTCGTAGACTTCCTCATTTTCTTACCATGCATTTTCTGTTAATATTTTTAGCAAGAATGAGTACAAACCACCATACTCAATAAGTCACATGAGAAAATACTATTTAATTACATGTAGGATCTTCCAAGGGATTGGAGCATAGCAGTTTAATAATTTGTGGATGCAATTTTAGTGAAAACAATATTAAACACAAAGTCATAAAATTGGGGTTTTTAACAACTTGATTACCAATCTTAACAAATTCCCAAATCTACTTATGCTTTGCTATTGGATTCACCTATTAAACACACATGACGTATTCGAATACCATTAAATTACAACTCTATAGAGTTGTCCAGTTTTACCTACAAAATTCCCTAACTCCGGCGACACAGTTAAAAAATAAGGCTTTTCACTGCACAATTCTTTATATAGCCTCTACCCAGTAGGGATTGTTTCCGAACAAACTCAGGTGGCCCACTGCCTCGCCAGATTTGAAGCAGTCCTACTATTGTGAAATATGGTTATACCCCCTCCCATACCACAAAAACTCCCCTGTCTCCCTCCACCCTTTGTAGATATTCAATCAAACTTGTGCAGCTACAAAACTAGGTTTGACGAATCAACGCTTGTGGTTGAGCGATCAGTATATTCTTTACTTGGCATAAGGTTCTAGTCCTTATATTTTCACCGAGGAAACTTCCATCCAGAAACTCTTGTTTCAGTGCCCATCCGCACTGTTTTGGTGCCCATCCACACCAGTTTCAGTTCAGTATCCATCCACACTGTTTTGGTGCCCATCCGCACCATTTTCGATTCAGTGCCTATCCGCACTGTTTCGGTGCCCATCCACACCACCACCTTTCCAGCCCAAGCCTCCACCTTAGGATAAATGCATGGAACCCAACCATCTCGTGGCTTCCCGTGATATATCCTTATCCGAGAACCACTTTTAAAATTCTCAGACAGGCAAACATAATTTTTATTCATTATACAAGCTGAACACATACCATACATACAAGGTATACATCATAACTTGTTTTACACAACCAAAAAGATGCTACTACAAAAGGGTACTACTTCTATACTAGCGTAATTTACAACATGATGCAGCTTCTAATTTCCTTCTTCCGATGGCGGATTGTTTGTCGTGTATCACACTTTTATCTCAGGATCTTCTTCTTCTTCATCAATCATTAGTTCCTTCCCTTTTTCTTGATCATTGTTGACATTGGGCTTCTTCGGGGCTTGTGAAGAGGATCCTTGAAAGAACTTACGGTATTGGGGTGCTGTCATTCTTCTTGGCTTCTTTGATGTCCTAGCGAAGACATTGGGAGTTTCATCACACCCAGAAATTTCGCCTTCTTCAAGTTGCCCATAACGCTACAAATTCTTTTTTAGGATTTCCACCTCTTGCTGAGCCAGATACAACTAACAATGTAGATCCTCAAATTCACTCAGTATTCTGGAGTATAAGGCCTCCTGTAGGCTATGAGGCGTGCAGCTTCCTCAATTTGCGGGTCTTCCTCCATCTCTGGGTGAGGTATTATAAAGTTATATCCTTCTTCGTGTTCTTGGGGAATGATATGAAAAGGCAACTCATCAAATTCCACATCGTAGTATCGATGAAGATACAATACTTCCTTTCTAGCCACATCTTGAATGGCATCTTGCTCCTTTAGTCGGTATGCTGTAAATTTTTTAGGGGAGTCCGGTCTTAGTGGCAAAGGTTCTAGGGATACCCATGCCTTCCATTGATAAAACTGCCCTCTAATAAATTGTCCTCTAGCATAGAAAATAGGGTGGTGCCATTCTGTAGATATAAGTAAGAGTGCTGCCCATCCACGCAAATTTTCTAGATCAAAATGGACATAGCGTACCATCTGTTCACACCGATAATTTGAGTTTAGTTAAGAGTAGATGTAAGTATTTTTGGAAAACAAAACTTAACTTATAACAAGACTAATATAGATAAGGTAGATATGGAAAAGAATTAATACAGGAATAATACCTATATTTTTATGCAATTCATTTTTACCTTTAAAATAGTTTTTGCAAATATTCCTAATACACTTAGGGTTATCCTACGGTCAAGCAAGCAAGCTCTGATACCACTCTGTAATGCCCCCATTTTCTAGGGGCATCGTGAACCTCTTGCAACTGTTTAGAATTGTTTAACTGTGAGGTATTATAATCAAGTGTACACCATTACCAACACATGCTCAAATTCAAAAGCCAACTTTATTACAAGATAACAGTTTATCAGCCAAGTTTTACAGTGGGGTGTGTAGCCCTTAGATACATTACAATACAAAAGAACACTATAGGCATCATCTACTTCACAGAATTCCACCACGTCATCCTCGTAGACTTCCTCATTTTCTTGCCATGTATTTTCTATTAATGTTTTTAGCAAGTATGAGTACAAACCACCGTACTCAACTAGTCACATGGGAAAATACTATTTAACTACATGTAGAATCTTCCAAGGGATTGGAGTATAGTGGTTTAATAATTTGTGGATGCAATTTTAGTGAAAATAATTTTAAACACAAAATCACAACCTTCTTAAGGAAATTAGAGTTTTTAACAGCTTGATTACCAATCTTAACAAATTCCCAAATCTACTTATGCTTTGCTATTGGATTCACCCATTAAACACAGCTTCATTTACTTGAAGTGCGGCAAGATTCCCTAACTCCCGTGACAGAGTTAAGAAAACAAGGCTTGTCACTACACAATTCTTTATATAGCCTCTACCCAGTAGGGACTGTTTCCAAACAAACTCAGGTGGCCAACGGCCTCGCCTGATTTGAAGCGGTCCTACTATTGTGAATATGGTTATACCCCCTTTCATACCACAAAAACTCCCTCGTCTCTCTCCACCCTTTGTAGATATTCAATCGAACTTGTGCAGTTACTAAACCAGGTTTGACGAATCAACGTTTGTGGTTGAGCGATCACTATGTTCTTTACTTGGCATAAGGTTCTAGTCCTTATATTTTTACTGAGGCAACTTTCGTCCACAAACCCTTGTTCCAATGCCCATCCGCACTAGTTTCAGTTCAGTGCCCATCCGTACTGTTTCGGTGCCCATCCATACCATTTTCAGTTCAGTTCCCATCCGCACCACCACCCTTTCAGTCCAAGCCTCCACCTTAGGATAAAGCCAAGGGACCCAACCATCTCGTGACTTCCCGTGATATATCCTTATCCTAGAACCACTTTGAAATTCTACCGGCAAAGTGCCAAGTCTCTTAGTAGTATAAAACAGTGGAGTTCCTAGTCTACCATGATTATTTAAATAATATATTTATTATTATTAAGTCTTGTCAAGGCAAATATGGCCATCAAATTAAACAGAGCTTTTTCAGGTGGTAGGATGTAACTAATTTCATGTCATTCTAAACATTTACTGTACAAAAAAATAGTGCGCAAATAATGTAATGAAAATATAGGCAAATAAATAATTAGAGGATTGCAGGTTCAATATGATCAAAGATATGTGACTTGCCTTGCGGATCAATGTTTCTATAATTTCGTATTCTTCTGAGTCTTGCACTTGTACTTGAGCTTCTCGTTCCTGGACTAGCTGATCTTCAGGGTCATGAGCTACCGCAAACTAAAAGAAAAATAAATCAATTCCATGCTCGAAGGGCTGAGCTAGAAATAAAGAAATAAATCAAATAAAATAGGTTTGGAATTATAGGAGTTTGGTATGGAAAACGGAGTTGAGGAATGGATAGACGGGTTCGAAACGATCAGAATAGATGTATATCTGTATTTTGGGGTTACATGAATAATAACGGGTCTAGCACTGTTCATCGTGGGTCTTTACTATTTACCGAGTTGTAGTTGCGTACTCAGAGAATTATACGAGTACTCAGGTGGTCTTTGATGGCTCAAGTCTTGCTCACGAGCGAAGGTATCTGTGGAACTAGAAGTCGTGGTCATAATCAAGTATGACTACTGTGACCGAGCACTCAGTGTGGTCGTAAACCATAGCATGGTTGTATGAGTGGATTAAAAGCATTGAACGGCGTTTGAGCGGTGTTGCTCAGGACTCGAAATAGCATGGTCGAAGTCTCTCTTGACTACAAGATGGTCGGAGACTTCCAACAGCGGAGCAGTCAGAGTTGAAGTAGGGGAGCGCCTAGAGATTTCATGCAATGGGGTGATCAGGGAATCCATGGTTAAAACATCAATTAACGACCATAGGTAGGTTCCTGGTGTTTGGGGGTTTCCATTTTAGGGTTCAGTGGTAGCTGAGGAGTTAGCGTTCGCTGGCAGCAAGGTCTCTTCTCTTCGGGACGTTGGAATGGCATGGGCTTAAGGATGGTTAAGAGGATAATTGCGTTAGGATTTGGGCATCTATAGGGTTAGAGAAAGCTCAGGGAAGTGGTAGCTTGGGTCAGGAATGGCTGAGCCGAGCTGTCCACAGAGGTTGGGGGGCGGCGCTAGTCGCCAGCACGATAAGGGGCTCGAGGGACTAGGGCAATGGTTCAGTGGTGTTTCTGAAAGCCTAAAGGTGCTACAGGCGGGAGCAATTGGAATGTGATCGATTGAATAAGCAGAATCGAAACTTAACTAACTTTGTGGTCTTCAGGCGATCGCCGGTAAGACTCCAGTCAAAAACTCAATTGGGATGTGGTGGTGGCTCACTGGATGGCTGTGCGATGTTTGGAGGGGGTCTCAGGCTTTTATAGGCATCCCATGGTGGTTCGGCACAAGGGCGGGGCTAAGGCGACGGCGGCACATGGCAAAGGCCGAGAAGGTGCGGTGCGGCTAGGAAAGGGGAGATATGGTCTGCCTCGAGCGTGGCATGTTGGCCGTCAAAAGCAGTCAGAGGTGAGTCAGGTCGATGGTAAGAGGATTAGGACAGAGAGAACGAATTTGGACGGCGGCGGTGAATTTGTCGTGGCAGCTCGACCAAGTGAGAGCTGTGGCCATCAAAAAGTGTGTCAGGTGTCAGGGTGATCGTACACTGACTTGGCAGCAGCTGGCAGGGCGGCAAAGTGGTTTGTGATGGAAGTTAGTCAGCAAGAGGAAACACAAAGTGCGTGAGAGGCTATAGCAACGGCGAGCTCCACTGGCTGGGCTGATGCATTGCTAATGCAATTAAGGAGTGTCAGAGGTGAGAGAGAGACGAGGTGGTACAGGATCTGACCAATTGGCAGGGGTGTGGCAACAGCGGGAAAGTGCGAGAAGGGGCGGGAGCGGAGGGAGAGACTAGGTGGTGGCAAAAAAAGGTCAGCAGTGGTGATATTTTCATATATTGACCAGTGCCCACACGAAAATGTTTCAAGGAAACAATGCGACAGGGAGATTGAGGTTTGAATGTCTAGGATAGATACGAAATTTGGCTAGGATTCTCAAGAAATCAAATTCAAACAAGAATTTAAATTAATTTTGAAATTTTAGTTTTGTTTCATGTACCATAATCCAGGACTGTTCTTGGGCCTCTTCCTCACTGTAAATTGCAGGTGATGCTTTGAAGAAGCTTGAGGAAAAGGGTGTGGTTATTCGTTTTGTTATTGGTCGGAGGTTTTCTTCTGGCCGACTAAATTTCTACTTGTGCTAATTGCATGCTCCCTGAAATGAACAATCTACAAATTGTGTTATACCTCAAAATTATATCTCCACCAAATCAGCACATACATTTGATGGATTGCCACTTTAGCATTTGTCTATTGAGTAGTTGAGGATTATTTATGAAAAAAAGTACCCATGTGATCTCTGTTAGCATTAATTCAAATCTATCTGCTTTTGTGCATACCTGTTCTTTTGAGTTGTGGTTTATGGCTTATGGTTTAAATTTTTGAATTCTGGCTATTTGCGAGAGGCAGTACGCAAAGGAAAAATAGTCGTATATGATTTTGGCTAGTATAGCTGAATTCTGTACTGTTGTAGGGGTGGCCCCCACCTAAGCCCAGCCGGCCTGTTAGAAGGTTGTAAGGCCCAAGATGGGACATGTATAATGACATAAATGCCCTTGAGAGGGATACTGAATGTAAGGGTATTATTGTAAAACACTCCCCATGTGAATATATATAGGAGACCCTAAGCATTGCTCACCCAACTCTCCACTACCATACCTCTCTCTCTCTGTTTGGTCTGTAACCACAACAGTTGGCGCCGTCCGTGGGGATGACAAGAGCAAGCCTCAAGATCTGAAGAAGGATGGCACCGAAGAAAGCTTCATCATCGGCGGCTAAGAAGAAGAAGGGGGCACGACGAAGTCCCGCGTCAACACCAGTGCTTCGGCGTCGGCAGTCGCGAGCGTGGACGACGACGTGGGTGCGGCAGCCACAAACATCGACTCTCATGGTGTGACAATCGACCCCACCACCGCTGGCACGACGGCCGACCCCGACCCACGCGCGATGACTGACTCCACCGCTAGCGCGATGGCCGACCCCGCCCCGCGTGTAACGAGCGATCCCACCGCGGGCGCGATGGTCAACACTGGCAACACCTACCGGGTAGTCGGGGGCGGTAGCGCCGACGCCCACGTTGGCACAGTCGCCGTCCCTACACCCGGTGTGAGAGTGGCAAGCGGTTCTAGCGGCAACGCGGACCTCATCACCGACTCCGGAGTCTACCACGCCGGCACATCGGGCAACTCAGGAGCGCAGGATGTGGTCGTCGCTATCCCGGCAGTGCGACCAGGTGCGTCAACTGCCCCGGCTACACCAACGGTGGAGAGAACCCTGCTGACGGCCATCGGCGTGCTCCAGCGGGAGTTAGCGGATCTCCGGGGAGCCGTGCAAGATATGCAAGAGGCTCGGAGTCAGCAGACCCAGCCAGTGGTCGTGCCGGAGCCCACGCCAGAACGGGCGGATAGCTGCGACGCCCCCGCGTCCCACTGCGTCGTGTGGATCTGGAGTCCCCTACTCTCTGCGAGCCTGCAGCATCGGCATGCCCAGAGGACTTCAAGTTCCCTAGCGCCATCGAGCCGTACAAAGGCGACACGGACCCTCGGGAGTTCGTGCGCGTGTACGAGACCACCATCGAGGCTGCAGGCGGGGACGACACCACGAAAGCGAAGGGACTCCCCCTCGCGTTACAAGGAGTGGCGCTCTCTTGGTTTTTACCATAGAGCCGAACTCCATTTACGCATGGGAGCAGATCTGCGACCGCCTCTACAACAACTTCCAAGGGATCTACGTCGAGCACGTCGACACGGACTAGCTCTTCGCCGTCAAACAAAAATCCTCGAAGAAGCTCCAAGAATACTTCAAGCACTTCGCAAAGGTCCGCTGCCAGGTTAAGGATGTCAACGAGACCACCATCATCAACGCAGTGGTACAAGGCCTCCGCCCAGGGCCCTTGGCCGCGTACAACACCTGCAAACCAATCAAGACGATTGTGAGGCTCTTCGACAAGATGGAGGAGTACGCGCGGGCGGAGGAGGACGCGCGGCGGCACAAGGGCAACGACTCCGATTCCATTCAGGCGGTGGGGTCGTCCAAAAAGGAAACACAGGGGACGACCCCCTGAAAGGAAAGCGCAAGCAAAGGTCCGCGAGGGACGCCCCTGAGCACAGTGATGCCGAGCACCATGAGAGTTTGTCAAGTGGTAGGCACAAGCCCAAGCGCAATCAGCGCAGACCCCAAAAGGCCCGCCATATCCTCGGCATAGAGGACGTTCGCCGGGACTCTATGTCCGCCTTCCGTGGGAGGGGCCGGGGAGGCCGGGGATGGGGACACGAGAGAGGCCGCGACGAAAGACCGCGCGCGGAGCAGGAAATCCAGGACTATGGCATGTGGTGTGAAGTGCATGGCTACGGTGACCACTTCACGCGGGCATGCACTGCAGTCATGGCACTGCGGCAGACAGCCGCCAGGGCTTGGGCCTCAGAAGCGCCGCCCCCCGCCATGGCCCACGTGCAGCAGCCGCAAGGGAGCTCTCCAGAGGGGGCCCAGCGCCACATCATCAGCGTCATCTCCGGAGGCTCCTCGCTGGGGGCCTCCTCGGTGCAACCACCCCCGGGAATGGCGCACCGCGAATCACCTTCATGCCGGCCGATGCCCAGGGTGTGGAGTTTCCCCCACCAAGATCCCCTGGTCATCCAGGCCGACATTGCAAGCTGCGACGTCAGGCGTGTCCTCGTCGACGGGGGCAGCTTCGCAAACATTCTGTTCGCGGAGGCCCTCGACCTCACGGGGATACCTCGGAGTCGCTTAGGACCATCGGGGACACCGCTTCAAGGTTTTGGGGGCCGGTCGCTGAAGGAATTGGGTCAGGTATGTCTCCGAGTCTCCTTTTGCCAGGGCGATAACGTCAGGAGCGAGGACGCTATCTTCGATGTCGTGGACATCTCTCACCCGTACAACGCCATACTGGGGCGCCCTATCATCAACTCCTTTGGGGCGGTCCCGCACCACGACTTCTTGTGTATGAAGCTCCCAGGCCCACGGGGTGTCATCACCATCTTCGATGACCAAGATCGCGCCCGGCGCGTGGAGGCTGGCGCCAGGAGCCCGCACCACAAGGTGCACGTCCTCATCGACAAGCTAAAGGCGGACACGCCGTCCGCTCCGGGGTGGACACCTAAGCCCCGGCCGGAGGGCGGGGTCAAGAGGATGCCTCTCCCAGCTGAAGGGCAGTCCGTGTCCATCAGTGGGGGCCTTCCCCCGGAGGTGGAACAAGACTTACTCCAGGTTCTCCGGAGCAACGCGGATGTCTTCGCATGGTCCCCAGAAGACATCAAAGGCGTAGACCACGCCCTCATCGAGCACAACCTAGCGGTCCGCACTGATGCCAAGCTGGTCAAGCAGAGGCTTCGGCGTATGTCCATTGACCGGCAGCAATCGGCTAAGGTGGAGGTAGCGAAGCTTCTCCAGGCCAGAGTCATCCGCGAGGTCCAACACCCGGATTGGCTTGCCAATCCGGTGTTGGTGAAAAAGGCCAGCGGCGCCTGGCGTATGTTCATCGACTTCACTGCCCTCAACAAGGCATGCCCGAAGGACGACTACCCCTTGCCACACATAGATCAACTGGTCGATGCCACCACGGGGTGTGAGCTCATGAGCTTCTTGGACGCCTACTCCGGCTACCACCAGATCTACATGGCCAAGGGCGATGAGGATAAGACCAGGTTCATCACGCCGATTGGGACATACTGCTTCGTCAGGATGCCCATCAGTTTGAAGAATGCGGGCGCAACCTTCACCCGCCTCATCGCGCTAGCGCTGGCTGCTCAACTCGGGAGGAACGTGGAGGCTTACGCCGACGACGTAGTTGTCAAAACCAGATAGCTCACCTCCCGCGGTCAAGATCTCCAAGAGACCTTTGACAACCTCAGGAAGGCAGGCATCAAGCTCAACCCGGACAAGTGTGTCTTCGGCGTGCAAGCAGGCAAGCTCTTGGGCTTCCTTGTGTCCGGGCGAGGCATCCAGGCGAACCCCGACAAAGTCGACTCATCCTCGCTATGGAGCCACCCAAGACGACAAGGGAGGTCCAGAGGCTTGCTGGCCGCATGGCTGCATTGAGCTGCTTCTTGTCTAGGGCAGCGGAGCGGGGCCTGCTATTTTTCAAGACCCATCGCAGCCGGATGGCAACTATGCGATGGCCTTCGATGACCTCAAGAGACACCTCACAAGCCTCCCCACTTTGGTCGCTCTGGCGCCAGAGGCTTCCCTCCTGCTCTACCTCACCGCTTCGACGACAGCGGTCAGCGCCGTCCTTGTCCTTGAAGAGGGCGCTCTTTAGTGCCCCATGTACTTCGTCTCCGAAGCCCTTCAGGGCGCCAAGACGTGGTATATAGAGCTCGAGAAGCTGGCATACGCACTGGTCATGGCCTTGAAAAAGCTCCGACACTATTTCCTGACCCATCCAATCACGGTGCCACCCTCGTTCCCCCTCGTGCCGTTCTCCTTAACGTACGCCTCGCGAACAGCTATCAAGTCCCAAGTCCTTGCGGACTTCCTCGCGGAGTGGACCCCACCAACCCAACGCGCCCAGCAGCAACAGGACCCGGTGTGGATGCTCAACACTGACAAAGCCTACGGCGTTTCTGGCACGGGCGTGGGCGCAGTGGTTACTACGCCAAAGGGGCACCGCTTGCTGTACTCAGCGCGTCTTGGATTTCCCGCCACCAACAACATGGCCGAGTACGAGGCGTTACTCTTCGGCCTCGCGAAGCTTAAGGCTCTTGGTGCGAGACGAATGCTCATCCGCATTGACTCGCGTCTGGTGGCAGGCCACGTGGACAAGTCATATCAAGCCAAGGACCCCGAATTGGCCAAGTACCTGGCAGCCGTAAGAGCGAAGGAGCGACACTTCCTGGGTGTCACGGTCAAGGCCATTCCTCAGGCGGACAATGAACAAGCTGACGCCCTTGTAAAGGCCAACAGCCAACAGCTCCCCACTCCCGAGGGAGCATTTTATGAGGTCCTGCCCGTGGCGGCCATCGCTCAGGACAACCGTGATGCGGCCCTCGTCTACCAGATTACCCAGCAAGGTGACTGGCGAGAGCCCATCTACGGTTTCTTGTAGGGCATCACGGAGCCGGACGACCCCGTTGAGCTCCGCCGCCAGCAGCATCGCGCCAGATCCTTCTAGGTGCTCGACGGAGTACTCTACAAAAAAGGAGTCTGCGCACCGCTTCTGCGGTGCCTCTCACGCGAAGAAGGGAAGCAACTGCTCACGGAGATCCATGCAGGGCTCTGCAGCTCGCACATCGCGCCGCGGTCGCTAGTCGGCAAGGCGTTCGGGCATGGTTTTTACTGGCCAACAGCCAGTGCTGATGCGCAAGACCTTGTGCGCCGGTGCCAAGGTTGCCAATGGATGGGGCGGGTCATCCGCAGACCCCCGACAAGCTTGCAGCCTATCCCTCCAGTGTGGCCGCTGGCACAGTGGGGCATCGACGTCATTGGGCCACTTCCCCGGGCCCCAGGAGACCGTCGGTTCGCAGTAGTCGCCTTAGAGTATTTCTCCAGGTGGCCGGAGGCCGTCGCTCTAGCCAAGATAACCTCCGTGGTCATGCAGCGCTTTCTTTGGCAGAATATCATATGCCGCTTCGGAGTACCTAGAGAGCTCACCGTCGACAATGGCCTGTAGTTTGACTCCACCCCATTCAAGGAGTTCTGTGATAGCATGCGCATCACACTCCGATTCGCCTCAATCGGGCACCCGCAGTCTAACGGAGCAGTCGAGCGGGCGAATGGCGCCATCTCAGCCGGAGTCAAGAAGCGCCTTATCGGGCTACCAAAGGGCAAATGACCAGATGAGCTCCACAGCGTCCTCTGGTCCCTCCGCACAATGGTGACACGCCCGATGGGATTCACGCCGTTCAAACTCCTCTTCAGCGATGAGGCAGTGACGCCCGAAGAAATCAAGGTCGGCTCGAGAAGGGTCCTCGTCCAGGCGCCCGAGGAAGAGCATCAATTCTCCCTGGACCTCCTCAATGGAGAGCGAGTGAGCGCAACCCAGCACGTCACAAAGTACGCGCCTCAAATGGCGCTCCACTCGGAGATGTTCGGCAAGCTGGAATCCAAGTGGGAAGGCCCGTACATCGTCGTGGGCAGCCCTACAGCGGGGAGCCTATCGCCTCGCAACGCTGGAAGGGCAGACACTCTGCCACACATGGAATGCAGACAGGTTGCGGTGGTACTATGTTTAGGACAAAAGAGAAGCCGGTACCAAGCTCGGCACCTCGCCTATTGTAAGATGCTCGCCCGCGCAAACGGGAGATTAATAAAGTCGATCGTTTGCTAAGTTCTCATCCCGCGCATAGACGCGTGGAGGTCCGCCTCTACGCGCACTCTACAGAGTATAAATAAGACACAATATCGAGGTCCGCCTCCGTGCGCACTCTACGGAGTATAAATAAGACGCAACGTCGAGGTCCGCCTCTGTGCGCACTCTACGGAGTATAAATAAGACGCAACGTCGAGGTCCGCCTCTGTGCGCACTCTACGGAGTATAAATAAGACGCAACGTCGAGGTCCGCCTCCGTGCACACTCTACGGAGTATAAATAAGACGCAGCGTCGAGGTTCGCCTCCGTGCACACTCTACGGAGTATAAATAAGACGCAACGTCGAGGTCCGCCTCCGTGCGCACTCTACGGAGTATAAATCAGACGCAGCTTCAAGGTCCTCCTCCGTGCGCACTCTATGGAGTATAAATAAGACACAGAGTCGAGGTCCGCCTCCGTGCGCACTCTGCGGAGTATAAATAAGACGCGGATGTTGTCCCTGTGCACTCTACCGAGTATAAACAAGACGCGGATACTCCCGTGCACGCACGGATGTTGTCCCTACGCGTACTCTTCGAAGTATAAATAAGACATAGATGATGCTCCCACGCACTCTATGAAGTATAAATAAGACGCGGATGTTGTCCCTACGCACTCTACCGAGTATAAACAAGACGTGGATGCTCCTACGCACGCGTGCATGTTGTCCCTACGTGTACTCTTCGGAGTATAAATAAGATGTGGATGATGTTCCCATGCACTCTACGGAGTATAAATACTACACTCAAAGTCGAACGTCTAGCGCCAACTCCGCTGCCACCACTTCGAAGGGTAGAGGACGGAGCGCTCACACGTCCACTTCGACTAGGCGCCAGCTCCGCCGCCACCACTTCGAAGGGTAGGAACGGAGCGCTCGCGCGTCCACCTCGACTAGGCGCCAGCTCCGCTGCCACCACTTCGAAGGGTAGGGGACGGAGCGCTCGCGCGTCCACCTCGACTAGGCGCCAGCTCCGCTGCCACCACTTCGAAGGGTAGGGGACGGAGCGCTCGCGCGTCCACCTCGACTAGGCGCCAGCTCCGCTGCCACCACTTCGAAGGGTAGGGGACGGAGCGCTCGCGCGTCCACCTCGACTAGGCGCCAGCTCCGCTGCCACCACTTCGAAGGGTAGGGGACGGAGCGCTCGCGCGTCCACCTGACTAGGCGCCAGCTCCGCTGCCACCACTTCGAAGGGGAGCGCTCGCGCGTCTACCTCGACTAGGCGTCAGCTCCGCTGCCACCTCGAGCTGCCACCACTTCGAAGGGTAGGGGACGGAGCGCTCGCACGTCTACCTCGACTAGGCACCAGCTCCGCTGCCACCACTTCGAAGGGTAGGGGACAGAGCGCTCACGCGTCTACCTCGACTAGGCGCCAGCTCCGCTGCCACCACTTCGAAGGGTAGGGGACGGAGCGCTCACGCGTCCACCTCGACTAGGCGACAGCTCCGCCGCCACCACTTCGAAGGGTAGGGGACGGAGCTCGCTTTCGGATGCCTAAGGTCGCTACTCGTCCAGATCCACCTTTGCATCTTGGGCCGGAGTACGTGCCGCCCAAAAAATTCCGCGGCCTCCTCCACCTATGCCTAACGCCGAAGATGCTGTCGGAGCAAGCGGTCCAAAAATGCCACTTGGCCCCTTTCAGACATCCACCCGGAGCGAAAAAGGTACCCATCGTCACAAGGCTTTGGGCAACACCTTTCATTCATACGAAGGGGTGGGGGGCCACAGAGCGCCCGCTTACAAAAAAACGGATACATAGCGAAGCACGCCTACACACCGAGCCCCAACATCACGCTTGCGGACCCACGTCGTGTCCAGGGGCGGCGACACCATCTTCGTCGTGCCGAGGAACCTCGTCGAGAAACTTGCCAAGGTTCCCTTCCTCGAGCAGCATCCGACGTAGCGCCACCTTGGCTGTGGGCTCCCCGATGTAGCCCCAGATCCGCTTGTAGAAGGCCCGTACGGCGGGGCGGATATCGCTAATGGCACTCGACATCGCCTAGGAACTGGCAGGTAGCTCCAGCTAGGGGTTGGCCAGCTCGGCGACGTGCGCGCACTCGCGGTTGTGGAGCATGGCCAAAGCGATGCAAGCGCCCGTGAAGCCGCAGTGGTCGCCGAAGGCCCGGACACCACGGTGGAGCCTATTCTATATTTTAAAATATTGTTTTATTTATCGGTATGTGCCAGCCAGCTTTAGTTTGTTTATACGGCCTAGAAATCAAGATATATTAATTAGCCTGTTGAATCGCTTCAGGATGGGCTCAAAAGATATTTAGTCTTTTGAATTGTTATTGGAATATTGGTGATACTTGACTAGTTGACCTTGTAAGCATATCAATGTTCAAAGCCCGTATGGAGAATGGAAAAAATAAAGATGAGGTAGAATATGCTGAAGGATTCTGATTTCTGCAGCATATTCAAAATGGACCTTTTGTTTCTCTTTTCTCCCCTTTATTATAAAAAAGAATGGTCAAGTGGCTTTACAACTTCAATGGATTTTAATTATTGACTACTAATTTCCCTTATTTCTTTTCAGTTTATATCTTGGGCCTGCAGGTCGTGAAACCATACTGCACCTAATAAAAAAGGGTATTGCTATCTATAAGTTGCCTAATTTTTTTCTCAAGTTAATTTTTGTGATCATTGGATTTGTATGGAGGGTGATGTGTCATATGATTGGATGTTGATTTAATATATAAAAAATGTTAATTATGCTCTTGCAAAAAAAATTAATTATGCTTAAGAATATTTTGTCATAATTGAATTTTTATACTAATATTGAATAATAAAATACTTAATTTGCAGTAGCATTGTACTTTCCTTTTTCATTCCTTTTGTGCTACTGCAAAACTTGGCGTTGTGCTGCACTAAAATAAGTGTTGAAACTAGCAATAGCTTCACCTATTCACCAAATTATCAATTGTATTGTAGCCAATAAGAGTACAAGTGCAACCAAAACTGGCCAAATACCCCATGTGCATTTTGCAGTTTGACTGCATCCAACACAAACACCGGCAGCTGTGCTGCCATTTTATAGCTTGTGGAACTGCTCCTTGCACAAACAAACTCTCGCGAAATCGTCACAGACCGTCTCTGACAAGTGGGCCCGGATGAATCGCACGCATCGAGGCCTACGCGTCATTGACATCTTCTAATGAGTTTGCGAAATAAGTTATTTGTACGTGTAGCCATGTACGGTGCTGGATTTGTTCTCCATTTTCTTCTTGAGGCAGTGGAGTTTTGGAGAGGTTTGTCCCAACTGAAGCTGCAGCTGCAGCTGCAGATTTGATAACTGGAGAAGTGCATATGGTCCTCTCTTTTTTAGCTTCCATTTATAGCTTTTAGCTACAGTTTATAACTTTTGGACTGTTTATGAAAAAGCACAGAGTAATAGAAACTTATGTGCTATTATAGCTAATATAACTGAAGTTATTATAGTATATAGTACAATTAATTTGTAAATTCTGTGAAAAATATTCTGTTTGAAAACTAGTTACTTTAGAAAAATTGAAAAACAGTTTTTAAAAATTAAAAAGAAGAGGCTTAGAGTTTAAGATTGCCCCTCGGCTTGTTTTTATTGGGACAGTTCTTCCCCTTGGATCAGGACACGGGCGGAGCTATGTGGTTGGGCCCAGTGTCACAGGACACCGGGTCCAAAAATTTTTTCTACAGATATTAATATCTCAATTCCATACGTGAACCCCCTAATCTAAACTTAGTGCACCCGGTATTTTTTTGAAGCCAAACAAAAGGAATAATAGCAACCTAAATTTTTAGTAGCTAGCAGTAGTCCATGAGGAGTCTTCACTGTCCCGCAACACACGAGGTCACTGCAACACCCAACCCAAGAGAGAGGATCGCAATAAGTCATGGTGTCTATTTGATCAATCCTGAAGCATGTCACTTCGCACAACCCTCTACACCTGTTCATCTCATAAAGTCATGCAGAAGATGTGCATCACGCCCGCTACAGCCACACCCAATCAGGCAGCAAATATTCACAAGAAAACATGAGAAATCGATGCCACCGGTGGCCCTCGTTTGCCATCTGGCTACAGTGCCGCTTGGCCCTTGTTGCCATCTTGAATTGTTGAACATACAAATATCTAATTGACCTTTTCAATTATTTGATGATTATTCCATAAATGATAGACTTATTTGTTATGTGGAAAAAATAAGAATTATAGAAAATTACCAATGATGTTGTGGTTCATCGCTTTATGAATTTGAAAGAACACAAATACTAAAAAGTAATGTTTTTACTTATATTTGATCATTCTTTTTTTTACTTAAAAACTTTTTCTTTTTTATAGGCCAATGAGATCGGATGATGTATTTTATTAACGCTGAACAACTTTTTGTATGTGATTTCGTACTTAGTTAATTCAGTTTGCTGCAACTAACCAATACTATTATCAGGTTTATTTATTTTGGTAAGTATTTCGATCGTTACTTCTTTATTATCATATACTGCTATCGATCATATTGAAGTATTGATGCTAAAAATTATCGGACATATTACTATTAGGCATAATATTGATTGAAAATTATATATATTGTTATATATATAATGAAGTGGTAAACCCCGATTATTTTTGTTCTAGTTCCGCCCATGTCAGCTCATGCAGTTGCAGGGGGCAGGCAGATGCTTGTCATCATCTCGCATTCGAGTCCCTGGACCCGACAACTGTCACAGAATCATAGCATGTTAACTGGTAAGGTTGCAAGTGATGGAAAAACATGTTGGCATTGTCAGGTCACAGAATAAATAAAACAGTCAAAGATGATAGATGAGGCTCATCCGTCTGTTCTATGGGTGGCATCACGAGGAGAGGTGATTTTCTTTCCTTCTTGAAGGCTGAATATGCGGTTAAGTACATGTATAGATTTTGATTTTTTTTATCACAGATGATAACTTTTAGTTACGACTAATATATTTGTATCTGTATTTTTTAAGATGATAGAGACGCCAATGCAAACAATGTATACGATTTTAGATTCGAAAAGCCATTTAAAGAAATCATCTCATTTATTTCAATTTTTGGAGAAGCTGAAACCAAAATCGAAAACAAAAAAAATGGTGCCATAACTTTGTGGGTGTATTTTTTTTCAAGTGGCGTTTTAGGTACCACTCGGTTAGGCTGAAATAAACTGACTTATATTAAAATTGTACTGTACCTAGCTGAAATTGCACTATACCTGATGGTGACTTATTGACGTAACTAAATTTTAAAAAATTAAAATTAGAAAAATAGGTTAACCCATTACGGCCAATGCAAACGAATACGGGAAAAAGAACTAGCAAAAAAACTAAAAAAAAGACAAAAAGACTAAAAAAACAAAATTTAAAAACAGTGAATAATAAACTTAGAAGTCTGAAACATAAACCGAAATGAACCGAGCCTCACTCGCATCAGGCTGTAGTGTTGTTGGCCTTTTGTTTCTCGATCGAAATGCTGCTAATTACCGATACACACATGAAAGGCTCATCTGCTGTTTTGACACACTATCTATCCTAGTTAAAGAAAAAGAAGTTATCGATACAGTAAACCCGCTTTGTTAATTTACGTCGCCATAGAACACAGAAGGATCGGACGATGAGGTTAACGGGCCTAGTTCCTTCGACATGGGATGGAAAGGATGGATACTGGGGATCCAAGATTCGGAGTTTGACAGTCTTTGCTGGCAACCATGCGCGTATGTTGGATGTGCCGGATGGACTCGACTTTCAAGGTGGAGGATGCAGGGGAGAGTGGACTTCAACTGTCAAACGTGCACTTCTTTCTTCTCACTTTTCCCCCATTTTTCGGGAAACTCAAGAAAGCACTCGTCACAAAAGGATCTTTTCAGCGCATAAATAATCATTTCTCGATGGGAAAAGGTAGAGAGAAGTTCGTTTTTACCTTTTTTTTAACATCTTTACCTTTTGATTTCCTCAACGATTATTATTTATTAAACTAATAAGTTATAACTAAAAAATATAAACCCTAGCTAAAAAACAAGCCTCTTAATCACTAATAATGCCATTAAAAGGAATTCACCTAACTGTGAATGCGGTCGCCGAATTAAGCCGGCTTATCATCTAGACCGTCGGACTGTTAAGTGTCCTCTATTGTGGCTTCAACCGCACACGCATCCGATCTGGAAGTTTGGACAATTTTAGCAGTTTATACAACATAAATTCCAAATATAACTCTAAGGTGAGCTAACTTCCATATTTGGCCCCCTTTGAGTATGACATGCGGTCCCCGAGCTAGTCATGCAGTCCCGGACCGCATGACTACGTCCCATCAGCTACAGTTACTTCCCCATGTAAATAAACTAATTTACGTTTTGTAGTAATTTTTAAAAATAGTAAACGAGCTCAAAAAAATTTAACTTTTTTGCGGGGCCTTCCAACGAAGTGTAATTGCTTCCATAATTTTTGTGTAATTTTTAGTACTGCAAATTATTTTTGGGAATTTATTTAAGCGTGTTATTTGCATGAATATTTTAATATAAAAAATGATGTCAAAATATTATGAAAATTTTTATAAAATGTTTGTACAAATAATTTAATAAAAATTTACACAATTGTGCACAATATGCAGCGGGCCTTCAAAAAAATTTCCTTCTCATCTGAACCGTCGGACCGTTAAGTGTCCCCTATTGTGGCTTCAACCGCGCATGCATCCGATCCGACGTTTCTTTCTAGGTTCCCATCTCTCCATTTTCCCTCGATTGCCTTCTCGTCCAACAGCAGACCGAGAAGGAAAACTGAATGGGAGTATAAGTAGCTTTGACCTTAGGTTTCTGCTTTTCTGAACTAATGCTAAGCCTAATAAGAACATTTTTGTTAGGCCAGTAGAGACACAAATAGTGGATTTTAATTAATATAGATATAGACTAAAAATTAAATAAGATCTGTGTCCTCACTAGACCTCAATCTCATCTCCTCCCTGATCCACCACCACTTCCACCGATGGCGCCGCAATCTCCGCACCGTCGAGTCCGCCCTCCTCTTCCCCTTCCACGGTGACCTGCCTCACCATCGTCTGCATGCTCAACAGTCAACACTGCTTCGGATTTCATACATTTTTTACCCCCAAACTGAATGATAATTAATCTCACCCAAAAGAAAAGGGAAAACAGGCAGAGGGGCTAAGCTAGAAGGCACTGCACAGACACAGCATGCAAAATCATTGTGTCGTGCATCAAGACCAGGACACCAAACGCATACTAAGGCACCTGCAGCTTATAATTGCATGTTGGCGAGGATCAAGTGCAGCAGAATCATCGTGCGTCCTCTAGACAATGCATGCTGCTCTGCTGAATGCTGATGGTGAGCAAGGGATCGATCGCAGCAGGCACAGAATGTGATGTGAGGACGACATGAGGATGGGCCTGTCGCAGCAAGAGCGTGCAGCCTCGCGCTCGGTACTGTTGGCAGGACGGTGTGGACGGAGGAGGTTGGCCGACAAGCCGGCGCCAGGCTCATTCCGATCCGTTGGCCGATCGCTAGCTGGCTTGGCTTTAGCGGCAGCCGAGCACGGACCATTATTTTGTCTCGTTTTCGCAGTTGCAGTGGCGTGTTGCTGCAGCCGCAATGATGCTGTTCCGTGCTACGGCTCCTGTAACAAACGCAGGTTTGACTCCACCTGTTCTGGGCTGATAGGGTAAGTCACAGATGCGAACGTACCAAAAAATATTTCCTTGAAACTGCTCTGTTTTGCAGTGCTTTTGGTTTTTGATTTCTCTAAAATTCGAAATAAACGAGTTTTTGAAATAAATTCTCTAAACGGCTTTTTAAACCTAAAATCGTATATGTTATCCACGTCAACATCTCTGTCATCCGCTGTCGGCTCGATAAACATAGACAAAAGTTATAAACTACAGCAAAAAACCATCAGTTATAGATCAAAAAGAAAAGGGCCATATGTGTTGGCCAGGTCTTAGATCCAGATCCTTTTGGTGTTGTTGTCTCATATGTCAACATGTTCATTTAAAAGTTTTTAGTTGTCGAGTAAAGGTATGCAATATATACGCTTCGGAAGAAGGCTCGTATTTTATTCCGTGGAACGTTTTACCGACTTCGAATTGAGATGGTTTGACCTAACCAGTCGATTCGCCATGCTACTCCCATTCAGATGGGTGACTCGACCCTCCCTATCTGGGCCCTTTTCTTTTTAGATTATGGTTTACAACTTATAACTTATGGTTTTATTCGAATAAATAAACGGGTCAGATTCTCTACTACAGTTTCGAAGTGGTTTATTGAAACAACATTTTCGAAACGGCTTATCAATTTATCGATAGTCGGTTTATTAGTATAAACGCTCATGTTAGAACTAAAAGACATAAGTCGTAGCCGAAAAAATGCACTCCAATAACCTGACTCCATCGAGCCAAGAGTGGATGTGATGCATGGATTATGGCCGTCACACCGCGGACAAGGGCTGCTCAGAACACCACCACCGTTTGTCGAGTCTGCTTCCATATGCGCCATGGCCCTGCTATGCTTTGCTTGGTTGGTCCGAACTTCAAGCTGGAGGACTAGCTCGCATGGCTTAGGTCGAGCCAAATGAACTTCAAGCCGGCCCCCAAGGGTAAAATGATCTATAAGAAATTACATAAACAAGTTTCTGCGCTTTGCAGAGGTATTTTTCCGAAGAAACAAGTTTCTGGTGGCATTTGTAACCGCTAGAAACTTTGGAGTGGCATTTATCCAATTAACCCTTCCTTTTGGCCAGTTTTTAAAAAAGAGACGTTTGGTTGCTTTCTCTTTTTTTTTGTGAAAATCACACTTGTCCTTTGAATTTTTTTTAAAAAATGGTACTCTTTATTGTTTGAGTGGCAACTAATTCTGTCATAAGGCCAAGCTATTTTAAAGGACCATCTATTATATTGGACGAGCATTCACTCGCAAGACAGAAACTAGCATTGCACATTTTGTGGTCACAGTAAACATGTTATGATGTGTGTTCCCTGATGTAACTGGACCATCTGTTAGTTTCGAAAACCACTAAACACCAGACAAACAGCAAAATGTGAGCAATGAGCTAAAAGCCTAAAACCAAATCGTTGTGCATTATAAAAACCAGTACCACACGCCTTTTATGGTATTTGGATACAAGTTGCATACGTAGAATTTGTTGAGAAACCGTCGCTGGCGACCAGTCCGAGCGATTCATCTGTTTAGAACAAGAACGAATCAATCACAGAATCACAGAATAATAGATTGAACACACAGAGAGATAGAGAGAACTCCTGATCTTTCTTTATTGCTTTCATTCATGCGTACAAAATGAGAGGGGTCTAGGTCCCTATTTATAGACTACAATGAGGTGCCCACCATGGGCCCTGGGTTGCCGGCCCAGGCCCAGGTTTCTTAACACTCCCCCTTGGGCACTCATCCGACACGTTCATGCTTCACCAAAACTCCATAAAAACCCCGTGGGAAAAATTTGGAGAAAGAGCACATGATACATGTGATGCTGCGATGCACGAATTGCCTCATTAAAAACCTTGGTCGAGAAACTTCATAGAAAACTCGTCAAGGGAAAAAAAAGTACAATTCACCCAAATTCATTTGGTCTGCAAGACTTTATTTTTTGGGTACTTAATCTTCATGATCAAGATTTATTAGCGGGCTTGTGAGAATTCTCCCCCTGAATTCTGCACTTCTCTAAGTCTCGTCATTCCAATTCCACGCACGCACCTTTCAAAGCTAGATGCGGGGAGTGACTTAGTGAACAAGTCTACATGACTTAGTGTACAGTACTTTAATCTTGTCCATCTCTGCAATTCATGAGCATAGAGGAACTTGGGGTTGATATGCTTACATAGCTCGTCTGCACTTGTGCAACGCAAGCTGCATTATCTTCATTGATAATTGTGGGGGTTTGCACAATGTTCATTCCACATGACTGCTAGATGTGGTGAATCGTTCAGCGGAACCAAGCGCACTCTCGTGCGGCTTCATATAGCGCTATAATTTCTGAGTGGTTCGTCGAAGTAGCTACAAGGCATTGCTTAGACGATTTCTAGGTAATTGCAGTTCCACCACATGGAAATACATAGCATGTTTGCGACTTAGCGGTATGCGGGTTAGACAGGTACCCAGCATCTGCATAGTCAATCAAGTTCAGATCTTGATTCTTTCTGTAAGACAATCCAATGTCTTTGCTTCCTTGGAGGTATCGGAAGGTGTCCTTTATGCCCTGCCAATGCCTTTTGGTGGGCTCTGCACTGTACCTTGCTAACAAGTTCACGACAAATGCAATGCCCGGTCTAGTGCAATTTGCTAAGTACATGAGTGCTCCCACTGCACTCAAGTATGGGAATTCCGATCCCAGGACTTCCTCCCCCTCTTCCCTAGGTCGGAAAGGATCTTTTTCTTGCTGTAAAGGCCTACCGATCATCGGTACTTTCGAGGGAAATGCCTTCTCGAAGCCAAACCTTTCAAACACCTTCTGGTTGTAGGACGACTGATGTACCAAGACTCCTTCAGGGACATGCTCAAGCTACAGGCCTAAGCAAAACTTGGTCTTGCCCAAATCTTTCATTTCAAATTCTGACTCCAAGTAGGAGCTTGCTTCTTTTATATCTTCGGCTGTCCCGATGATATTCAGATCATCTATACACAGAGATTATACAGAATCCATTCTGGGATTGTCGTATAAATACACAAGGGCAGTCTTCATTGTTCGTGTAGCCTTTCTTGCAGAGAAAGTTGTTTAAGCGATTATACCACATTCTTCCAGATTGTTTCAGTTCATACAGTGACTTTCTGAGTTTCACACTGTACAGATTTCTATTTGCTCTGTCTTGGTTCGGGAGAGATATTCCTTCAGGAACTTTCATATAAATCTTCGAATCCAAGTTACCGTAGAGGTATGCAATCACAACATTTATTAACTTTATTTCTAAGTTCCAATTCACTGCCATTGAGATCAAGTATCTAAAGGTAATTCCACTCATGACCGGGGAGTAGGTTTCTTCATAATCAACTCCAGGACGTTGAGTGAAACCTTGGGCTACTAGCCTTGCTTTGTATCTTACTACTTCATTTCTTTCATTTCTCTTTCGAACAAATACCCACATGTGCCCAACGGGGTGTATATGGGGAGGTGTGCGGCATACGGGCCCAAACACCTCTCTTTTGTTCAGAGATAGCAATTCAGTTGCTATTGCCTTCTTCCAATCTTCCCAATCTGATCTTTTCTTACATTCAGCGAGCGATGCAGGCTCGGGATCAAGATCGATGATGGTGGCAATTTTCTTTGCGAAGTAGATATCGATATTAGCTATTGTCCTATTCAGGGACTCTCCCATGTGCACATAATTTATAGCTATTTCTTCATGAGTTGCTTCTTCTGAAGCGATTGCTTCTGCTGGAGCTTTACCTTGCACATCGCTTCTTTCAACTGCGGTGGCAAGTCCCTTTAGTTTTTCGGCTCCGATGTGTGCGCACACATCCATGCCGATGGGGATATTCAGATCCGGTATGCCCTTTTCGGAAGGTGTCATACTTGTGTCAGGTCTCAACTGGCTCCCCTTCTCATTCTGGGGGACTTCAATGATTGGCTGTGATAAATCCCTCTTATCCTTTTTCACCAGGTGTCCCCAGTTACTTAGGATTCGAGGAACCGGAGTTCTCGTCCTTTATTATTTTTCTGAGGCCTCTGGACGAGATTAGGGATACCTTCTGCTTTCTTTGGTATTTCAACCCTCTCCGGTGCAGTGCGTGCAGGCACATGCGACTTAGTCACGCTCTTCAAATCACTAAAGTGATCAGGCAGCTGATTTGCTAATGCTTGCAAATCAATTGTCTTCTGGACTTCTATTGTTTCACTAGTGCGCAGGTTATCTGCATAGATTCCCATGGTTTGCCACGTAATTTCCCAACATTATTCATCAAGGGGTTGATTTCCTCCCCCTAATGTTGGGAAATTTCCGGTGGTGACCCCTACGCTAGTTGCATAGGTGAATGGATGTTGTAGGCAAATGGTCAAATTGATGAGATTCATTGCATGTAGGACTGCGTGTCCCAACATGTGGCTGGCAAATTACAATTCTTCAAAAGGTCGGGCAATAAATTTAATTTTCTTGATTAAAGCCTCTGTCAAACCATTCTGGGTATGGACATGCGGTACCGAATGCTCAACTGCAATTTCCATTGCCATACAATAATCATCAAATGCCTTTGAAGTAAATTCTCCGGCGTTGTCCATTCTGATGGACTTGATATTATGATCAGGAAACACATTTCTATGCGAATAATCTGCGAGATCAATTTTGCAAAGGCGTGGTTTCTTGTGGACAACAAACCCACATATGGCCACTTCGAAGAAGCGTCAATGAGCACCATGAAATACTTAAATAGCCCTGAGATGTGCTGAATGGGACCGCAAATGTCTCCCTGGATGCGTTCCAGGAATGCAGTGACTTCATCCTTCACTTTCAAAGTGGAGGGTCTAGTAATTAGTTTCCCGGTGGCACATGCAAGGCACACAAAATCTTCATGATTCGGAAAATTCTTCACATTGATTTGGAAGAATGTTGAATGTGGATAGTTGCTGGATTATGCTTTTAAGCCGAAAAAGGATGGGGTTTACTTCTTGTGACAACTATCATGATCTGTCGTAAGGCAAAATTAATTTAAAGACCGTCCATTATATTGGATGAAAAGTTCACTCTCGAGAATCAAGATAGACACCCTTACATGGATCTAGTATCGGCCATTTTGTGGTCACAATAAGCATGTTGTGATGTATTCCCTGTCCCAAAATAATATAAGTCTAAAGCCCACTATACATTCAGACTAAGAGGATATTAAATTTAAGAAAAAGTTAATACTATTAGATCATGTATACCTCTATTAACATAATACACACGGCCCTGATCAACTCGGCTTCGGCTTTTGGCTTCTGGCTTATTTTTCACTATTCATAAGTTTCGTCTTTTTCTGAACTTTTGGCTTTTTGTTGAGCTTTTTTGCCGGTTCTTTTTTTTCCCGTATTTGTTTGTATTATACGCAATGGGCTAACATATTTTTTTTAATTTTTAATTTTTTTTAAATTTAATTATGCTAAATAAGCCTCTGTCAGCTACAGTGCTTTTTTCAACCAGCTACAGTGTTTTCAGCCATAAGCCATGAGGCTTTCAGCCGAACCGATCACCACCACAATTACTCACTCATTTTCAGCATTAAAGTAGAGATATATGGTAGAAATATTGTAATAATTACATTTTTGATCTGCGTAATAGACTTATATTATGGAACAACGTTTTTAAAGAACAAGGACTTATATTACGGAATAGAGGGAGTATATTTCTCTGCGCTTACAGATGTATGTTATATACCACTTAACTTTTTTGCGGTTGGAGGGGATGCTATCGGCGAGTTGCCCCGCAAGTTGATATCAGACTGACAAATAACATGGAACTCACTCAAAAGTGGTAGTATATTCTTCGAAAACTATTTCAGATATTGCCATCTAGCTTTCCTTCGCGACTAGATAGCATTGCCTCATGATCATAAAGATCCATGACACTTCCGATATAGATAAGCATAAAAATATTTCACGCGCAGGTGAACAACCGGTGCAACTTTGAACACAAGTAAACACAAATTTTCGACATATGTAAGAATGACTTTCACGTGCCACGGAAAAAATCCTATTAGAAGTACCTATATTGCTAGAGCTCACATGTGTTTTCTCCTCTGCAGTAGGTCGGACATGTTTCGGCTGTAAGTGTGCACAACGAGTTTAAAATGGCTATGCTACCAGCTTAAATTTGATGTAAAATACAACATTGATTAGCCATAAGTAAAAAAAAATCGACCTATTAGAAATACCTATGTTGCTAGAACTCACATGTGTATTCTCCTCTGCCCCAGGTCGGACATGTTTCGGCATTGGCGGAGGGTCATCGGGGCCAGCAAGAGTGGTGGCCTCCCTTTTGCTAATGAGACCCTTATAATACATATAGTGCACACATTAGCTTAATTGTTTCCCTTCCTAATGAAGCTCTCTCTATTTCACAACACAATATCATTCCTCTTTCATGTACTTCTTCCCTATATCTCCAAAAATATTCCTATCAATTTAGCCAAGCTAGTGAACTAGCTAGGAGTGATAATTCTCAATTATCAAATAAAAATTCCTATCAACAAATTCAAAGAGCTCTTTTGTCAACTATTTGCAAGTTGCAACTTCGAACATAGTACCAAATGAAGGCAAACTTCTTACTCTATTTTATATAGTCATTGTTTCCACTTCCTGCAATGAAGAATTAATTGACTCTAGCTTGCATGTTTCCATTGGCATACGCCGTATATAGTTCCTTTTTTTTTCTATTTTAGAGTAATTTTAAAGGTATATGTTAATCAGCAATGATATTTTTGTCCCTCTAATAAGGTATGTGTTACTTCAATGCAAATGGAATTTTTGTAGACTAATGCAAACGAATTATACCAAGTCATGTTTGCATGATCTAGCACTTGCTTTGGTAACATTGCAACAAAATGTTTACAATCTTAATTATTAGAGTAATTTATACTTTACACCCAGTTTAAATAATAATTTTACTTTGTACCACCCTAGGCTGACCAATGTTGCACTTTGCATCATATTTAAGCCGATAACATGGCCATCTTGAGCTCATCGTGCACGCATACAGACACACAGACGATGTTGCTCATCTACTACTGGCTTCTACTAGCTATGCGTGCGCACAATGAGCTTAAGATGACCATACTATGTAACATCCTGAAAATTTTGAATTTGAAAATATGAAATTTCTGGATTATTTTTGCAATATGTACTTTATTTTGAATTTGGAGTATATGGTATATCTGAAATTTTGGTTGAGGTTCCAAAACTAAGAAATTCAAGAAAGGAACAAACATGTTTAAATAATAGAGAGTTAAAATTTAAACTTCGAATCTGAAAAGATGATCCATAACAGGAGAGGGAAGCTTGAATTGAAAATATAAGAATTTCATCTAGGAATAGTATTATAAAAGGGCAACTAAAACAAATGAATAAAACATATACAAATATGTATGTAATAGGCCTGGAATGAAGAGCAAAAGCATACAAATGACTATACATATATATACACCAAAAATATACATAAAGAATAACAATAATATATAAAAAAATAATAAACAAAATGGTAAAGGGGTCAGGCCAGGCCAGCCGGCCCAGTCCAACCCCCCGCGCGCGCCTCCTTTTCCCACCGGCCGGCCAGCCCGCCCGCGCCCCCTCCCTCTCTGGCGCGTGGCCCCGCCTCACCCGCGCGCTCCTTCTCCCTGGCCTGTGGACCCGCGCCTTGCACTGTACTTCTTCTTCCCCCGTTCGGACCGGCAGACACTCCGTGTTGGACCAACGGTCGCCGCCCCTCCCACTTTTTCTCCCCCGCGCTGCCCGACCCATCTCCTCATGCGCAAGGCTCGAGCTCTTTGCCACCTCACGCGCGGCGCAAGTCATCACGACCAAATCCCGGCCAAATCCCCTTTTTGCTCTGCCCGCCACCTGCTCTGCCGCTCGCCGATGGGACCGCGCGGACAACTCCCAATGTCGGCCCTCCTCGCGCGCCTATAAGAACCCCTGAGCACGCCCCCGTCTTCCCCACACTTCAAGCTCCCTCTTCCTTGCATTAGGAAGCCCTCTCCACCGCCGGCACTGCTCTTCTCCCTCAACTCCGGCCACCGTGCTCCCCACTGAACCTTGCCACCAAAACCCAATTCCTCCCTCCGGAGCCATCTCCAGAACGTCGTGAGCTCGCCCCCGGCCTCCTCCGCGCCTCCCGTGGTCCGTACCTCGCCGTCACCGCGCGCCTCCCCGAGCTCACCGCCGCCGCTCGCCGCCAGCCCACCCCGACGGTTCCCGAGCTCTGCCGACGCTCCCACTAGCTTCACCAGCCCGCGCACAACCCATTTTGGCAGTCCCCTGAACTGCTCTGGCCACCCCTCGCCGCCGGCGCTGCCGCCCCGAGCTTCCTCTGCCTCCGCCTCGCACGCTCTACTCAACAGCATTTCTCCGCGCTACCCGGTCAGGTAACACCCGAGCCCGAGTGGCTAGCCCCGCCCGTGCTCACCCAGGCGGCCCGTGTTCGATTCCCCTCGGCCGCAAGTATAGTTAGGAATTTTTCATCATTTATGCTAGAAGCAATGGTATAAGGAGATTTATTCCCCTATAGGGGTAAGCAACAACTGAACGGTTCCCCTGGCTATCAGCACTACTCCCCCCCCAAACTCCCAGGCCGCGCGCGTTCGAGTTCTCGGCTCCGCAGCGTGCCGGGTTGAGTTTTCTTTTATTTGTTTCGGTCAGACCGGTGGGCCCCACCTGTCAGTGGCTGTGGCTCCCGAGCGGCCCACTGACAGCAGGGTCCCACTTGTCAGAGGCACAGTTAGTTAACCTTAATGGCAGTAATTAGGGACTAATGACAGACCTTAAGAGATAAATAAAGGATTAACCCACTTGATAGGTGGACCCTATCATAGACATTAAAATAACCCTGGGCCCACCTGTCATGGATACAGCACCTGGAATAATAAAATAAAAGGAATGAATTAAAAATGCCAGTGGGACCCACCTGTCAGGATTTTCTTATTTTCTGGAATTTCATTGGACTGAGAACTTCAAATGAACATAACTTATTCAATTTAACTCCAAATTGAGTGAGACAAATTTCTAAATTCATTTAAATTCAAGATCTACCCAATGGAACTAAAATCATGATTTTTAGAGTTCATTTGAATTTCTGGTGATATTTTGAGTGATTTGTTGCTTTTCTTTTTATTTGAATGTCGCGCACGATAAAATAGCATATGAGGCTCAAGAGGAAGAGGCCGAGGCAGTCACCCTAGAAGCTCAATAAACTCAAGACCTCGATCCCTGTGACCCAGGCGAGTTGACACTTTGACCATGTTGAACCCATGTTTATGCAATGTTAATTTCTTTTAAAGTATCTACATGCATGCTATTATTTCATGTGACAAATTACTTCAGTTTTCAAAGTTGCTAGTTATGCTCCCAATATTATGCTTGCTACTATTATTCCATTGCCATCTTTGAATGTATGAACCTTGTCACCCTAGGAAATTAAATTAATGTATACTTTGTAAGTCCTTATTATATTGCGTTGCTTAGAATTGCTAGATAAATTGGGGTACAAAAATGCCCCAAAATCATCTCTTGCAAATATGAGTTTGTTTTGGGCAGTCATGGTGGGAATGACTGGAGTATGTTGATACGTTATTTTATGTTCCTGAAAAACCTCAATACTGCTTAATACCTGGGTGGATGGTTTGGGGGCTGGTATGTAGTGCAGTGGACGCACAAAATATGAAATGTGATAGAACCATCCAGGTAGCCCTAAGGACTGAATCTTGTCATGTTATCCCATGTAAAACAGTATAACCACAAGTCTGTAAAATACAACTGGGCCAAGTAATTTTATCGAAACCCCCGGACTCATCTCACCGGTAGTGGATAGAAGTGGTTTAGCAAGGGCAAGAGAAGCTCTAAAGGGACACCGAGTGGAGGGTGAAGTTTCCCAGTCGTACTAGCGCTGAGGGGAGTGGAGCCCGAATAACGCTAGTAACCGTGGGGAACATCTCGTGCATAGATGGGACCCACCGCAAGTGGGCAGTTTCCCATAAGGTGAGATGACGAAAGAGGCTAGATAATCTGAACAGTCACTATGATGGTCTACTCAACCACATGTCTAAGGAATCATGCGGGTTAACAAGTTGATTGTCTCTTGTGGTGAAAGTGTACAAACTCTACAGAGTTAAAACTATTCGAATAGCCGTGCCCACGGTCAAGAGCAGACATGGGGACTTAACTAGATATAGTTCTATTTAAAAATATTTAGAGAATGGGAAAATGGAAATATGGAGGGCAACGGAAAGCCCTAATTTGAGTTGTCCTGGGTGTCGTCCCAGTGGTAAGTTAAGCGGGTATAATGCTGAAGGATGCTATATGGTGCAGATGCCATGAAATGGTGGATGTGATCTGTGTCTTTATTATGTTGGTCTATTTTACAAACTCTAAGTCTTGGATTTAAAACTGCTAGGTCTTAGAGATTTTTAAGTAATTGTATTCAAAAGCACTCTACGCAAAACAAAATAAGCCCAAACCTTCCTTTGATAAGCTGAGCGTGCTAAATATTGCATTCTGTGTGCTGGCTCGCTGAGCACGGTGGATTTGTGCTCACACTCGCATTACCCAAAACAGGGATGCAGGATCATTATGCTCACGAAGACACCCCTGCAACTGAAGGGAGAATCAACGAAGGAAATTAGGGCGTAGGCTTCGTTTCTAGCCATAGACAAGTTGACCTAAGACATTGTGTGCACATATATTATCGAATTCCCGGTGATATATACTGCACACATTACCCATCAGTTGCTTGCCTGTGGATATGGTCTCACTTTTGCTTCTATTTCCGCTGCTTGTTTGTAATGAAGACAATTGGCCTAATCGGCCCTTTTGTAAACCCTCATCCGATGTGGTGTATTTTAATTCTGTAATATTATTAATGTTCATGCGATGTATGATGTGATTCAGCAATGTACCTGTGCGCACTATCTACTGATCTAGGGAATAGTGCATTAAACACAGTAGATTCTGGATTGAAAAATCCGGGTCTGACATACTATCAGCTTAAACATAATACCAAGTGCAACATTGGTTAATCTATGGTGGTACAAAATAAAAGTATTGCTTAAATATTGTGTAAAGTGAAACAAATAACACAATACCTGATGCAAAAGCATAATTTACTCTAATTTATTAGCTGGCCATTATTTGACCTCCACTGTTTCGGCTACAACTGAACCGTCTATTGGTCTCAGAAACCGCCAAACATAGCAAAGTTGCGAAATGTGCGTAATGACCTAAATAAAATAAAATCCTTATGCATTACAAACATCAGCTAATTAGCAAAGCCACACGCCTTTTATGGTATGCGAAAGTAAGGTGCGCTAGAAAAATTAAACGCTTTAGGCCCTGATCAATATGGCTTTAGCTTCTGGCTTCAGCTTATTTTTGCATTATTCATAAATTTCGTCTTTTTCTGAACTTTTGGTTTTTTTGAGTTTTTTTACCGGTTCTTTTTTTCCTCGTATTTGTTTACATTATACGTGATGGGCTAATATTTTTTTCTATTTTTTAAATTTTTTAAATTTAATTATGGTAAATAAGCCTCTGTCAGCTACAGTGCTTTTTTCAGCCAGCTACAGTGTTTTCAGCCATGAGGCTTTCAGCCGAACCGATCACCACCTTAATAGTCAGTCTACAACTGGCACACAGCCATATTATCTTCTCTATACACCCCCTTTAGTTAAAAAAAATGTTATTTTAGGTTACATACAGTTAAGCTTTAAAAACTTTAACTGTCGATATATTTTTAAATATTTAGATTAGATATATAAAGTCTTATATGTAGATTCATCTCGAAAAGCAATTTCATAATATCATAATTTTCTTGGATTTTATAAAATATTACAATATAAATTAGTGATCAAGGTTATGTTGTAGACTATAAGCCCTGTTCAAAAGTGATGTGGATTTGGCTTTTAGCTATGCCTTTTCGCTTTTAGCTGATTACAAAAGACTGAGCGAATAAGGGACAATTGTGTTGAGAAACCACACCATTTAAAATAGCTCTTATAGTGACAACTACAAACAGAATTATATTGAGAAGACACTCTATTTAAAAACCGATTTTTAAAAACTAAAAAATAGAAGCAGTTTGAAATATGGTACGTATTAATATCTAAAATAATATATTTTTATGACCGAAGGGTAGCACGGACTTTACGCGCTAAATCCGGTTTAAGAACTCCATTGGACCCCGGCCCCACTGTCAGAGTTTGAATAAAAGTAATCTTTTTAAATTTGTCAAGCTAGATAGATAGGGATCCCCAGAAAGGAAGCATAAAAAATTTGCGAGGTATTTAAATCGGAGCCCGGGTTAGGTGGCGACAAGCCACGAGGCGACGTGCTCCTCCCCCGGAACGGCGCCACCCCACCCAGCCCAGCCAGCTACACGACGACCGCCGCTGCCGCCGCCGCCTGCTTCCGTCGCTCCGCTTCTGACGCCACCTCTCTCTCTCCCCCTCCCCTTTTGAATATATCCGTTCCCCCATCCCCCCTCCCTTTCCCTTCTTCTGCAAGGAAGAAGAAACCAGCCGTGGGAGCAAAAGTTGTCGGCGGCACGTCGCGATTGGGCTCTGCCTTCTTGCAAGATCAAGAAGAGGCTGCTTCTGGCAGGGGAGGTGGCCGGAGGAGAATGGAGGCAGCGGCAGCGACGGCGGCGGCGGAGAGGCACCACGACCACCACCACGGGTGTTTCGCCGTCAGGACGGCGATGCCGCCGGGCCCGGTTCCGCGGTGCTCGCACGGCGCCGGCGCTGGCGGCTCCTCGCTGGCTGGATCTTCTGGTGAGGTTCCTTTCCTTTCTTCCATGATTTCTTTCTTTCCTTCTTCCTCCCTCCCTTCCTTTTTTTTTATTTTGTTCGTTTTGGCTGTTTGCAATGTATGACGGTTTGGTGCCTGCGCGCGTAATTTTCTGTTTTTTCCCTATCTTTTCTGCATTTAGAAAACTTTTTGGTGGTTTTTTTGGTGTTCTTGAAGCAGGGAATATTTTCCTCTGTTTCGAATATTGTGTTGTGGCTGCTGCCTGCTGGCGGCTTTCCATCGATGCTGATTTTTGCTCTGTTCTTGGATGCTTTTCACTTCCTGACTGCTATTTTCTCTCTTTTATATCACTCTTTTTGCCCTTTCCGGTGTAGAATCTTGCATTCATCACGCTCTTCTATGAGGAAATTCTCTCTCTCTCTCTCTCTCTCTCTCTCTCTCTACCTCTTTTAACATTTTCGATGTCTCTGGCTGTGTTTATGGTTTTGTGATGTCATTTGCAGTCAATCCATGCTGCCTCAATTTTTTTTATGTTTCATTTTACATGCAAGTCAGCATTCGAGGTCCCTAGATAAAATCTTATTTAAAAGCACTTCATTATCTCAATTCTGTACTTGCTTGCGCTTTTTGCCATATATTTGTGGCTCAGAGGTGTAGCATAATCTCGAGGACCTAATCATTGTTCTTGTGCTTTTTCTTTCTCCGTGTCCAGAGACCCAGTTTATGTTTCTGTCACCATATTGGTGACTTCTATGAAATTACTGCAGTTTTTTACTTCTGCCTTGTTTTCGTGACTTCTTTCCTTAATTAGCTTTAACAGTTTGTTGGTTAAGTGTAGTAATTTGTGTTATTACTTAGCAATCTGTCTCGCACGCAACAGCAACGGAGGAAGACACACAGCTACTTTGCGTCGTTTTTCTGTTAATAATCTGTAATTCTAGTTCACATCCTAGCAATATTCTAGTTTTAGGCTTTTAGGTGAGAATTTTTAGGAACTTCAATTAAATCTTGCAATGTTCAGTACTAAATGATGGCACCTTTTCGCTGTTCTTTCGGTTCTAAGATGCATATGACTAGACCTGTAGACCACATCAATCAATTGTGATGGTGCATTTGCAACAAATGCAGGACCATTATCTCATCTATAGGGCATGCCAACAGTTGCTTTTGCTTTTGGGCTTAGTTTTGGTTGGGTTCATGTGTCTCTTATCGGTGGGAGGCAGCTAATTTGGTAGGAAATCTGAATCTTGATAGGTCCCTTGACAGTTTGTTGAGCAATTAGAGAGTGTTTGGTGAGAAACTATAGGGGGGTTGGGGGTATAACTCAGGTTAAGAACATTGTCATGTAACATCACGTGAGGGGTGGTATCAGTTTGGTAGGCTATGTAACATCATGTGAGGGGTGGTATCAGTTTGGTAGGCTACAAAACTACTTGTCATGTCTTATCCTATAATGATAGATCCATTTGCTTATAATAAGCATTAAGCTAGTATTAAAGATAGCATATACCACACTGTGTTTGTCAGTGTCACTAGCCCCCCAACAGTTTTGGGTCTGCGATGCTGGGGCAGCTTGCACTGTGGTCTAAAATTGCCAGTTCAGTCATCCGCCTATTCACTCAGCTCACCTTTTTTGCTTTTGTATATTTTTTTACTCAAGCATGCACATAATAATTTCAAGTTTGCAATGCGTATATTGGTGGTTTTGCATCAATTATTATGAACATATGTGATTCTCTTATTTCGGTTGGTGTGGCATTCTTTGTTTCTTGACAGTATTTTCTAATCATCCGCGGGATGTGTCTGTTCTTGTGCAGATGAGGCGTCATGTGGATCACCAAGATGGATAGGGAAAGGCCTCTCTTGTGTATGCATCAAGCGAAGAGGGGCATACGAGCGAATATGCATGAACCTTACACCGGTGCAGGTCGGTTAGCTAAATCTCAGAATTACGCAAACAATTGGCAATGACTCGTGTCAATGTGAACATCCAGCACCCTTTTTCTGTTTGTAGAATAGGTTTTGTTTTACAAACCACGTTAATCAATACATTGGCCTGCTTTTGGTGTCAAGAAACCACAAATCATTGCGGTGACCACTCAAAAGGACTTCTATAAGCTTTTGCTTTAAGTTGTTACTATCCTTTCTTCATGTGCAACGAGTTTTAGGTGGTCCAGTCTGTGATTTTAATGCATAATCAAACTCTGGAGGACAGACATAGCAAATTGAGTAGTCCAGTTCAGAGCTTTATTTCCAAAAAATTGTCTTTTAATGTGTCAAGTTGAATGTGTACTTAGCTGAATAAGACTGAAATCAATGATCTGTTTCAATTGGTGGGTTATTTAAAGGAAGAGAGGCTTCAGAGGTTGAGGCATCGCATGAAGGTTTATTTTGATCCATCTAGACGAGATCATCAGGTAAAAATTTCTGCTAATAGTGTATCATGATTTATGTGATCACACCATACAGGAGACAAAGAATCCATATACAGTGGATTAGCGCTGCACTTGTGTTCATCTAATGCACGACAGACATCACACTGAATTTCATAAAATAATTGCTCCATGTAGAAGTATTGACTATATTTCTCGACACTTCTAATCTTATAGAGTATCCCGTAATGTAACTGATGAATATCAAAACAGAACTGGCAGACTGAATTATCTCGCTTATCCTGTTAACTATCTAGTCCTGCAGAATAGACATTGATATGCTTCCAGACATACTTCTGGATGATCGCTCACTTTAATACTTTTGGATTTTATGCATAAGCAATTAAGTATTCAACTTTATGATTTAAAGGGAATGTTACTGCTAGGGTTTGATTTCATTAGTAGTTTGAAATGCACTTAAAGCTTGCATTTTGATCATATTTGTGCATAACAACTAACAAGTGTCCAATGATTTGAATTGATGACACAACACAGGGAAATTTTGACTACTGAGCACCGAGTTTTATGTTAGCATCTATACCTAAATAGTTATATTCTGCTTATTCAGTCTATCATCTCCTGAATCCTGATGAGTAGCAATTTATGATAATAGGAAGCCTTGAGAGCTCTTTGGCATGCAACATATCCTGATCAAGAACTGCAAGGTTTGATTTCTGAACAGTGGAAGGACATGGGCTGGCAAGGAAGAGACCCATCAACTGACTTCAGGTAGACAGCACTAGTCCAAATTAAAACTTGCCAAAGTAACTTCAAAAAATATTCAGCTTTGGTGTGAAATTAAGCAGCATTGCACCACTTGTTACAGAGGCGCAGGATTCATCTCTCTAGAGAATCTTCTATTCTTTGCTAAGACATTCTCTGTAAGCAATATATAACTATTGCTTTTCATCTGAAACTGCTCTCTTGATGAATAATGACCATCTTTCATGGATAATATCTGCAGGCCTCGTTTCAGAGGCTACTGAAGAAACAATGCGGTAATCGAGCCACTTGGGAGTACCCATTTGCAGTTGCCGGTGTAAATATCACATTCATGATCATGCAGATGCTGGATCTCCTGTCAAGTAAGCACTGTCCCAACCCTGCCACTCTATTCAGTCTATAAACTGTAATTTTACTAATTAAACCAGTAAAATTGGTTGCAGCTAAGCCAAGAACATTTGTCCGAGCTGTTTTTATCCAAATGCTGTCAGGTAGGACCAGTGCGGTAAATCTTTTATTTTTTTTGTCATCATACAAATGTATTATCAGTTTCCAACAAATTGTCCTTTTCTGTCCCAGAGGATGAGTGGGCATTTGATCTGCTCTACTGTGTCGCGTTCGTTGTGATGGACAAGCAATGGCTGGAGAAGAACGCCTCTTACATGGACTTCAATGTAATAATTTCCAACCTATGTGCATCTCATCCTTCATCTGCGAATCATTAGACTGCATGTCTCGATTGATCGTCTGATTCTGCTGTCATTCTCAGGAGATACTGAAGTCGACACGAGCGCAGCTGGAGAGGGAGCTTCTGCTGGACGATGTGATACGGATCGAAGACATGCCGTCATACAGCCTGCTTTGCTAGCGGCCATGTGTGCCGGAGGTCATGATTGAGTTCATGGCCCAAGTGTATAGCCCCTCCCTTTCTTTGATTCCTGGGAGGAAATTTTTCGTGACATGTAGGCCGATGGCTAGCTGTTGTGATGCTGAATGTGCCCCTCCGTAAACAGCTCATCCGTGTAACACCATGATGAATTAGTATTGCTCCGTAAACAGCCCAAGTGTACTCCTTCGCGCACCCACCTTGCGGTGTGCCGACGGGGATGCCCGGGCCCATATGCCAGTGGGAAATAGCAGGGGTATGTCAAGACTGCAGTATTCAGTATCTGTTTTTTTTTTTTGATAGAGTATTCAGTATCTGTTGATTGGGGAAAACACTGAGGATCAGTGGATGGTTCGGATGAGAGGACGAAGCGTTATGCTGAATCTGCCGACTTCTATTAAGCGAAGGGGTATTGATATGGGGTCGCCCGATCTTCTCGACGTAGGATCAAGATACTCATGTGGATTTGATGAACCGTAGTGATCTCCCGTTGCCAATGCAAGAGTTAGCACTCAATAATTCGCCCAACCACACGTGTTGAACTTCACAACCACCAATGAAGTTCTATCGCACTCCCAATTCCCAACGGAAAGGTTGAACGATCTTGATTTCAACAAACTCCTAATTCTCTCAAGTTGGGTCGGCCATCAAAGAGAACAAAAGTATTTTATTATCAAACATGGTCTAAACCCTCAAGACTGCCAGTACAAGGATTATATAGCCCATTGGGATGTCCATATGGTCCCCAAACCAAGTACAACTCAACCCTATATGGTTTTAGATACGAACTCTCACAAAAAGGAAACTATGTTTTCCACCCGTCATATTGTTTTCGGTCATAACTTTTTATCCGTGATGAATTTGAAGGTGGGACTAGATCTATTGCGTAGCCCTTGAAATCATCTTTCCAACGAGTATAAGAACACCTGAATCGGACTCCGTTTGTGAAAGTTATGGCCTTTTTAGTAACTGCCTGTCAGGCTGTCCCGAACCGAATCCGAATTAAATTCCGAGTTGAATCCGAGTTTGAATTGGGTTAAGCACATGGGAAATCCGAATTTGGCTTGAAAATCTTATCCAAAACTTGTAGTTTAAGTCCTTGGGATCCTCTCTTTTTGCTCTCCCACTGCATGAGTTTCTTTCCACCTTGATCAGTTGCATGGGCTGCTTGGCTTTCTCCTTTCCATTCCCATGGGCTTTGAGCTTTTTGTTCTTGGTAGCAAAAATGATTATCCTCCTTGTGCTTCTCCATTGCTTTGGCCCCAGAATCATCATAATATTCAAACCTAATAATAAACAAGAATTTGGCATAAGGTAGTATATCGTTCCCACGAATAGAAGGAAATTCATTAAGAAACAAATTCACCTGACAATATTTAATGCGGCTCAATACTTCTTTCCAGTGAAATAATGTATTTGACTTAAAAGTGCTAAGCATGTGCGTATCCGCATCAGGTATGGCTCAACGATTGCTCGATCCAGACCCAACGGTCGTCAAGTCTTTTGTTTTACATTAGTATCTGTTAACCGTGCTTATTGTCAGGACTGTTCATCGTCATTTGCCTTAATTCAGTTTGTAATGGCAGCAACCACATATATATAGGACTTGTAAAACTTTGTGGAGATTATTCTGGAAAGTAAAACCCTAGCCGCCATATCTAGTGTAGTTCTTAGTTCTAGTTGTGTGTGTCTTCCAGATTCCCTTCCCAATTCCCAATCCAATTTCTCCCACACGGATTTGATCAGGTCTAGCTTTCTCGAGTCCTGACAACTTTTGGTGTCAGAGCGTCAATCCTTGGCCTCAGGGAAGATCCTGATCTCGTTTTGGTGAGGGTTTGGGAACACTCCGTTGTTTCCCTATAAAATTCCAAATCCGAACGAGTCGGTGAAACCTTGAGGGAAATCTATGAGGATATTGCACAGATCGGACAAGTTGGATTAGTGTGCTGCTAGTTTGGTAAAATCCTTATCTCGATCAGAGCAAATCCGAGATGGTGAAGCCTGTACCGCTGGCGGCGATTGAGGAAGGTGAAGCTTCGTTAGTGATAGTAGTGGAAATGGAGGAGGTTAAAAGAAGCATAACTGAATTGAAGAAAAGTCAAGAAGAAAATCAAAAGCTGATGCAACTGCAGATGGACAAATTGGTGGGGATGATGTCTAATCTCATGACTGTGCACCTAACAAGGAAATTTCTGATTGCTAGTCCACCTTCCAAGGTAATTTTGGTCTGGCCTGTAAGATCGTGAAGGCCGATTAGAGGGGGGGTGAATAGGCGGTCTAAAAAATCTCTTACAAGTATTAATATCAATTCAAGACCTTTTCTATTTGTCTAAACCAAGTATATAATGCAGAAGTTTAAATCAATTTGGTTTAATACAAACAAAGCCTATTATAACTAAGTTCACCTAAGTGCACCAACAATATTAGGCTATGACAAGATTTGCAATCCTAGGAAGACAAGCAATCAATTTAATTCTATATATGTAAATTGCTTGAATATAAATAGCACAAGAAAAATAAATCACAAATGACACGGTCACTTTTTACCATGGTGATCGGAGACTTGCCGGTCTCCCCTAGTCCACGTTGAGGTAAGCCCAAACTAATTGGACCGGCTCCACGAATTAAGCCTTCCATTTCAAATCTACTAATGATAGCTCTTTCCCGCTCCAGGTAGGTAAGCTCCAACCTTCACATTTTGCCGAGCCTTCTCACAACCTTCTTTGATAAGATCACCACGCACGACACCTCCAACACCGTCTAGGAGCCCCAAACTCCAAGAGTAACCCTTGCTTGACTTTCACCACGTGCAATGAATGCATAAACTCAATTGGACACTAAGTCCATCTCTAGATGCAACACATGCAATCTAGATCCCTTCTCCTTGCTCATAAAGTGCAACACATTCACTCTTGAGTGGAGAGTCTCACACTAGCTCAAGACAACAGAAATGAGTCAATCAGCAACCTCTCCAACCGGCCACAAGGGGATATTTATACCCCACATAAGAAAACTAGCCGTTGGAGCCAAATCCCTAAAAAATTAGGGCGAGCGGAAGTACCGCAATGCAATGGCCGGTACTTCTACACCTGTTCTGACACAACAGTAACAGCTATTTCAGAGATTCTGAACTAGCCATTGGAAGTTGGCGCGGAACTACCGCCGTTATAAATTCGGAAGTTCCGATGATCGGAAGTTCCGCTCCACATACGCGGAACTACCAATTTCCTCGGGGACGAGAAGGCTCCCCACAGGTGTCTCTCTGGAAAAAACGTACCGCAGGAAAATCCGGAACTTCCGAGGACCAGTAGTACTGCGCAACTCACGCCAGTACTTCCGCCTTCCGGTAGTACCGCTCACACAGAGCCAGTACTTCCGACAGCCGGACGAGCCGTTCACACAGAGCTGATCATACCACTCACATTCGGTAGTACTGTGCAGCACATGCCGGTACTTTTGATGTTTGGTAGTACTGCTCACACAGAGCTGGCACTTCCGACCTCTGGTAGTACCGCTATAGACACAGCGATAGTTCTGATTTTCCTGACAAGTGCAGATATCTCAGCAGATTTTGTAAAACACATTTGCAAACTATAGTATCATACACACAAGGATGAAACATGATTCCTAACAAGTTGCAAAACACATTTGCACACTTTTGAAATCATGACACAAAGAATCGGTATATGGACTCCTCACATTTGCAAAATACATTCGCAAACCTGAGTCACATGCTACAAGGATTATATATGGGCTTCATCCATTTGCAAAACACATTTGCAAATATAAGCCTCATACAGTAAGGAATAGGAAACATGGGCTTCTCACACTTACAAAACACATTCGCAATGTATAGTCCCATGTTACAAGAATTCAACACATGAGTTTCAACTACTTACAAAACACATTCGCAAATATAAGCCTCATGCCAAATATAGAGAGCTAGAGCAAGCAAGGTTGAGCTATCAACACATGATGAGACTTAAACTACGAGACATGATCCCTCTTAATAGTACAACAATCTATACTAGCAATTCGGTCTTCCAACCAAACACCAAGACCAGTAAAAAACTAGAAATACATCCTTAGCCCTAGCTAGTCATACCTTTGCCTAAGGTCATCATCTTGATATGCATCAACTCATGATACATTCTTTTTCTTCAACTCAATCAAAACATGATGGTCTTCACTTGACTTGATGATCAACACATGATCAACTCCTCTTGGACATGCATCAACTCATAATACATCTTTTTCTTAAAGGCTTTCAACACATGAAGCCATTTTTCATCTAAACTTGATGATCTTCAACACATGAATCATCCCACTCATCCTCATTTGTGGCACCTAACCTATTTATCCAATTAATGAAAAATATTAGTCCACAAATCAATTGCCATCAATTTCCAAACTTCACCATTAACATATAATGGAGGGACTAGATTCAATAATCTTCCTTTTTTGGTAATTCATGACTATCTCAAAAAATAATAAGATAGAAATATTGAATTGCGAGTTGCGAGTATACAACATTTACGCGACAAATGTACACTCTACGATAAGCTTTTTAAGCAAAACATATTTATCCGGTTGTCATTAATCATTCAACCATTAACACATAATGGAGAGATTAAATGACAACCCGATTGAACACGAGTATATATAAACTACACAAGCCATATATACTTAAGAATGCATTTTGATGTAAAGATCCTAAATATGCATATTAAAAAAAGTATAGATCAATACTTATGAAATTTCAAAACATAGAGTAAACTCCCACTAAATGCGTATATACAAGAATGTGTAGTGAAGACATATGCACATATTTATCTGGGAATATTTGTGGAGTTCAATCTATATTTTGAATCTAAGAAATGCATTAATATATGATAATGTGATTTCGAATGCTTACTTCTTTAATTTCACCTTTCCATCTAAATAAGACTAAACAATAATATACTTACACAACCATGTTAGTCTCACGTATAGATTTGTCATTTAATTATATATTTAGATGTAAGAAATGCAATAATATTATAAGAAAGATATCGAATGCATACCTCAATGATTTCACCTTTTCATCCATGTAAGACTAAGTAATATCATAATTCATAAACAAAGTTAGTCTCACAATTGCATTTGTCATTATCACCAAAATCTCATAATAGTATTTGTCATTATCACCAAAACCAACTTAAATGGAGCTTGATCTTTCAATCTCTCCCTTTTTGGTGATTGATGACAAATCCATTTATGATAATAGCACTTGAGTGAAAATGACAAAATGATAAGAAATTAAACTATTCATATATGTCACAAAGCAAATGCATGTAGAAAGGTGAAAGCATCTATTATCACTTTAATTTCTCTCCATTAAACTTATTATCACATGGCCACTACTTCCCTTGTACCAGTAAGAAACGAGTAGTTGTTGCGCATAACAGTACTATGGGGGTTAGCCCACCATCTGTGCTTGTGGCTGGTAACTTCAATGTACCACCAGTGATCCTGGGTGAGACCAAAGGCAAAGGGATTGATAACCCTCCCGGGTTACCTCATATATCCCTTATAGTAATATGATGAGCAACAACTTGAACGCAGTAGTAGCACCACCAGGACATGTATGCTGGGCTACTACAGTATCCTCTCATGCATCTATATCACCTTCATTTGACGAATATTTGGAGCATGGAAACAATGGTGCGCAACATTTTTACCCTGAGAATAGGCCAATTCATTACCCTGAGAACAACAGGAGCCAATCCATTTTGAAGTCGCCCAAGTTAAACTCTCTAGAATTTGATGGGGAAGATCCAGATGGATAGATTGCTAAGGCAGAAAAGTACTTTGATGTGGATAGGATTCCTTTGGGGTAGAGAACGGACTTTGCTGTCACTTATATGAAGGGAGGGCCAACTATTGGTGGAGAGGTATGGGAAGTAACCCTGCTACTCTACCTTGGCATCAATTTTGTAGAATGATTGGGGATAGATTTGCAGAAGCTTCCATTTATGATAATGTCCGAATGTTCCACTGGTTGAAGCAAACGGGGTTAGTTAAATCATATGTAGAACAATTTGAGGAGTTAATGAATCTAGTGAGGAGGGATAACCCCTTATTGGCAGAAGAAACGTACTATTATTTGTTGACTATAGCTCATTGAGTTAGCATTTAGTTAGCAGACATGCCGTCTTTGACAAGATTAATTTTAGCATGAAGGGAGTGTGCTATTTATCGTTGGTTTTATAAACTGAAACTCAGTTTTGTTTTACACCTGAAAAGTTGAATTGACATGTACTAAAAGTTGTACACCTGAAAACTTGCAAGCTGAACATACGTCCTTGCCCTCCCCGACCACGGGTCTTGCGTGCACTTGCGCTCCCCAACCGTATCTCTTCGTGGGCCCGCCATTCCACGTGCGTGCTGGGGGACCGAAAGCTTGTGCTTCCCGAGCGTTGATCTGCGCCCCCCCGGCCATGGAAATGCCATGCGTTAGCTGCCAGTGGTTCTGCGGTCAGGAGGGGCAAAATGTGCGAAAAAAACATCTTAGTTGTCATATCTGCAAAAAAAAGCCACAGGGGGCCAACAAAAATTCTGTGTTTGGGTGTATTTCACTCCCCCTCTTTTTTCGTAGCTGGTTGTGTTCCCTTTTCTTTTCTTATTAAAGAGTTGTTTGGATCTTGGACTTTAGCGAAATAAGATTTTGTTAAAAAAATGCTTGGTCAGATAGGATAGAACCAGGATGACAAAACAGGAAGGTACTTCTATGCTTTTTTCAATAGTAATTTGTATAATTTTTAAAGCATGATGAATCGTAGATAGATGTTATTTATCTCTTTATTAGCTTTAATATTAGTGTTACTCTTGTTAGAGAGGAAAATATAGAAACACTTCTCAAACAAAAATGTGTTTTTACTGAAACTTAAATTATCGGTTTATGAAAAACCGCTCCCACATGTTTTTCACAAATAAAATATCTAGAATAATTGGAAGCTTCTTTTGCGAGGAAAAGAGGGCTTTATCAAAGATAATATTTTTTTATATTAGAACAACATGTAAATAACAAAACAAAACAAATTAAACTAGTGCAATTTAAATTAGCAATAGGTAATACCAAATTTTATATGTTAATATAGTTTGTTGTTAAGATCACGATCCCACTACGATTCTACCATGATCCTATCTGATGTTAAAGATTCTACAAGTAGGATGGCGATCCTACTACGATACCACTTGATTCCGATCTATATTGTAATCCGTATCATCTATCTCCGATAATATCATACGATATTATGATTTATGTCGGAATACTGACAACTTCGCGTGGCAGGTGAGGTCAAAGGTCGGCATACTTTGTGATGGCCATCTGACATTTTGTACTTCTTTTATTTTTCTTTTCTTTTATCGTGTTTGACTGTACTTCACTCCCCCCTTTTTTTGGCAGGTAGTTGTGTTCCGTTTTCCTTTTCTATTCTTGTTAAAGAGTTGTTTGTGCTGAGGAACCGTCGCTGGCGACCAGTCCGAGCGATTCCTCTGTTTAGAACAAGAACGAATCAATCACAGAATAATAGATTGAACACACAGAGAGAGATAGAGAGAACTCCTGGTCTTTCTTTATTGCTTTCATTCATGTGTACATAATGAGCGGGTCTAGATCCCTATTTATAGTCTACGGTGGGGTGCCCAAATATGTCAGGACTCTGGCCGTGGGCCCAGTTTCCTAACACTCCCCCTTGGGCACTCACCCAACATGCTCATGCCTCGTCAAAACTGCATAAAAACCTAGTGGGAAAAATTTGGAGAAAGAGTACATGATACATGTGATGCTGCGATGCACGAATTGCCTCATTAAAAACCTTTGTCGAGAAACTTCATGGAAAACTCGTCAAGGGAAAAAGAGTACAATTCACCCAATTTCATTTGGTCTTCAGGACTTTATTCCTTTGGGTACTTAATCTTCATGATCAAGATTTAATAATGGGCTTGAGAGAATTCCCCCCTGAATTCTGCACTTCTCTAAGTCTCATCATTCCAATCCCTCACACGCACCTTTCAAAGCTAGATGCGGGGAGTGACTTAGTGAACAAGTCTTCATGACTTAGTGTGCAGTACTTTAATTTTGTCCATCTTTGCAATTCATGAGCATAGAGGAACTTGGGGTTGATATGCTTACATAGCCCGTCTGCACTTGTGCAACGCAAGCTGCATTATCTTCATGGATAATTGTGGGGGTTTGCACAATGTTCATTCCACATGACTGCTGGATGTGGTGAACCGTTCAGCGGAACCAAGCGCACTCTCGTGCGGCTTCATACAGTGCTATAATTTCTGAGTGGTTCGTCGAAGTAGCTACAAGGCTTTGCTTAGACGATTTCTAGGAAATTGCAGTTCCACCACATGGAAATACATAGCCTGTTTGCGACTTAGCGGTATGCGGGCCAGACAGGTACCCAGCATCTGCATAGTCAATCAAGTTCAGATCTTGATTCTTTCTGTAAGACAATCTAAGGTATTTGCTTCCTTGGAGGTTGGAAGGTGTCCTTTATGCCCTGCCAATGCCTTTTGGTGGGCTCTGCACTGTACCTTGCTAACAAGTTCACGACAAATGCAATGCCCGGTCTAGTGCAATTTGCTAAGTACATGAGTGCTCCCACTGCACTCAAGTATGGGAATTCCGATCCCAGGACTTCCTCCCCCTCTTCCCTAGGTCGGAAAGGATCTTTTTCTTGCTGTAAAGGCCTACCGATCATCGGTACTTTCGAGGGAAATGCCTTCTCGAAGCCAAACCTTTCAAACACCTTCTGGTTGTAGGACGACTGATGTACCAAGACTCCTTCAGGGACATGCTCAAGCTGCAGGCCTAAGCAAAACTTGGTCTTGCCCAAATCTTTCATTTCAAATTCTGACTCCAAGTAGGAGCTTGCTTCTTTTATATCTTCGGCTGTCCTGATGATATTCAGATCATCTATACACAGAGATTATACAGAATCCATTCTGGGATTGTCGTATAAATACACAAGGGCAGTCTTCATTGTTCGTGTAGCCTTTCTTGCAGAGAAAGTTGCTTAAGCGATTATACCACATTCTTCCAGATTGTTTCAGTCCATACAGTGACTTTCTGAGTTTAACACTGTACAGATTTCTATTTGCTCTGTCTTGGTTCGGGAGAGATATTCCTTCAGGAACTTTCATATAAATCTTTGAATCCAAGTTACCGTACAGGTACACGGCAAATGCAATATCCGATCTAGCGCAGTTTGCTAAGTACATGAGTGCTACCACTGCACTCAAGTATGGGAATTCCGGTCCCAGGACTTCCCCCCTCTTCCCTAGGTCAGAAAGGATCCTTTTCTTGCTGTAAAGACCTCCCGATCATTGATAATTTTGAGGGAAATGCCTTCTCGAAGCCAAACCTTTCAAGCACCTTCTGGGTGTAGGTCGACTGACGTACCAAGACTCCTTCAAGGACATGCTCAAGCTGCAGGCCTAAGCAAAACTTGGTCTTGCCCAAATTTTTCATTTCAAATTCCGACTCCAAGTAGGAGCTTGCTTCTTTTATGTCTTCGGCTGTCCCGATGATATTCAGATCATCTACATACACAGAGATTATACAGAATCCATTCTAGGATCGCCGTATAAGTACACAAGGACAATCTTCATTGTTCGTGTAGCCTTTCTTGTAGAGAAAGTCGCTTCAGCGATTATACCACATTCTTCCAGATTGTTTCAGTCCATACAGTGACTTTCTGAGTTTCACACTGTACAGATTTCTATTTGCTCTATCTTTCGGGAGAGGAATTCCTTCAGGGACTTTCATGTAAATCTCCGAATCCAAGTTACCGTAAAGGTATGCAGTCACAACATCCATCAATTTCATTTCTAAGTTCAAATTCACTGCCATTGAGATCAAGTATCTAAAGGTAATTCCACTCATGACTAGGGAGTAGGTTCTTCATATCAACTCGAGGACGTTGAGTGAAACCTTGGGCTACTAGCCTTGCTTTGTATCTCACTAATTCGTTTCTTTCATTTCTCTTTCGAATAAATACCCACTTGTGCCCAACGGGGTGCACATGGGGAGGCGTGCGGCATACAGGCCCAAACACCTCTCTTTTGTTCAGAGATAGCAATTCAGTTGCTATTGCCTTCTTCCGATCTTCTCAATTTGATCTCTTCTTACATTCAGCGAGCGATGTAGGCTCGGGATCAAGATCAATGATGGAGGCAATTTTCTTTGCGAAGTAGATATCGATATTAGCTATTGTCCTACTCATGGACTCTCCCGTGTGCACATAATTTATAGCTATTTCTTCATGAGTTACTTCTTCTGGAGCAATTGCTTCTTCAGGAGCTTCACCTTGCGCATCGCTTCTTTCAATTGCGGTGGCAAGTCCCTTTAGTTTTTCGGCTCCGATGTGTGCGCACACATCCATGCCGATGGGGATATTCAGATCCGGTATGCCCTTTTCTGAGGGTGTCATACTTGTGCCAGGTCTCAACTGGCTCCCCTTCTCATTCTGGAGGACTTCAATGATCGGTTGTGGTAAGTCCTTCTTATCCTTCTTCACCAGGCGTCCCCGGTTACTAAGGATTCGAGGAACCGGAGTTCTCGTTCTCTTTTTTATTTTTCTGAGGCCTCTGGATGAGATTAGGGATACCTTCTGCTTTTATTTGGTGTTTCAATCCTCTCCGGTGCAGTGCGTGCAAGCACATGCGACTTAGTCACGCTCTTCAAATCACTAAAGTGATCAGGCAATTGATTTGCTAGTTCTTACAAATCGATTGTCTTCCGGACTTCTCTTGTCTTCTGGACTTCTTTTGTGTTCTGGACTTCTCTATTTGCTTAACTAATGTGCGGGTCATCTGCATGAATTCTCGTGGCTTGCCATGTAATGTCTTCTGGACTTCTCTAGTGCGCAGGTCATCTGCATGGATTCCGACATTCCTCATCAAGGAGTTGATTTCCTCCCTCTAATGTTGGGAAATTTTCGGTGGTGACCCTTGCGCTAGCTGCATAGGTGAATGCATGTTGTAGGCCGAAAGTCTAAGTTTGATGAGATGGCGCGGAGAAGAAGGAAAGGGCGCGGGTCGCACGGGCGGCGGATAAGGAAAGGAGACTCGGCAGGGCGAGGGGCGGCAGGGATGGCGCGGCCGAGCGGGAAGAGGGAGGCAGCGCGCGGACGGGGACTAAGCTGACAGGTGGGCCCAGCCTGTCAGCGGGGCTGAGAGGGGGAAGGAGCGGACGACTCCGATGGCGCCACGCAGAGAGGTGCGGATCGGACGGCCGAGCGGGGAGAGGGGGCGGACGAGTGGATGGGCCGGCGCGCGGGGCAATCGGGCCATCCGGGCCGGACGCGTGGCGAGCGCGGGAGAGGTGAAGGCGGATCCGGGCGGCGACGTGGACAGTCATCCGGCCGTCCACGTGGCGGCCAGAGGGAGGGGGGTTGGGATTTTTATTTTTGATTTTAATTTCAGATTTTCAGAAATTGCTAGGAAATTCATTTAGCCTCAGAAAAATATGAAAATACCTCCAAAAATTCCAGAAAAATTCACAGAAGCTCCTGGACATATTTTGGACTAAATAAAATTATTTCCAACTAAGGTTGGTATTTAATTTTCATATTTTAAAATACCCTTTTAACTTCTAAAAATAGCTTTTAAACTCTAGAAAATCCAGAAAATCAAATAAAAGCTAAATAACTCCAACTAATTAATTTGAATTAGGATTTTTATAGAAATTCAAAATATCTTTTTATTTAACAATATTTTTAGGTTTTACTTAAAATACTTTTCAAACCTAGCTTTTCAAAAACAGAAATTCAGGGCAAATCCAAATAAAACTCAAATACTTTAAAATAATTAATTTGAATTTAAATTTTTCAGAAAGCAAATTTTTTTGGGATGTTACAAATCTACCCCCCTTAGAAAGAATCTCGTCCCCGAGATTCGGACGATCTAGGAAAAGAAAGGAGAGGGAAACTCGGCTCTTAGGTCCTCTTCACACTCCCAAGTTGCTTGACTTCGAATGGTTGCTCTACTGCACTTTGTGGAACTTTATGGTCATGCTTCTTGCAAAGCGCTCAGCTTCCTTCATGATTCTATCTTGTTGTTCAATGCTCTGAAGTATTCCTTTAATTGAGAAATATGGAAGAGAACAACAAATTGGATTGGTACATCTTTAGTCACCTTCAAGCTCTAGGTTAACTTCAATTGCCCTTATCATCTCGATTAATTCAGTATTCCACCAAAAAGGGCTTAACTTCTGCAAGTGTTCATCCGAGAAAGACATAATTATTTCAACTTTTCAAAAATGTTTGATTCCAAAATCATATACCCCAATTGCACCTTATTGAATTCACATTGATTTCAACAAATAATCCCGTAAACTTTTATTCTCTGCTCTAATTTGAATCGACGACCAACCATAGAATTTATCTTACAATAATCCAACCTTTTAGTAATCATCGATCAATTTTAAGATCATCTAAACAATAATTTAATATTCATTAATCCATCAATCTCTTGAAAATCATCATTTTGGTTCCACCAAATTTGAATGAATTAATTCTTATCAGACAGTCTCTCAATTAATTCTTATCGGGCAAGCTATCTCCCATAATTAATTTAAATCCTCCAGGTTATCCATTTTAACATCCTTAAATGATCTAGTTAATCCCATTAGTTAAAATCCAATTACCTAACAATGATATATTAAATCCCCCAAATTCAACTTGACATACCAATTCAATGTCCACTTTGTAATGATAAAATTAATCCACCAAGATATCTAAGTGTATTTTCTTCTGGAATTCCACTAGTACCCACTCATCATCAATAGGTCCACCAAACTCTGATAATCAATTCACTCCACAAAATTCATCCACTCTTCATGATTCAACCAAATCACCAAAATTGATACCATGAATTGTTTATGATAATTCAACTTCTTAATCTTTTAATCTCTCCCTTTACTGGATCAATCTCTTAATACTAATTCTCCAACGATCACAAATAATCCCTTTAGCAAAATCTTGTTTTACATCCAATTGCTCCTTTCAATCCTAAATAATAAATCCAGGGCAAAGTTTAGACTCTTCCCATGATCTAATTAGCTCCCACAAGTTCAACTTTGTATTTATTCTCTAGTCAATCCACAAAGATGACACTCTTTAGATTTATTTATAATCCACTCGAATATTATTCAATCTTGTCAATTATAAATCCAAAATATATCACTCTAGCAACAATTCTCCAAATTACCTAACTTGACATGCACTGATTATGACGGCTTTCCCGACAAGAGTACCTTCCATAAATTTGTTGTCTTCCATATACTCTAGGTCTCCAAGGATTCTCCAAACTTGGACTGCGGTGAAAGAATTGGAGCTTGCACTATTGCGGTCACTGGGGGTTAGCAAAAGATAAGAGGGAAGTAGCACAGATAAGATATCAGGGGAACGACTAAACACCATCCCAAACAAACACACAAGAGAGAAACAAACAACTAGGAGAAGCTTAGCTTGAAATCAAAATAGTTTTTAAGGATGACTGTACTACAAGTATACAAAGACTTGGTACAGTTCACCTGACACACAAGCAAGTAATATATAAGCGTTCTAAAATCATAGGACTTTACTTGGATACTACAACTAAAGAACTAGTCCTCGCTTCTTCATGATGACGATCTTCTCCAAGTGCTTTTTAGACGCAACTTTACTGAGCCGTCTATAGAAATTTCAAAGGGAAGAGAGTACAATTTCCATTCCAAAAAGGAAATAAGCAGATAGATAAGAGAGAATGCCATGACGAAGGTAAGGATAGAAAGACAAGAAAAGACAAGGATAGCACAATATTTTTATTTTATAAAATAAATTTTGAAGTTCTTCTTTTAACGACCATTCTAACTAGGTCACGTCCTACAGTCAAATTGGCTCTGATACCACCTCTGTCGGGCCCCCGGTTTACCAAACCCGGACCCTCTGTGTATTACTGCACTAATCCCAGATCAAAGCTAGTGCACACAGTTAAACAGAATGGAAAACATCACCATCAACGATTTATTACAATAATTAAGAGTACCGACCGACAGGTCTCATTATTACAAATGAGGTTTCGAGACCTTGCACACGAGAAATAAAGCGGAAGCAAAGATAAACTTGATGAAGACCCAGCAACACGCCACAGGCACTTGACTGGGGAAGCGCGACCTAAAGCTCCTGGAATCCTTCGTCGAAGCCGCCAGCGAAGTAGTCGAAGTCACCTTCTTGAGCTTCGTATTCCTCTGGTTATTATTTTTGAGTGTAGCATGTGAGTACATAAAGTACTCCGCAAGTCTTGGGAAAAATGCAATAGATGCAAGGCTTGACAAAGGAAGGCTATATGGTTCTTTTGCACAAAGCAATGTTTTAATTTCAATTACTACTAATTACTTTCAAAGGCATCATTTTAATAAAGTAATTGCTTTAACAGAACTAACACTAACTTTCTAGTGAAGGTTCCATCTACCAACACTAACCAACCAATTACAATTGGTCAAGTTTAAAACTGCGGGTTCCATCCACCCTCTCTGGCTCCAACCGCAAGGATACCCTTCCGAGAGTTCCCTCCACTCTCGGAATACAAAAATTTTGATTTTAAAACCAAAACCAAAAATCTACCATGTGAATGCATTCCTTGCCCGCCCTTGACCGTGGGCACGGCTATTCGAATAGTTTTACACTCTGCAGAGATTGTACAACTTTACCCACAAGAGATAAATTATCCTAAAAGTCAACACGCTTCCTTTGGCATGAGACCCAGATAAAATATCACAAAGCATTTACCTTACTCTAATCTAGCTAGATACCACCCGCTGAGGTTTCACCGCAGGTAGGCTAACTGCCCGAACCGAAGCCCCCTCTTGCACCATATGAGTACAGTAAATCTTTGTCCCTCACTGTGAATAACCAGTCCATCCCTGGCACCCACTTTCCACTGGTGGCACCTAAACTAGACTATCATAAGTTAGTCAGCTAGGTCGTACCCATATAGACTTGTGGTTGTACGGTTAATGCTCAGTCTGGACAAACACAAGCGTCGGTCCTTAATTGACTAGGGTGGAACATACACTTTACAAGATCTCGTGCTTCCTGCACCAACCATCCACCCTAATCTAAACCAACTTTCACATTTTAGTTTATTTTAAAAGAACAGTGGTAATTCCAATTACCACTAAATTTGTAAAAACAAGGGTATTACAATAATTCATAATTTCCCATTTGCAAGATTTATGAGGTATTCAATAGCATGGCTAAGCATTGTTCTACCTTTCTAATATCAACAATTAAATATATTACTCTTATTACTGAGTCAAAGGAATTTCTAGGGTTGCAAGGGAACATGGCAATCAACTTCAAGTGAGGGCATAACAAGGTTGGTTTAACTATTACCTTAAGATTTGAACTAATGTTTTATGTAAATAGCAATGCACATAATTTAAAATAATTAAAACATTTCAAAATCATAGGTTCAAGATGATCAAAGTAGACTTGCCATCTTGCAGGTTCTCTGGGTCTTCTTGCTGTTGGGTGGAGTGATCGTCGACAACGTTGGAATCTACGCGAGAAAAGACGAAGCAAACAAATCAAATAAATACAAAAAAATTCAAATAAAATCCAAAAATTCAAAAGAGGCCATATTTGGATAGGTTATGATTTTAGATGAATTTAGGAGAAAGAATCAATGGATTCGGAGTTCACACGAGGGAGAACGAATATCTGGAAGATCGGTTGGGAAAAGAAATTACTGAGATGATATTTGGGCCAAGGAAAATAGAATGGAGTTTATGGATATTTTTGCAAGGTTTGAATTTATATTTTGAAAGTGCACAGAAAATTTGGAATGGAACTGAGGCTTTGAAATTAAACTAGGTATTGGAATTTGAAATTTAAATATTTGAAATATCAAATAAATTTCAAATATTTGAAAGGATGGAAGGCATGGATAGTTTGGAATTTTTGATGAATTTAGAAATTTGAATGGGCTCAAACGGAGTTAGGATGAAGAAGAACGGGCTCCGGGAAGTTTAAAATCAGGAAAAAGGAAAAAGACTGATTTCTGGAATTATTTTTCTAAAGGAAATTGGAATTATTGCGTTAGCACTGAATTTCCTTTTTCGGCTGATTTATTTTCCAACGGGAAAACCCAGATTATGACGTCAGCCCCGGGGAGACCGACTGGCAGTGGGGCCCTGGTCCATGGACCAGGTCCACGGAGCCGGGGAAGGGGTGAGGTGGCCAGGGGCGCTGACGGGGCAGGGAGGCGCCGCGTTGGCGCTGAGGTGGCGCCGCATGGCTGCCACCTGGGCACGACGGGCGGGCGTGGCCGGTCGGCCGAGGCGGCGCTCTGGCCCGGGAAGCTCGCCGGCGCTCTGGCGGGCGGCGACCGGCGGCGAGAGCGGCAACGGGGAGAGGGGGCGACGGGGGTCTCAGGGGAGGGGTGCGGGCTCACCGACGGTGGCCGGAGACGGGCCGGCGACGAAGGAGGAGGCGGCGGCGCTCGGGTCTCACGCGGCGGCGGTGCTCCGGCGGCGAGGATGGGCGGCTGAGGCGTCCACGGGCTTCGCACGGGCGCGGTGAGGATGGTGGTGGGGTCGGCGAGGCGAGACACGGCCCGACTCGGTGGCAATTCCTCGCCGGAGCCAAATGCGGTGGCGGAGGAGTGTGCGCACGGCGCGAGGGCAGGGGAGCGGCCGAGAAGGAGAGAGGAGGGGAGGGGGAGGTAGGGCGGAGAGATGGGAGGCCAGTGGGGGCTTTTATAGGGGTCGGGGAGGGGAGGTCCGGCGGGGATCGCTCGCCATCGATTGCGGGCGGCGGTGATTGCGGAGAGGAACAGAAAGGAAAGCGCGGCCGAAGAAGGAAGGGGATCGGGGGGGGGGAGAAGAAGGAAAGGGCGCGGGTCGCACGGGCGGCGGATAAGGAAAGGAGACCCGGCGGGGCGAGGGGCGGCGGGGATGGCGCGGCCGAGCGGGAAGAGGGAGGCAGCGCGCGGACGGGGACGAAGCTGACAGGCGGGCCCAGCCTGTCAGCGGGGCTGAGAGGGGGAAGGAGCGGACGACTCCGATTGCGCCACGCAGAGAGGTGCGGATCGGACGGCCGAGCGGGGAGAGGGGGCGGACGAGTGGATGGGCCGGCGCGCGGGGCAATCGAGCCATCCGGGCCGGACGCGTGGCGAGCGCGGGAGAGGTGAAGGCGGATCCGGGCGGCGACGTGGACAGTCATCCGGCCGTCCACGTGGCGGACGGAGGGAGGGGGGTTGGGATTTTTATTTTTGATTTTAATTTCAAATTTTCAGAAATTGCTAGGAAATTCATTTAGCCTCAGAAAAATATGAAAAAACCTCCAAAAATTCCAGAAAAATTCACAGAAGCTCCTGGACATATTTTGGACTAAATAAAATTATTTCCAACTAAGTTTGGTATTTAATTTTCATATTTTAAAATACCCTTTTAACTTGTAAAAATTGGTTTTAAACTCTAGAAAATCCAGAAAATCAAATAAAAGCTAAATAACTCCAACTAATTAATTTGAATTAGGATTTTTATAGAAATTCAAAATATCTTTTTATTTAACAATATTTTTAGGTTTTACCTAAAATACTTTTCAAACCTAGCTTTTCAAAAATAGAAATTCAGGGCAAATCCAAATAAAACTCAAATACTTTAAAATAATTAATTTGAATTTAAAATTTTCAAAAAGCAAATTTTTTTGGGATGTTACAGTATTCCTTACCGTACTCTTCTTTTAGTCTCAGTGTGGAAACCATTGGTGCGAATGTTCTTAAAACTTAGGAGAGTTCAAGTCGATTCTGGGTACAATAAGGCTTCTCCAATGACCAAAGTTGTGCCCATTGTGGCTCTTCCTGAACCAATTATACATGCATCGCTTCTGGCGATTGTCGTAAGGCTGCCAGTGCTCTTACGAATCGACTGAAAATACTTAATCTCTCTTAAGATGATATGCGTTGTGCCGCTGCTAGTTAAGCACACTTCCTTCATAGGGCGCTACACGTGTTCTAATATAGGGTATTTATTAACATGTATGAGAAGGCAATCAACACATAAATAAAATACGTCAATATCAGAACATATCATGCCATCATAAACTGAATAAATGAATGAATTCTTCAAAAATCATCCAACCATCACGAGAAAATAACAATTCTTAAGTACCATTGAGAGACCATGTGGTCGTGCTCCATGAGAGTGATGAGTAATTGACAAAGGTTTAGGTCAGTCGAGTTTGGTTTGAGTGGTTCGGAGTCGAGTCGTTGCGTGGCGCAATCGGGCTCGGTCGGACTTTGGTCAAATCTGGTCATTTGGGTTTAGGATGCATATTCTAATGTTTTGACAGGTTTTGACTTCATCTGTGGTAAGTGTAATAGTATTTACGCTTTCATGTGTCGAGCGGTGCTATTTGACGTGTTTCTTGTCTATGTGACTGCAGGACGTCGAGTTGGAGTCGTGGCGAGACACGGTGGACCGGACTAGGCGCAGGTGGCGCTGAGGTCAGAACGGTCGGGATGTGTCGAAGACGACGTGGACTCGAGGTGGTTGCGAGGCGTGCGAGGCAAGGAGCGCGGAAGCTTCCCGGAAGGTGCAGAAGGGGCGAATCGGGAAATTCGCAAGGCTGCACACGCGGGAGCGGGCTCCGTTGGACGTAGCGGGCGTAACGGGGCGGAGGCCCGTTAGCCAGGCGCTATAAAAGGAGAGGAGGGGCTGCATGCCCTCTTTGAGCACTTGGGTAGAATTAGGGTTTTAGAGTCAAAAGAAGCTTTGGTGGCTTGCTTTGGCTTTAGGGCTTTAGTTGGTGAGTTGGTGGAGAAGGCAGAGAGTGCTCCCTCTGTCCACCTTCGATGTGTTCTAGGTGATAGAACAGGGTGTGTGTTGTGTTCTTCCTCCCTCCATGAATGATGAGTGTGTGCTCTTGAGTTGGGAGAGTGAGGAGATGGATTGAGAGGTTGTAATCCTTCCTTTGTATCAAGACGGGGTATCGGGACTCCTCTGTTTTCCCTGTGAATCAATGAATGAAAATCTGGAGTTTTGAGTTCTATGTTCGTAGCCTCTGTTCTTCTTTTTCCCATTTCTTGATTTTCATTGTCTTGAGTTCTTGCTTGCTGGGATTGGCCAAAATGGGTTGCTATGACATGGGTGATGCTCAAAAGCCATTTGGCTATTTAATCCCAAGAGCAAACGGAGTTTGATTCTCAGTTTTCTCTTTGAGCCCTCTGTGTTCTTGTTCTTCGTTTCTTGGTTTTGGTCCAGATTTTGACTCTCTTGTTAAGATGGCTTGAAATTTGGTATGAAGAGTCCAGAGGCTATTATTTAGCTTCCCTCAAAATTTCATAGCCAAAGGATCAACGGTTGGGGAGTTATTCGGATTTTGGCTCGGTTCTTGCAAGATTTCAGATTTTTACCCAAATCTGAAATTCTTGATTCTTGGAGTGGATTTCTTGTTATTGGTTCTTGGCTTAGTCTTCTGGGAGTGTTCCCTAGCTATCCTCAAAGTTTCTCAAGCCAAGAATCCAAGAATCGGTGCGAATCTCTCAATTTTCTGAATTTCCTGTTTGCTGTTTTTCTCGAGAGGTACTACCGCTCGGGGAGCGGTACTACCGCTCAGCGGTACTACCGCCCGTCACAGCGGTACTACCGCTTAGCGGTACTACCGCCCGTCACAGCGGTACTACCGCTTGAGGCCAGTTTTTTCCCGATTTGAGTTTTCTCGCTTGCTGGTCTCTGTATTTGTGTTTTTCCTGCTGCTGGGGTATCTTGTGAGCACTGGTCTTCTACCTTCATAGCTTCCATAGCTATTGAAGAAGAAGATACTCTTTGGGGGCGATTTTAGAGATCGACATTCACCCCCCCTCTGTCGCCATTTCGGTCCAACAATTGGTATCAGAGCCGGTTAGCTCTAATCAATAGATCTTAACCGGTCTCAAGAGCCATGGCGACGGACAAGTACTCGACCAAGCCGCCCGTTTTCGATGGCATGGATTACCCCTTCTGGAAGAGCCGAATGGAGACATACATCCAGGCTCAGGGGTACGCCATCTGGCGCAAGGTCAAGGTCCGGTTTGTTGTTCCTGCCGATGAGAACATCAATGCTGGAAATATGCATGATGTTGAGGCGAACGCTAAGGCAAGGAACATCATTATCCAGGGCCTGAGTCGTAGTGAGTTTGACCGCATCTCTCATCTTTCGTCCGCCTTCGATATTTGGGAGACCCTCGATGCTTACCATGAGGGCACCACCCAAATAAAGACGGTGCGACAGGACCAGTTCAAGCGTGAGTACAACAAGTTCGAAATGCACGCTGGCGAGTCCTTAGATGAGTGCTTTGCGCGATTTCACAAGATCTTGAGCAACCTCCGAGCGGTCGGTCTCACCTACCCCGACTCGGACAACGCTCGTCAGATGCTCGCTGCACTCGATCTTCGTGTTTGGGAGATGAAAGTGACCACCATCAAAGACACGACAGACCTCTCGACCCTGACTCTTGACGCGTTGTACTCGCGCCTCAAGACTCACGAGATTGACGTTGTCTCTCGTCGGTCGAAGTCACAGTCGATGGCTTTGGTCACCGATCCCAGTTCTGCTTCTGGTCTCTCTTCTGATTCTTCTTGCGGTTTTTCCCTCGCTGCTCTCTGTGACATAACTGATGATCAGTTAGAGCAGCTTGCGGATGATCAGCTGGCCCTCCTAGCCCGAAGGTTTTCACATGCCTACAAGGGTAGGAGAGACAGAAAGAGAGGAGGACCCGTGATTTGCTTCGAGTGTGGTGGCCCCAACCACATTCGGGCAAACTGCCCCAAGCTGGAGAAGGGCAAGAACGACTACGGCGGTTCGAGCAAGATCGACTACACCGACAAGAACCGCAACAAGAAGCCTCCAGCTCCGACGCCGGGAAAGAAGAAGTTCCGCAACTTCGGGAAGGCCAAGAAGCTCTTCCACCGCGTCCTCACCGCGTTCGACGACCTCGACCTCAGCGAGGTGGAGGGATGGAGCGACGACGACGGGACGGGTGACCAAGAGCCCAAGGATGGCGGCAACGACTTCTCCGGCATGTGCTTCATGGCCCTCGAGGGCGAACTCAGCGACAGCGAGCTGTACTCCGACTCGGACGAGGTATGTCCCTCCTATGACCAACTTAATGAAGCTTTCCTTAAGCTAGGAGGATTTCATGCTAGATCTAGAGCTAGATGTAGCGAGTTGGAGAAGGACGTAGATAGACTGTCACGGGAGCTTACTTCACTTACATCTGCTCCCTCCCGTGATGACTGTGATACATGCTCTGCTTTGCTGGTTGATATGGAGAAATTAAGGACCTCGCATGATAGTGTGTCCTCTGAGCTTGATATTGTTAAGGTGGAGAATGTTAGTCTGCTTGCTGAGTTAGAGTTGAGTAGGATGGCTGTTACCCTACTTACTACTGATGAGACTACTTCTCCCACCTCATGTGAGGTTAAGGACATTGCTGCTAGAGGACCTTATGCCATGCTCCTTGATCTGCCCGAGTCTTGTGAAAATTGCAATAATTTAAAGATGAACCTAAAACGGGCAGATCACAAGATTGCTGAGTTGAGTGCTTCTTTACTTGAGCCTATTGATTCATGTTTGAACTGTCCAAAGTTAACTGCTGAACTTGAATCTGTCTCAAAACAGTTTCAAGAAATGATTGACAACAACAAGAAAATGGCTCAATATGCGACTAAGGATCCTGTTAGCTCACCATGCATTAGTTGTGATAAACTAAAACTTGAACTCGTTGCTTTGAATGACAAGTGTGTGAAGCTAACTAAGGACCTACTAGAGAAGCCACAATCTGGTTGTGATGTGATTGATGGTGTGGGGGAGAAGCCCCAGGGTAAGGGTGAGACGCCTAGAGACGCGAACCAACCTGCTAGTAGTAGGACTGTCCCCTCAGAGTCGGCTGTGCGTGCACAAGCCATTCCTTCCTCTACTGTTGGTTCTTCTTCTGCTCCCTTACCTCCTGCTGTTCCCTCTTCTCCCTGCTCTTCTTGCACCTCTCTCTTTCGGGAGTGTCAGTACCTTATGAACACTCTCGAGAGATTTGTAGGCGGCAAGAAGAAGCTTAATCTTATTCTAGACCAGTCCAAGATTTGCAGATTTAATCAGGGTCTAGGATATGACTATCATGAGGATATGAGGAAGCATCCACCTGCTGTGCTCAGACCCATAGCACCAGGTGTGATCGAGACCGAGCCCAGGACCGAGAAAGTCCAATTTAAGTCAGCGGGCTATGTCCAGGGGATTTCTGACAGCAAGGTGATTGCACCTGCTGCTTCGGCCTCTCAGAAGGCGAAGCCTGACCGTGCTACTTCTACCTCTCAGAGGATGAAGTATCACTGCACCTTCTGTCAGAAGGATGGACACACGGTTGATCGATGCTTCAGGCGCGCCAAGATTGCGCGTAGAGACCGTGTTGAGTCTCCTAGGCGTATTCAGGGTCAGCCCCAGATCCTGAGTGCACCTAGGACCAGCACGAGGTCTAGGTTTACTGCTGTTGATGGGTTTGGGCAGCATCGAGGACTTGGTTTTTCTGAGTCTTCTGTTTTTCGTCCTCATGCTGCTCCTGGTCATGACTTCCGCCGTCCTGAGGGTACATCTCGTTTCCCCCGTCGAGACAGTTACCCGCGACGTGTTCAGCGTGTTGCCGGTGTTCCGACTCGCTCTCCCGTAGCAGTTGGACCCCGCAACAGCTTCAGGTCTGCTCACAGACCTTCTGCTTCTTTGAGTCATGGAGAGCGTAGGGTAGATAGAGGTCAGTCGTGCTTGACTACTTCATCTGCTCGACGTGTTGTTCAGTATTGGGTGCCAAAATCACTTTTGATTTATCCCAGTACTGAGACTTTACTCTCTTGTTGACTCAGGTTCGCCGGGCAGGGAAGGGAAAGGTTTGGCTCGTCGACTCCGGGTGTTCACGACACATGACCGGAGATTCCCGTTGGTTTTCTTCCCTTGCCCGCGCTCCAGGTGATGAGACGATCACCTTCGGAGACGCTTCATCTGGGCGCGTCATCGCCAAAGGTACTGTGCGCATTAATGATTCTTTCATTTTGAAAGATGTTGCCTTGGTTAGTAAGCTGCAGTACAATTTGCTTTCAGTCTCTCAGCTTACCGATGACGGTTTCGAGGTAAGCTTTAAGAAAAATGCTTGTAAAATTCTTGATTCTTCGGGTAGTCTAGTTTGCGGGATTTCTCGTTATGGGAGGATCTTTCGTGCTGATTTTTCTGAGTCTTCTGGTGATCCTCTCAGGTGTTTAGTTGCTTCTGAGTCCCGCGACCTTTCTTTCTGGCATAGGAGACTTGGTCATATCGGATTTGATCATTTGACCCGAGTTAGCGGCCACGATCTCATTCGTGGTCTGCCGAAACTCAAGATGGTCAAAGACCTTGTTTGCTCTCCATGCCGGCACGGCAAGATGGTTGCCGCTTCTCACCCTCCGGTCACAGTTACTATGACCGATGCACCGGGACAGCTGCTCCACATGGACACAGTTGGACCAGCTCGAGTGCAGTCAGCAGGAGGGAAGTGGTATGTTCTTGTTGTGGTCGATGACTTCTCGAGGTATTCTTGGGTGTTTTTCTTAGCCTCGAAGGATGAGACGTTTTCGCATTTCCGAGGTCTTTTCAGTAGGCTTTCTGTAGAGCTCCCAGGTGCCTTACGAGCGATCCGCAGTGACAATGGCACGGAGTTCAAGAATTCCTACTTTGAGAGTTTCTGTGGTGAGACAGGTGTAGAGCACCAGTTCTCTTCTCCATACGTCCCTCAGCAGAATGGCGTTGTGGAGAGGAAGAACCGTACCTTGGTCGAGATGGCCAGGACGATGCTTGATGAGTACTCTACACCGCGGAAGTTTTGGGCTGAGGCTATAGCCACCGCGTGCCATGTCTCAAATCGAGTTTTTCTTCGGGCACACTTGCACCGCACTTCTTATGAGCTGAGATATGGGCGAAAGCCTAACGTCTCTCATTTTCGTGTGTTTGGTTGCAAGTGCTTTGTTTTGATGTCCGGGAACCTAGACAAGTTCGAGTCACGTTCTTGTGATGGAATCTTTCTAGGTTACTCGCCTTCTTCGCGGGCTTATAGGGTCTGGAACTGCGAGTCTAGTAAAATGGTAGAGACCTGTGAGGTGACCTTTGACGAGGCCAGTCCGGGGACTAGGCCCGATATCTCAGGTTCTTTAGAGCAGTCCGAGACCATCTTTGTGGATGATGAGGATGATGGAGACGACGGTTGTCTACCTGATCCTGTCCCTCATCCACCCCTTGAGGTGCCGTCTTCCACCGCACCTCGAGGTGATCAGCCCATGCCTTCTGCTTCTTCTGGAGCTGGTGGCTCTGTTCCTACCTCGTCAGCTCACGAGGTAGAGGCCACTTCTTCATCTCATCCTGGACCTCCTAGACATATCCAGAAAGCTCATCCTTCAGAGCAGATCATTGGAGACCTTTTCGAGCGTGTAACCCGCTCAAAATCTGGCTTATCTCAATTCTGTCTCCATTCTGCTTTCATTGCCTCCTTTGAGCCCAAAGATGTCTCTCATGCTTTATCTGATGAGTCTTGGGTCAATGCCATGCATGAGGAGCTAGAAAATTTCGAGAGGAACAAGGTCTGGTCGCTTGTCGAGCCCCCGCGAGGTCACAATATTATTGGGACTAAGTGGGTGTTCAAGAACAAGCAGAGCGAGGATGGAGTGGTTATTCGAAACAAGGCTAGACTGGTTGCTCAGGGGTTTTCCCAGGTTGAGGGTCTAGACTTCGAGGAGACCTTTGCCCCTGTAGCTCGACTTGAGGCCATTAGAATCCTGCTTGCCTTTGCAGCTTCTAAGGGTTTCAAGCTCTACCAGATGGACGTCAAGAGTGCCTTCCTTAATGGAGTCATTGAGGAAGAAGTTTACGTCAGACAGCCTCCTGGTTTCGAAAACCCCAAATACCCAAACCATGTCTTCAAGCTTTCGAAAGCGTTGTATGGACTTAAGCAGGCCCCCAGGGCTTGGTATGAGAGGCTTAAGTCCTACTTGTTGAGTCATGGGTTTAAAATGGGTAAAGTTGATAAGACCTTGTTCATCCGCCGGCTTGGCGCTGACCTTCTGCTCGTCCAGATCTATGTCGATGACATTATCTTTGGCGGCTCTTCCCATACTCTGGTTTCCCAGTTCTCGGATGTCATGAGCACCGAGTTTGAAATGAGTATGATGGGTGAGTTGACCTTCTTCCTTGGCTTCCAAATTAAGCAGACTCGGGAGGGTACATTTCTTCATCAAGGAAAGTACACTCGTGACCTCCTGAAGCGCTTCGATATGAGTGATGGTAAGCCGGTGTCAACTCCCATGGCTTCGACAGCCTATCTTGACCCAGATGAGGATGGCGAGCCAGTTGATCAGAAAGAGTTCAGAAGTATGATCGGCTCCCTTCTTTACCTCACCGCCTCGAGACCAGACATACACTTCTCAGTGTGTCTGTGTGCTCGCTTTCAGGCTTCTCCTCGCGTATCTCACCGCCAGGCGGTGAAGCGCATCTTTCGGTACCTTCGAGCTACCATTGACTATGGTATCTGGTACTCTTCCTCTTCTTGTCTTTCCTTGAGAGCCTTCTCGGATGCAGATTTTGCCGGCTGTAGGATAGATAGGAAGAGCACTTCTGGCACTTGCCAATTCATTGGCACTTCTCTCGTTTCCTGGTCTTCGAGGAAGCAGTCCGGTGTTGCACAGTCCACTGCAGAGGCCGAGTACGTTGCTGCTGCCAGTTGTTGCAGCCAGGTGCTTTGGATGGCTTCGACCCTGCGGGACTTTGGGTTAGTTATCGACAGTGTTCCACTCTTTTGTGATAACACTTCTGCGATTAACATTGCTAAGAACCCAGTGCAACACTCTCGGACCAAACACATTGATATCCGTTTCCACTTCCTTAGAGACCATGTAGAGAAGGGTGATATAGTGCTCCAGTTTGTGGAGAGTGACCACCAGTTGGCTGACATTTTCACCAAGCCTTTGGACAGTTCGAGGTTTTCAGCTCTGCGGGGAGAGCTTGGGGTGGTTTGTCCTTACGGACTGTAGTGAGGGGGAGCTTGGGCTTTACTGCTTTACTATATTGATTATGCTTCTGTCTCATTTCTGTTGCATTGCACTCGGGGTGCATTTGGGTTTAGTCCTTCCAGCATAGGTTAGAGTGCTTCTCTTGCCGAGATGCTTAGACTTCTAACTCTTATCTTGTGCTTTTAGGATTAGCTGCTTCTTATCTCACTAGGTCGAGCTCACTCACTTCTTGTAGGTTCTAGCGAGGGTTGGGCCACCCTCGGGTAGACAGGGTACGTGTTTGCTCTCTAGTGTGTGATTTACTGTTAGCTGATTGTCCTGGAGTCATATGGGGTAGATGAGAGTCAGTCTGAGCCATAGTTGTCTCTATATCTTATCTATGCTTTAAGGACTGCCTGTTTTGGTTTTATTTGTCAGCTTCTCGATTTATTGCTTTGGTTCAGGGAGAGTTCATTTGGGAGCTTCTGGAGCTTAATTGTGACTTAACTCAACTTGAACTAAAAGTTGCATGTCATGTTGAGGGGGAGCTGGATTTTTTTTTCGCATTTTAGCATTTCGCATTGTAATATAACTACATTGAGCCTTGATTATTATCCTGCTATGACATGTTTACAATGCTTTACACCTTGCCATGATTTGTGCCCTATATGCTAGATTGATCATGACTTCATATGTGTAGACTAGCTTTTACCATGATAAGTTAATTAAAATTGCCCAACTTGAAGTAAAACCTGTCATGCTAGCATTTGAGTTTAGTCTTTCTGGAGTTATCTCTTTATGATTCATGCCATGTCAACTAGGCTTAGCTGAGCGTTGAATCTTTTATTGAGCCTTAGATTGAGCTATTTTAGTCTCTTGATGTAGCATGAGGTAGTACAATATGTTAAAAAAAAAGAAAGGATCTCTCTTGTGCGAAAAAAACTGATTTCACCAATCCTTTCTCATGAGACGGCTTGCCATTGCACAAGGCATGAACTCAGGGGGAGTTTTGGATGACCTAGACTATCTTCTTAAGCTTTTTGCTTGGAGTAGTCGCATAAGGCTTGAGATCTAGCACATAAACAAAATTTGGGTTAGAAACGACCATGAGCTTTACAAAGACAATGTCTTATGTGCTCAAATTGCTTAAGCTACAAAAAGAACCAAGTACTTGCGCCAATGTTTCATTCTTGAGCATAGCACTCTAGTTGGTCTCAATATTAGCTTCTTGGTTCCGCTTAGCTTACTTGACATGGTCGGCATCATCCTTGGGTATCTCTAGTTAGACTTTACCTCTTGATGACTTGGCATTCTCACTTAATGCACTATATTTCAGTTTGTCATCTATGTGTTCTAGCTAGCTTATACATGTCAGGTCATGATCTAGATAGCTTTTTATAGAGTTATGGCTTGGTGTATCTCATTATGGTCAATATGGATAATTCTCATGGCTCTAAATGCTTAATTAAACAAACTTCAGCCATATTCATCCATTGACATGTCATATTCTCTCTATTGCATCTTGATGCGTTTATTGCCAAAAGGGGGAGAATAGAGAAGAAAAAGTCTGTTGGGAACAGTTTAGAGCTTTGTAGATCAATTTGCTCTTTCAGTTGTTGCTCTAGTGTTCCTTCTGTCGACATGGTCATTAGCTTCATTTCATTCTTTGGACCATGTTGGATTCTTCAAAATCAAACTCTTCTTATTGCTTTTTCTGCGTTTGTCAATAGACTCATCAAGGGGGAGATTGAGAGACCATGTGGTCGTGCTCCATGAGAGTGATGAGTAATTGACAAAGGTTTAGGTCAGTCGAGTTTGGTTTGAGTGGTTCGGAGTCGAGTCGTTGCGTGGCGCAATCGGGCTCGGTCGGACTTTGGTCAAATCTGGTCATTTGGGTTTAGGATGCATATTCTAATGTTTTGACAGGTTTTGACTTCATCTGTGGTAAGTGTAATAGTATTTACGCTTTCATGTGTCGAGCGGTGCTATTTGACGTGTTTCTTGTCTATGTGACTGCAGGACGTCGAGTTGGAGTCGTGGCGAGACACGGTGGACCGGACTAGGCGCAGGTGGCGCTGAGGTCAGAACGGTCGGGATGTGTCGAAGACGACGTGGACTCGAGGTGGTTGCGAGGCGTGCGAGGCAAGGAGCGCGGAAGCTTCCCGGAAGGTGCAGAAGGGGCGAATCGGGAAATTCGCAAGGCTGCACACGCGGGAGCGGGCTCCGTTGGACGTAGCGGGCGTAACGGGGCGGAGGCCCGTTAGCCAGGCGCTATAAAAGGAGAGGAGGGGCTGCATGCCCTCTTTGAGCACTTGGGTAGAATTAGGGTTTTAGAGTCAAAAGAAGCTTTGGTGGCTTGCTTTGGCTTTAGGGCTTTAGTTGGTGAGTTGGTGGAGAAGGCAGAGAGTGCTCCCTCTGTCCACCTTCGATGTGTTCTAGGTGATAGAACAGGGTGTGTGTTGTGTTCTTCCTCCCTCCATGAATGATGAGTGTGTGCTCTTGAGTTGGGAGAGTGAGGAGATGGATTGAGAGGTTGTAATCCTTTCTTTGTATCAAGACGGGGTATCGGGACTCCTCTGTTTTCCCTGTGAATCAATGAATGAAAATCTGGAGTTTTGAGTTCTATGTTCGTAGCCTCTGTTCTTCTTTTTCCCATTTCTTGATTTTCATTGTCTTGAGTTCTTGCTTGCTGGGATTGGCCAAAATGGGTTGCTATGACATGGGTGATGCTCAAAAGCCATTTGGCTATTTAATCCCAAGAGCAAACGGAGTTTGATTCTCAGTTTTCTCTTTGAGCCCTCTGTGTTCTTGTTCTTCGTTTCTTGGTTTTGGTCCAGATTTTGACTCTCTTGTTAAGATGGCTTGAAATTTGGTATGAAGAGTCCAGAGGCTATTATTTAGCTTCCCTCAAAATTTCATAGCCAAAGGATCAACGGTTGGGGAGTTATTCGGATTTTGGCTCGGTTCTTGCAAGATTTCAGATTTTTACCCAAATCTGAAATTCTTGATTCTTGGAGTGGATTTCTTGTTATTGGTTCTTGGCTTAGTCTTCTGGGAGTGTTCCCTAGCTATCCTCAAAGTTTCTCAAGCCAAGAATCCAAGAATCGGTGCGAATCTCTCAATTTTCTGAATTTCCTGTTTGCTGTTTTTCTCGAGAGGTACTACCGCTCGGGGAGCGGTACTACCGCTCAGCGGTACTACCGCCCGTCACAGCGGTACTACCGCTTAGCGGTACTACCGCCCGTCACAGCGGTACTACCGCTTGAGGCCAGTTTTTTCCCGATTTGAGTTTTCTCGCTTGCTGGTCTCTGTATTTGTGTTTTTCCTGCTGCTGGGGTATCTTGTGAGCACTGGTCTTCTACCTTCATAGCTTCCATAGCTATTGAAGAAGAAGATACTCTTTGGGGGCGATTTTAGAGATCGACATTCACCCCCCCTCTGTCGCCATTTCGGTCCAACAATTGGTATCAGAGCCGGTTAGCTCTAATCAATAGATCTTAACCGGTCTCAAGAGCCATGGCGACGGACAAGTACTCGACCAAGCCGCCCGTTTTCGATGGCATGGATTACCCCTTCTGGAAGAGCCGAATGGAGACATACATCCAGGCTCAGGGGTACGCCATCTGGCGCAAGGTCAAGGTCCGGTTTGTTGTTCCTGCCGATGAGAACATCAATGCTGGAAATATGCATGATGTTGAGGCGAACGCTAAGGCAAGGAACATCATTATCCAGGGCCTGAGTCGTAGTGAGTTTGACCGCATCTCTCATCTTTCGTCTGCCTTCGATATTTGGGAGACCCTCGATGCTTACCATGAGGGCACCACCCAAATAAAGACGGTGCGACAGGACCAGTTCAAGCGTGAGTACAACAAGTTCGAAATGCACGCTGGCGAGTCCTTAGATGAGTGCTTTGCGCGATTTCACAAGATCTTGAGCAACCTCCGAGCGGTCGGTCTCACCTACCCCGACTCGGACAACGCTCGTCAGATGCTCGCTGCACTCGATCTTCGTGTTTGGGAGATGAAAGTGACCACCATCAAAGACACGACAGACCTCTCGACCCTGACTCTTGACGCGTTGTACTCGCGCCTCAAGACTCACGAGATTGACGTTGTCTCTCGTCGGTCGAAGTCACAGTCGATGGCTTTGGTCACCGATCCCAGTTCTGCTTCTGGTCTCTCTTCTGATTCTTCTTGCGGTTTTTCCCTCGCTGCTCTCTGTGACATAACTGATGATCAGTTAGAGCAGCTTGCGGATGATCAGCTGGCCCTCCTAGCCCGAAGGTTTTCACATGCCTACAAGGGTAGGAGAGACAGAAAGAGAGGAGGACCCGTGATTTGCTTCGAGTGTGGTGGCCCCAACCACATTCGGGCAAACTGCCCCAAGCTGGAGAAGGGCAAGAACGACTACGGCGGTTCGAGCAAGATCGACTACACCGACAAGAACCGCAACAAGAAGCCTCCAGCTCCGACGCCGGGAAAGAAGAAGTTCCGCAACTTCGGGAAGGCCAAGAAGCTCTTCCACCGCGTCCTCACCGCGTTCGACGACCTCGACCTCAGCGAGGTGGAGGGATGGAGCGACGACGACGGGACGGGTGACCAAGAGCCCAAGGATGGCGGCAACGACTTCTCCGGCATGTGCTTCATGGCCCTCGAGGGCGAACTCAGCGACAGCGAGCTGTACTCCGACTCGGACGAGGTATGTCCCTCCTATGACCAACTTAATGAAGCTTTCCTTAAGCTAGGAGGATTTCATGCTAGATCTAGAGCTAAATGTAGCGAGTTGGAGAAGGAAGTAGATAGACTGTCACGGGAGCTTACTTCACTTACATCTGCTCCCTCCCGTGATGACTGTGATACATGCTCTGCTTTGCTGGTTGATATGGAGAAATTAAGGCAAACTTCCCCGACCGTCTTAAAGTCGACAAACTTCAGTATGATCCACTCTTACTCTGCTTGAGGAAGAATAATGTATTTTAGCCTCTCAAACCGCTTCTTGAATGCGGTCCAGAGTGCTTGTGCGCTTTTCTTCACCATATACTCATTCTTGAGAGTGAGGCAGAGGTGGTGCCTGAGAAAATGAAGTGCCTGATCATTCTCCTCAGGTTTGGGTTGAGCGTCATTCAGTCCGGCAATCCCAATAGCAGCGCGGAGCTTCCTGGCTCCAAGCACAATCTTGACATCGGATGCCTATGTCAGATAGTTTTGGCCATGCTAGGCCAGCTCCTCGAACTCCCAGTTCGTGATGCTAGTCATCTAAATGTGTATAAGTCTACTGCTGGTAGACATGCACGGAATAATTTACTGTGGGTAAATAAATGGTACAATAAGTTTTCGTAATGTTTCATAATTTTTCATGTATTTTCTATAATTTTACTGCTAATTTCAGTGATTAAAAGCAATTTTCAGCAATTACGATTAACCAAAACAGTAAATAAATACAGAAAATACATAAAACAGTAATGGCATAAATAAATAGGCTTCAAATGCTAAAAATTATTCAAAATTCGGATTACCGAGGCCCTTTTATGCAAGAATATAAAATTTCAGTGAATTCTGCATCACGCAATTTTCTGATTTACCGAGGGGTTTTTTGCAAAATTCTGGACCCACTCGTAAATTTGAGGACCTACTGGTAATTTTTGGAACTACCAATGCCCTTGTGCAAAATTTCGAGACTTAAATGCAAGTTCTAGGGCCTTTTGGTCATTTCTAGAAAACTCTGAGGGGTTTTTTTTCTCTAAAAATTAGCCACCCCACCCTGCCGGGCCCCCTTCTTTTTTTATTTTTAATTTCGGCCCATCGTTTATCTCCCCCCCCCCGCCCAGCCCATCACGCCCCGGTCGACCTTCTTCGGCTAAAGCCCGTCGGCCGGTCCGTTTAGCCCACTGGCCCACACGGCCGGCTAAAGCCCCCATGCCCCGGCTACTAGGGTTTCCCCTTTGCCCACCTTCAATGTGGCGGCGGCGGCTGTAGCTGGGTGTGAGCCAGCATTTGGGCCGGGCGATGGAGTGGGGCCGGCCGGCCTTGGGGCGCGCATCAATCGGCGGAGCCGGACGGCAACCGAGCTATGGCGGGGCGGATGCGGCGGACCGGCGGTGAGCAAGTGCCGGCTACGAGCGGGCGCGGCGGCATGGGAAACCGAGCGGCGGTCGGTGCGAGGTGGCCGGCCGGGCACATACGGATGCGGGGCCGGCTTCGGGCGGCGCGGTGCTTCGGTCAACACGTCGGAAGACGGTGGCGCAAGGCGGCGGAGGCCAAGCGGTCGGATGGTCGGCGCCATGTGGTCGGTGGCCATGGCGGCCTGGTGGCACGTGCGGGCGCGAAACCGAGGCGGCTGGAGGGCGCTGAAGCCGAGGCGAGCGCGCGGCTGCGGGCCGGCGGTGCACTGCAGTGGGGAGGCGGGGCGGCCAGGGTGGCGCGAACTGGGCTGCGCACGGCCGAGGCAGGGCCGATTTTAGCAAGCGTCGGCAGCTTCAGGCCATTACGTGCACATGCGGGTGCGTGCGGTCGGGGCCGACGGCGGCGTGCAGCTGCGGGAGGTGCGTGGCCGCGTGCGGGCGGCAGGCGGAGAAGCCGAGGCGCAGCGGCTTCAGGCCGGGTGCGGGCGTTGCAGGCCGGCGAGAGGACGGCCGGCTTCAGGCCGGGCCGAGGGGTCGATCAACGGCGCCCATACGGCAGTTGGCCGGCGGCTGCAGGTCGGCGGTCATTTTTCTTTGTGTAATGGCCGAATCAGAGAATCATTTTCTTTTTCTCGTGCATTGATCGTGCGAAAACAAGCAAAACCCATGCAAAATTTCGTTTCCAATATATGATGCAATCAACATCTACCTCGTTTCGCAATCTACCGATCGACATTGTGCCGGCGATTTCAGATCTGCTCGTGGTAGATTTGGGGCGGATTTGCATCGTTTCTAATCTACAATGCAATCAATATCTACCCCGTTTCACAATCTACCGATCGGCATTGTGCCGGCGACTTCAAGTCTGCTCGCGGTAGATTAGGGTGGATTTGCACCGTAGAGATTCAATCTAGAACGCGAAAAGAAAATACAAATTCAAAAGCGATCTAAAAAATTCAATCTGTGCTTCGATGATTACCTCGTTCACCAGAGCGAAGTCGTGCTGATAACGTGTTGAGGAACCGTCGCTGGCGACCAGTTCGAGCGATTCCTCTGTTTAGAACAAGAATGAATCAATCACAGAATCACAGAATAATAGATTGAACACACAGAGAGAGATAAAGGGAACTCCTGGTCTTTCTTTATTACTTTAATTCATGTGTACATAATGAGGGGGTCTAGGTCCCTATTTATAGTCTTCGGTGGGGTGCCCAAATATGTTAAGACTCTGGCCGTAGGCCTAGTTTCCTAACAGTTTGGATCTTGGGCTTTAGCGAAATCAGATTTTATTAAAAATGCTTGGTCAGATAGGATAGAACCAGGATAACAAAAATCGGTTTTTACTGAAACTTAGATTATCGGTTTATGATAAACCCCTCCCACCTGTTTTTCACGAATAAAACACCTAGAATAATTGGAAGCTTCTTTTGCGAGGAAAAGAGTTTATCAGTTACAACAACTTAAATCCATATTGCTAAAAATAAAAATGCTGTTTAGCGTAACCTATTTAAAAAATCTGACATCCAATTGGCCACTAAGACTGCCGTGCGGCGAGAGGCCGGTGTAAGTTTAATATGGAGCTCAATGGAGTTACTCCTGGTGAGGCCGGACAGGAAGGTGGCTCCGGCTATGTGTGGAGTACAGACAAGTAAAGTGCGCCTCTCCCTTGAAAACCCTTTGTTTTTCTTAAGAAGCATTGGATCATGCGACTACTTACAAATTTTTTTATTAAATCTCTATTTAACAGCAAGAGGTATCTACTGCTGTCTATGACTAGACTAACATCCCTAGTAATGGTTTACCAAGCTCGTGGCAAAGCATGCACCATATACACGAGGCTCATAAGATGGGTCAGTCTTGTATCCCCTCCAAAACCCTTGTTTTTCTTAAGAAACACTAAGCATGCGACTACTTACAAAATTGTTTTATTAATATATATTTAACAACAAGCGGTATCAGCCGCTGTATAGGACTAGACTATTTGCCCATTCATTTTAGCTTTTTTTAGCGGCTTCTGACTTTCAACTATTGATTTTTTAGGTATGCTTATTGATACGCTTTGCCCGATTTGTTGTAGACTGGATGAGTGTGGCAGACATCTTTTTCCTGAACTGTAAGCATGTGAAGGCGAGGTGGCGTGCACACGGCCTTGAGGAGATAAGAATCCAACTTCAACGGTGTCCCTTGGCAAAATTGATGATTAGCTGCTTGTCAGCAATGTCTGAAGAGCAGTGCCTGAAGAGTGTTGTTTTCCTTTGGTGCTGGTGGGGAGACCGGAATATATCAAATGCAGGCGAACCCTATGCAAGTGTGGAAGAATTTCAATTCAATGTGCTTTTCTGGGGAGTGATTCTAAAGGAGGATGGGGTTTCATTGCTCAGGATTCACAGAGGATTGTCCTGGCGATAGGCGGTGGTGCTCTTGCCCATGTTTCTGATGCTTTACATGCTGAAACACTGGGCCTGCTATGTGCTGTGAAGTGTGTAAATGAGCTGCGAATGGGAAATGTTATCTTTGAAACAGATTCTTTGGTGTTGAAGCAAGCAGTTTCTTCATAGGTCTATGATTTTGCAGCCTATGGTCCAATTTTCAAAGAGATCAAAAGTATGTTTCTTCTGCTGTTCAATTGTGTTAAAGTTGAGTTTTGCCCAAGGACATGTAATAATACAGCTCGTGTCATAACTGTTATGTGTAAGAGTATATCTCGGCTTGACATTGTGTGGTCGGATCATATACCTGATTTTATCTTAGCTGTGGCTGCTAGCGATCTTACTATGTGCCAAAGTTAATGGAATCTAGTGTAACATCTAAAAAAAAAAAGGTTTACCAAGCTTGTGGCAAAGCGTGGACCATATATATGAGGCTCATAAGATGGGTTAGTCTTGTATCCCTCGAAAACCCTTTGTTTTTCTTAAGAAGTACTAGATCATGCAACTACTTACAAATCTTCTTTGTTAAATATCTGTTTAACAACAAGTGGTATCAACTGCTGTCTAGGACTAGACTAAGGGCCTTTTTATTTCAGCCTTTTTGGTGGCTTTTTGTTTTCGGCTGTAGATTCTTGGCTGAAATTACATTGTAATAGCTGTTAGCTTTTTTCGAATCATTCAATTAAAAAAACAAAAAACAGAAAAAAAATAACACTATTATATCTCTGTGGACAATACACAGGGAAAAAAGCAACAAATGAAGAAAAACAAAAAAACCAAAATTAAGGAGCTAAATAATTTATTTCTACTTCTGCCTTCTTGTGGCTAAGCCATAAGATAAAGACCGAATAAACGAGCCTAATAATGGTTTGCCAAGCTCATGGGCAAAGCAAGGGACCACACATATGAGGTTCATAGGATGGGCCAGTCTTATACTAGTAGTACTATTTATCAAGCCTAAAATCTCAAGGCCCAGCCCTGCCCAGCCCAATTGTCCCTCCACCACGCCAGCGCGGCTTGCCTTTTGCGCGGGAAGCCGCTGCTCGTTCGCGCCAACATTTCCCGCCAACTCCCGCGCCCACCACGCAGCGCCGCCTCCTCTTAACACCACTCCGGCATTTCCCGCGAGCAACCCTTGCCGCCCCTAAGCCCCAGCACCTCTCCGCCTCCGCCTCCGACCTCGGAACCTTCCAGAACCTTCTCGATCCCCGCGGATGGTAAGCAGGCGAGCCAGCTCCTTTCTCTGCTGCTGCTGCTGCTCCTCCTCCTCCTCTTCCAGAAGCGCGCCGTCCTCCCGCGCGCGCGGCCGCAGCCTCCGGATCTGACGTTTTTTTTCCCGTCGGGTCGCTTGCTTGCTTGCCCAGGATGACTCGGAGAACAACGCGCCGTCGACACCCGGCTCGCCGGGGTTCAGCACCGACCGGCTGCCGCCCAACACCACCACCAGCCGCGGTGCCACCGACCCGTCCTCCTACTCCGACGACGACGGCGAGGCGGAGGTCGACCCCAACGTGCTTCCCGAGGACGACGGCGCCGTCCCCGTCGCCGACGAGGAGGACGAGGAGGGGGAGGACCTCTACAACGACAACTACCTCGAGTAAGCCAAACACGACCGAGCTAGAGTTTCCAAGATCTGATGTATAGGGGTTAAGGTATCCTGTGGTTGACAAGTTTAGGCCGTGAGATCTGGTAAATTGATAGTTGACTGGATAATTCAGTATTTCAGTGGTTCTTGGTTCGGTCAGAGACTGGGGGATTTAGGGTTCGTGGTGAAGATTGATCTGATTAATAGGCAAATAGTGGCGCTCGGATACCAGGGAATGGTCAGTTGCTTGACTGGATTTTGCTTTTTGTGTCAAAATTGTTGTTTTATTGGACTTGCATGTATTCTGTAAATTTTATAAGGGAGCTTTGGTGGTGATAGTGTTGTAGCAGGCAAATCTTAACCCAACGTGCACTATCGGAGTGAAATGCCTGCTAACTTCTTTTCTGTTAAATTAATGAAAATGATCCCCATAATTTAAGCTCCGTATTTTTGTTTTATTATCTTTAAATTTACTAACTTTGGAGACTTATGTGAATTAGTTGGTAGCTGGTCTTTTCCTCTTTGAGGAGTCAATTGTTTGGTCAGGGATTTGTTGATCAGCTGCATGCTGTCTTGATGCATATTAGTGTTCAGTTACATACTGTTGGAAAAATAAACTGATCCAATAGATTCTCTAGTAAATTTGCTGATGTATTTCTATTTTGTGGTTTGGTTGCTATTTTGGCAGTTGGGGCTTTTTATTAACAATCCAGTTTGCTACAGAAGTTGCTGTTTTGTTTTAAAATAGTTCACTACGAAGGGATTGCATTTTTAGTCTGTTAATGAAATAAGCCATAACTCTAAAACTAACACAAGCCTATCAGATATGGCTAAGTTCTTGATAGTTTTGTTTACTAAGCATTTCCCCTTTCTCTCTCTCTCTCTCTCTCTTTTATAGTGATTACCGAAGGATGGATGAGCAGGACCAGTATGAGTCGGTTGGGTTAGATGACTCGATAGAGGATGAGAGGAACCTGGATGAGATCATGGCTGATCGAAGGGCTGCAGAAGCTGAGCTTGATGCAAGAGATGTGAGGACTGGTGTAGCCACTGATCGGAAATTGCCCCGAATGCTGCATGATCAGGGTAATGGCATCATAGAATGTTCTAATTTTCCATGGACTATTAGCACTCCTGTTGCTTGAGTATCTGCGATGTGTTAGTTTTTTTATATGTTTAGTTGTGGCAAAGTGTTCTGTTTTTAGTTCTTTGGTAAACTCCAAGTAACTAGTATTTTGTCTTCCAGTTGCATGAGCATCTGCTTCTTCTTTTTTTATATGTGGTTTCAAGTTTAATTGAACTAAGGAACTTTGAAGGTTCGGATTAACCGATGGATTTTTGTTAAAATCTCAATATGGAGCATCACATTTTAGACTGAGTTTGTTATCTGATAGTCTCCATTTGTCAAATGCTATAATGTTCCTTAGAACATAAGAGACCTCTTTCCACGCGAAAGTAAAACAGGAAATTTCTTAACAGGTGTTGGAGGTGATGTCAACATACTGAGCACAAACAAATCCACTTTTCCATGAATCTTTTTTCATGCAAGTGTAAATAGCCTTTCAAATGATGGAAATAATTTTCCTTGGGTTTTCTGTTCACATGATGCTAAAAAGTTAGTAAGCGGTTCAAGTTTTTACCTGGATTGATCATCTATCCCAAGAAATACTACTATTTAAGAACATAATAAATGTTTTAAATCAGTGAGTGATGGAAAAATCAGATTTGAAGCAGTAATGATTCATATCTAGATTGACTAAAATTTGGCTTGAGAATTCTTAGTTATAGGATCCTGATATGGAGGATTATGAGTTTGCCTTGGGAGTGGATATCCTTGACGGATGTTACAAACAAAGGACAACACTTAGATGTCAGTTATTGTAAATTCAGCACAATATTTGTTTCACACTGCAGAAACGGATGAGGATATGAACTTCAGGCGTCCTAAAAGGCATAGGGCTAATTTTAGACCACCAAGTGGACCAAGAACACCAAGAAGTGATGATGATGGCGATGGTGCCACACCTAGTTCACCTGGAAGATCTCAGCGTGGAATGTATTCTGGTGGTGATGTGCCTATGACTGATCAGACTGATGATGATGCATATGAGGTATTGAGGTAGACATTTTAATTAAAATTAGCTTATGCTGTTGCTGTAGAATTTCCAATTGATACCATTCCTATTTACTAAATGTACCAATTTAGTAAAGAAATTGATGTTTAAAAGGCCTAGATAGTTTTCCAGTCTTCAAATGATCATCTTTTTCTGCAGGATGAATTTGATGAAGAAGATGAGATGAACATGTACCGTGTGCAAGGAACACTTAGAGAGTGGGTCACAAGAGACGAAGTCCGTCGCTTCATTGCAAAGAAATTTAAAGAGTTCCTTCTTACATATGTAAACCCTAAGAATGAACAGGGAGAGTTTGAGTATGTCCGACTAATTAATGAGATGGTTTTAGGTACGTTTTCTCCATACTTCTCAACTTACATGAATAGAAGGGCCACATCTGAGTGGTTTGTAAGAAATGCTTGCTTATCTAACCTCTGCTTGCATATTTTGCAGCTAACAAGTGCAGTTTAGAGATAGACTACAAGCAATTTATTTATATACATCCAAACATTGCCATCTGGTTAGCTGATGCCCCTCAATCGGTGCTAGAGGTTATGGAGGAAGTTGCCAAAAATGTTGTTTTTGACCTTCACAAGAATTATAGGAACATCCATCAAAAAATCTATGTTAGAATAACCAACCTTCCTGTCTATGATCAAATACGCAATATCAGGTAAAGACCATATTTTCATTAGCGTGCCATTTCTTAGCTCTCAAATTGATTATCTGTACTTATTTCCAACTTGCCATTGTTCAGGCAAATCCATCTTAACACAATGATTCGAATTGGGGGTGTTGTTACTCGACGATCGGGTGTGTTCCCTCAGCTGCAGCAGGTCAAGTATGACTGCAGCAAATGTGGAACTGTCTTGGGCCCTTTCTTCCAGAACTCTTACACTGAAGTGAAGGTTGGATCCTGCCCTGAATGCCAGTCCAAAGGACCATTCACCATTAATGTTGAGCAAGTAAGTGGCCTGAAACAATGACACTTTTTCAGCCTTTATGTTTTCTTGTTCGTACATGATGGTCTTTCTGTATGGTGTACGTATTTGTTCCTTTTAATAATCGAACTATTTTGCGTCACAGACCATATATAGGAACTACCAGAAGCTCACTCTTCAGGAAAGCCCAGGAATTGTTCCTGCTGGCAGGCTTCCCAGATACAAGGAAGTAATACTTCTGAATGATCTGATTGACTGTGCTCGTCCAGGAGAGGAAATTGTAATTTTCTCCATGTACCTTTTTTATTTCCATATAATTTACTGCAGAAAGCAGACCCTGATTTCCACTACTTATCCATTTTCAGGAGGTCACCGGGATATACACAAACAATTTTGATTTGTCCTTAAATACAAAGAATGGTTTCCCAGTTTTTGCCACAGTGGTGGAGGCAAACTATGTGGCAAAAAAGCAGGATCTGTTCTCTGCATACAAATTAACTGACGAGGACAAGTCAGAGATTGAGAAGTTGTCAAAAGATCCTCGAATTGGTGAAAGGGTTCGTCACTCAATTCTTCAATCTCTTGCAGTAATATAATAAGCTAACCAGCATTATCTGACACAAGAACTTTGAGTTTATAGATAGTCAAATCAATTGCACCATCCATTTATGGTCATGAAGATATTAAGTCTGCCATTGCACTAGCCATGTTTGGGGGCCAAGAGAAGAATGTGAAGGGAAAGCATCGTCTAAGAGGCGATATTAATGTCCTCCTCTTAGGTGATCCAGGCACTGCGAAGTCTCAATTTCTCAAGTAAGGACAAAAATATAACATTCATTTTCATAGGATATGCTCCACTAACTCACGATAATGCAGGTATGTTGAGAAAACAGGACACAGAGCGGTATACACTACTGGAAAAGGAGCTTCCGCTGTTGGACTCACAGCAGCTGTTCACAAGGATCCAGTAACACGGGAATGGACACTTGAGGGAGGTGCACTAGTTCTTGCTGATAGAGGCATATGCCTTATTGATGAATTTGATAAGATGAATGATCAAGATAGGTATGAAATACCGTTTGAATCTTGTGTGCTAATAGCATTTAGATTTCCACAGTACTAACATATCTTCCTCTTCTGATTGTTCCAGGGTAAGCATTCATGAAGCCATGGAGCAACAAAGTATCAGCATATCAAAGGCAGGAATTGTCACATCCCTTCAAGCTCGATGCAGTGTTATTGCTGCAGCAAACCCAATAGGAGGAAGGTAATTTGAATTACTTGCATGTTATGTCATAGTCGCACTCTTATTAAGCAAGGTATTGAATTCTAGCATGCTCAATTTCACAGATATGATTCATCAAAGACATTCACTCAGAATGTTGAGCTGACGGATCCCATTATTTCACGTTTTGATGTCCTTTGTGTTGTTAAGGTTTGTAACTGATCTTCATGTGTGATATATTTGTCCAGTGCTTAGTTGTCTATCAGTACCAGGGTTCCAAAAACCGGCGGTTACCGGTGGGTACCGCGTTGTCAAAACCCGGCCAGTTTTTCAAAATGTACATTTAATTTTTGACTGCATAATGCACTTTCTAGGTTGGTTTAGATTGTTTTTGTGCTAGATTATTTTTCTGGTTTTTTAGCAGTATCTCCGGTTTTTGAGCGGTAACCGTTCCAGTTACCTGTTCCAAAACATCCTAAATTCAAAAATTTTAGATTCAAAATTTAATCGGTTTTGGCCGGATCAGTACTGAATTTTCTTGCCCAAATGCAGGATATTGTTGATCCATTTACGGATGAAATGCTTGCAAGGTTTGTTGTAGATAGCCATGCCAGATCACAACCCAAGGGTGCTAACCTTGAAGATAGGATCGCAACTGATGTGGAGGATGATCCATTGGCTGCTGCCAGACAAGCTGACCCAGATGTACTTATCCATTATACTTCAACTGAAGAAGCTATAAACTTTTACTCAACTTCGTGATTCTAACACAATTCTATGTTGTCAGATCCTTTCTCAAGACATGCTGAAGAAGTACATAACATATGCCAAGTTGAATGTATTTCCCAAAATACATGATGCCGACCTGGACAAGATTAGCCATGTTTATGCTGAACTTCGACGCGAGTCATCTGTAAGATATCCCCTAGTTCTATCAGCCCTGCCTAAGGCTTCTTATGGACAGATATTTTATAATTGATTCACTTGAAAACCAGAAAGCAATGTAGTTTCCAACTGTTTTTTGCAGCATGGTCAAGGAGTCCCAATTGCAGTAAGGCATATAGAGTCGATTATTCGAATGTCAGAGGCACATGCAAAGATGCATTTGAGGAGTTACGTGTCTCAGGAAGATGTGGACATGGCCATCCGTGTCTTGCTTGACTCATTTATTTCAACCCAGAAATTCGGTGTTCAGAAAGCACTTCAAAAGGTAAATTTGTAAATGTTGCACTGTTACATAGCCATTATATCTTCTTTCTCAATTCAAACTGATGGAGCATGCCTAATTCTTTTTTGTTAGTAAATATCACTTTCCTTCGTATTGCTTTGGACATACATATTATATTCGTAGTTCAAATGTTGTGCCCCTTTTTCACCAGTAATAGTATAGATTGTCTGGTACCACCATATTTCTTGCAGATTTTAATGCAAACTTGTGCTGTCTGTACAGAATTTCAGGAAATACATGACATATAAGAAGGATTACAACGAGTTGCTTCTGCTCCTTCTGCGCACACTGGTCAAGGATGCGCTGCACTTTGAAGAAATCGTGTCAGGATCAACCACGCGCCTCACTCACATCGAGGTGAAAGTGGAGGACCTTCGGAACAAGGTAAGATGCTTCACCCACAGCCGCACTTATTCCTTTACCCTGGCGAATTGCGCAACCACCCGAACACTGATCTTCACTGACTCGATCTCTGTGTCTGATGCAGGCTCAAGAGTATGAAATCTATGACCTGAAGCCGTTCTTCTCCAGCGCGCACTTCATGGACAACAGCTTCGTCCTGGATGAAGGGCGTGGGATCATCAGACATCCACTGGCAGCATAACAAACTGACCTGGCTCGCACCTACTACCAGTCTTCATCGGTGACCAGACCACCTCGGGCTGAACAGCAGCAACCTCCTGGATGAAGAGTGTTGTATGGTAATAGCAACAAATGACTGCCTCTGTGTGCTTTACCGGGATTCAGATATTGATGTATGCTATTTAGACTTGAACCTATAGCGCAATTCAGAGATAGGTGTACCTTTGTACTGTCTTGACATCGTGATTCTGAAGTATTGTAAAGAGTGATTTTCGCATGTACTAGAGGTGGACGTTGGGCCGTACCGGCACGGTTTGGATCCACCGTGCTTCGGGCCATGTCATACTATACCGGCTTGGTTTGATCACCTCACCGTGCCGTGTTGGCTGGCCAGGCCTTAAAATTGAATTAGTTGCATGGAGGTGGAGGACCGCACCACACCATTACTTGTGGCACTCTGTGCTATTACTGAGAGGTAATAACATGTAAGCAATAGATTATTATTTGTTTGCTTGGTAGAACATGGTTTCAATGAATAATAAATCTATGAGTGTTGCAATGGAATAATAATTAGAGGCAGTACTTTCTTATTACTGTATGTTTTGCCACAAAGGGCTTAAGCATATTACAAAGCCATGAGGGCTCTACGAATACAATGTTTAGAAAGGAAAGAGATTCTAACCAGCAACTACATAAAGGCAACGACTAGACGATAGTTATACCCTATTGTCCTCGAGTTTATAGCAATCTATTTGGTGTAGTGGTAGTCATTCCTGTGAACTTTGTTAGGTTGTAGTAAATCTTTGGAGGGAGCTATTTCTAAACAAGAGAAAATAATAGGAAGGGTGAGTACAAAGTTGTCGAGATCCGAATATACAAATCCGGACTCTACTGTGTATTCTGCACTAGTCCAGGATCACGCTAGTGCACACAGCGCAAACAAAGACAAATATCATCCACATCACGATATTCTAAAGAAAAATCCGAATTATATTAATAACCATCAGAGTACGACCTTATGGCCAAGCTTACAATTATTAGCCTGAAGGGCTTTAAAGAAACTAGCAGCGGAAATCCAAAATTAAACGTAGTAGCCATTCGACATGCCCACAGGCAATCGACTGGGGAGCGAAGTCCTAATCCGTGAAGTCCTCGTAGTAGCCTCCTTCTAGTAACTCCTGCTGATCTGGTCCCTCCTCTTCAACTGAGCAACATGGGCATAAAGCCGTGAGTACATTGGTACTCAGCAAGTCGTTTGTAACAAATAAATGCAATATAGTATGCAAGGCTTAACAATGGATGGCTGAAAGGTTAATTTTGCATAAAGCAACGATTTAATGTAAATACACTAAATAGATTGAAAAGCGAATTTAGCAACAGACACTAAGTAGATAACCAAAGGAACTGAATGTAACCACAAGTGAACTGACCATTCACTTCCCAGCTCAAACCAACCAAAATTTCATAAAGACTCTACCCCTCGTGTGAAATCACCGAGCATTGTCCATGACCGAGGACACGGCTATTCGAATAGTTTTACACTCTGCAGAGGTTGCACAACTGTACCCACACGATGTGATAATCCTCACGTTAAAGATAATCACAACAAGGCTTTTATAGTGATCCATCTCAACCCGATCTCACTCGCTAAGGTTTCGCTGTCGAGTAGGGTAACCCCCTAGTCGATAATTGCCCCCCTTACGCCACAACAACATCAGTGGTGAAACCAAAGTTGAGACTTCACAAATTATTATGCCAGGTCTATCCCATACTAGACATGTGGTTTGCACGATAAAACTCAGATCAATGGCGCACAAAGTTAAGTCCTTAAGAGTTACCCAGGCGAAACATCCACATCCCAATGTGCATCCAGCACCCCCTTTACTGCACGATCATTCGCCCAAGTGAAAGCCAAGTTTGTATAACCAATGCCCATGACACTACCCATGTCATGACCTACAAATTTTATAACTGTGGCTAACCACCATGTTCAAGTAAATCATTAAGTCAAGATTAATTAACCACATGTGATGACAGACCCAACGTGCTAATGATAAGCCTGGCTAAGCAATTAGACGTAACCCCATGTGACAACTATTATTGTATCACTAAATAATTCCCAATCCTGAGGTGTCAATGGAAACATGGTAGTCAAATTATCATGGAGGGAAATAACCAATTGGGAGTATAACTACCAACACAAGGGTTTTATAATAAAGTAGCAATGCATGATAATTTAAAGCAACATAATACATAATAGATTTGAAAACTAGGTTCAACATGATCAAAGAATACGACTTGCCTTGGCCTTGCTCAGCTGAGGGCTCTTGATCTTCAAATCCAACTTCCGCTCCCTCGAACACGCGATCTAACGAGAGAGAAAACGAGACGAAAAGACAAAATAAATTCAAATAAAATTCAAATGAACTCCAAAAACTTTCAAACCTGAACCAAAAGGTAGAGCTCAATTTTAGATGAATTTAGGAAAAAGAATGGGGTCAATCGGAGCTAGGACGAGGGAGAACGGGCTCTTGGAAAATTGGATCTAAAGAAAATCGGGGAAATTGGAAAAAGGCACTGTGCTGTGGACCGGGCGCACGAGGAGCTAGGTCCACGGTGGACGCGGCGCACGGAACAGTGCGGCTGACTGGGCTGCTTGCGCAAGCGGCTGGGCTGACGTGGCGACCACGTGGCAAGACACGTGTGCGCCCGAGCTGACGTGGCATGCTGACTGGGTAGGGTGACGTGGCACAAAGGCGCACGGGTCTACGGGCTCGGCTGACAGATGGGCCCGGCATGTCAGTGACTCGGCGCACGGTGGACTCGATCCACGGGAAGGCGAAGCGGCGGGTGCGGCTGGCGTCAGCGCTGATGTGCGTGTGCACAGGGCGCGAGGCGTCGCTGGCGCGGTCGCAGTTCCGCTGGCGGCGCGGGGCGCGGCCGGTGGGGTGCGGCGGCGGGTCTGGCCAACGGCGGGGTGCGGCGGCGGGTCTGGCCGACGGTGGGGTCCGGGACGGGCGACGGGACGGCGGCGACTCACCGGCGACGAACCGGCGGCGGACGGCGGAGCACAGCTGCGCTCACAGGCGACGTCGGCGAACGGCGGCGCACGAGCGTAGGCGGCGGAGAGCGGCGGCGGAGGCGGCGGCTCGGGACGAGGAAGTCGAGGGGAGTCGGGTGCCCTTTTATACCCGGGAGGCGGAGAGTCCTGGCGGCGCGAACGTCGAGTCCGGCGCGGAGACGGCGGCGGAAAAACGGAAGGCGGCGCGGAGTCCCGATCAGCGACGAGGACGGAGAGTCCGGGTCGGAGACGGCTCTGACAGGTGGGCCCCACCTGTCAGCGGCTCGGACGAAGGCGCGGCCGAGATGGCGCGCGGGCGTGAGCGAGCGGCCGAGATGGCGACACGCGTCGTTCATCGGCAGGGGCAAGGCGGGCGCGGGCGCGGTCGGATCGGCGACGCGTGGTGCGGGCGGAGGGGTGCGGGTGAGGCCTGCTGGGCTGGGCCGGCTGGTGGGTTTCGGCCCACTGGCCGGTTGGGATTTTCTTTTCTTTTTCTTTTTCAGAAATTCAAATAAATTCATTTGAGCTCTAGAAAATAGCAAATAAATCCAGAAAAATCCAGGAAAATTCCAATAAATTCCTTGAGACACAAAGAACTCAAATAAAATAGTTTTGGCAAATGTTCATGTTCAGATTAATCATATTAAATCCTTTTTATTCATAAAAAAATTCCATTTAAGCTTTAATTAATTCCAGGAAAATTCAAATGGTGAATTTTATTTTAAAAGCTTCAAAAAGACTCTGAAAATTAGGATGTTACAAACCTCCCCCCCTTAAACGGAATCTCGACCCCGAGATTCTGGCTCTCTAAGAAATAGGTTTGGAAACTCCGCTTTGAGATCCTTCTCGCTTTCCCAGGTTGCTTCCTCCTCTGAATGATTGCTCCACTGAACTTTGCAAAAGCGAACGACTCTTCTCCTGGTGACACGCTCTGACACTTCCAAGATTTTGATGGGATGCTCTTTATAAGACAGATCCTCTTGGAGATCCACAGCCTCAATTGGCACTGCTTCCTCTGGCACTCGCAAGCACTTCTTTAATTGAGACACATGAAACACATCATGCATTCCACTTAAGTTCTCAGGTAGCTCCAACTAATAGGCAACTTCTCCCTTGCGCTTCAAAATCTTGAATGGTCCCACATACCTTGGCGCTAGCTTTCCCTTCATTTGAAATCGCTTAACTCCTTTGAAAGGTGTGATCCTGAGGTACACATAATCATTGGGCTCGAAGCTTAAATCTCTTCGGCGAGTATCAGCATAACTCTTCTGTCTGGCTTGAGCTGCTTTCAGCCTCTCTTGAATCAAGCGCACTTTTTCTTCAGCTTCCTGCAAACACTCTGGCCCGAATATTTGCCTTTCTCCCGTCTCTTTCCAATTGAGAGGGGTTCTACACTTTCGACCATACAAAGCCTCAAACGGTGACATCTGCAAACTGGCCTGGTAACTGTTGTTGTAGGAAAATTCTGCAAAAGGTAGGCAATTGTCCCACTTGGCTCCGTGATCCAAAACACATGCTCTCAACATGTCCTCCAGGATTTGATTTACACGTTCCGTCTGACCATCGGTCTGCGGGTGGTATGCTGTGCTGAAATTCAGATGAGTACCCATTGCTTCATGGAAACTACTCCAAAATCGTGAAGTGAACTGCGATCCACGATCTGACACTATCCTCTTAGGAACTCCATGGAGACTCACAATTCTGGACATATACAATTCAGCCAACTTATCTCCAGAATATGTGGTTTTGACTGGCAGAAAATGGGCTACCTTTGTCAATCGATCCACAATTACCCATATCGAGTCGTATCCTTCCTTGGTCCTGGGTAGACCTGTGATGAAGTCCATTCCCACATCTTCCCACTTCCACTCGGGAATTTTCAATGGTTGCAGCAAACCTGCGGGTCTTTGATGCTCTGCCTTCACTCGCTGGCAAACATCACAAGGTGCTACATACTCTGCTATTTCTCGCTTCATACCTGGCCACCAGTACTTATCCTTGATGTCTTGATACATCTTGGTACTGCCTGGGTGAATTGAATATAATGACTCGTGTGCCTCCTTAAGCAACAATTGTTTCAACTCTTCCTTATTGGGTACGCACAATCTCTTCTTGTACCATATGATACCCTGGTCATCTTCCACAAAACCTGTCGCTTTTCCTTCTTTCAATCCAACCTTGATACGCTGGATATTTTCATCCTCTGGTTGTGCTTGACGAATCTGACTATCCAAAGTCGGCTGCAAGTCCAAAGCGGCTAACCTCCCTTCTTCAACCAACTCCAAACTGAGCTTTTGAAATTCCTCGTGCAATGCTGGTTGACTCTCCTTGACCATAACTGTGTTGCAATACACCTTCCTGCTCAACGCATCTGCCACTACGTTGGCTTTGCCGGGGTGATAATGGATCCCAATGTCATAGTCCTTTATCAACTCCAACCATCTTCTTTGTCTTAGGTTGAGGTCTAATTGTGTGAAGATATACTTCAAGCTCTTATGATCCGTGTAGATCTCACATCTGTTACCCATCAGGTAGTGTCGCCATATTTTCAAGGCATGCACAACTGCTGCTAGCTCCAAGTCATGCGTAGGGTAGTTCTCCTCATGTGGCCTCAACTGGCGTGATGCGTAAGCTACCACTCTTTTGTCTTGCATCAATACGCACCCTAAACCCTTGCGGGATGCGTCACAATAAATCTCAAAATCTTTCTTGATGTCTGGCAAAATTAGGACTGGTGCTGTTGTCAGACTTTCCTTTAGTTTCCGAAAACTCTTCTCGCACTCTGGCGTCCATTCAAACTTCTTTTCCTTCTTTAATAGCTGGGTGAGAGGTCGGGCTACACTAGAGAATCCTTCAATGAACCTACGATAGTAACCTGCCATTCCTAGGAAGCTTCTGACCTGGGTCACTGACGTGGGTGCCTTCCAGGTGAGCACATCTTGTACTTTCCCTGAGTCAACGGACACTCCTTCTGCTGTCAACACATGACCCAAAAAGGCAACTTCCTTCATCCAAAATTCACACTTGCTGAACTTGGCATACAACTTATGTTCCCGCAATCTCTGCAATACCAACCTCAAATGTTCTTCATGTTCCTCCTCATTCTTGGAGTAGATCAGAATGTCATCGATGAACACAACGACAAACTTATCCAAGTAATCCATGAACACTTTGTTCATCAGGTACATAAAATAGGCTGGGGCATTGGTTAGGCCAAAGGACATCACGGTGAACTCATACAATCCATAACGAGTTGAGAAGGCTGTCTTGGGTATGTCCTCCGGTCGAATCCTCATTTGGTGATACCCCGATCTCAAATCGATCTTGGAGAACACTCCAGCTCCTTTTAATTGATCAAACAGGTCATCAATTCTGGGCAACGGATACTTGTTCTTGATGGTAACTTCATTGAGAGCTCGGTAATCCACACACATACGCTGGCTACCATCCTTTTTCTTGACGAACAATACTGGTGCTCCCCACGGAGAGGTACTGGGTCTGACATATCCTTTATCCAACAATTCTTGTATCTGCTTCTTCAATTCTGCTAACTCATTGGCGGGCATTCGGTAAGGTCTCTTGGAAATTGGCGAGGTGCCTGGTGCTAACTCAATTGCGAACTCCACTTCTCTTTTTGGTAGCATCCCAGGGAGATCATCAGGAAAAACATCTGGATAATCCCTGACAACTGGCACTTCACTTAGGGCAATCCCTTTGCTTTGGCATACCATCATTTTTTTCTGGCTGCTTTATGTTGGCTTCAAATCTAACTTTGCTTCCATTAGGACCGTCCAAGGTGACTGCTCGGCTTCCACATTCCAACACTGCTTGATGCTTCTTGAGCCAATCCATACCCAAAATTACGTCCAAAGACTGGATATTCAGCACAACCAAATCTGCGGAGAACTCTACTCCTTGGATGGCTATCCTAACTCTGGGGCATCCTAGGTTTGTACTCATCTCAGAGCCTGGGGATTGAACCAATAAAATAGAACCAAGTGCAACGACTTCCAACTTATGCTTTAGAGCAAAACTCCGGGAAACAAACGAATGTGAAGCTCCAGAATCAAACAAAACTGTGGCAGGTACTGAATTTACTGGAAACTTACCGATCACCACATCTGGCGCTGCTTGAGCTTCCTCCATGGTGACGTGGTTCACCTGGCCACGTATCACGGTCTGCGATCCTTTGTTGGGTTGATTTGATCCTTGAGGTGCTCCGCGTCCTGACCCTGCTGCAGGGGTACGATCTGGTGTGGCTCCCAAGTTGAAACGAACTGGCGTCAAAGCTGGATTCTGCGGGCATTTGTTGGCATAATGTCCCGTCTCGTTGCATTTGAAACAAGTGACTGCTGACATGGGTTTGGTAATCCTCTGCTGTTGGCTTCCCGTTGGGTTCGGTTTTGGCGCGGAGAAAACTGACGGGGAGCTGGTGCAGGAGTTTTGAATCCCGTCTGCTGAGGAACTCGAGCTGGCTGAAAATTACTGAAGCGGGCTCTCTGAGCTTGGTGCATCTGTGATCCTTGCTGCATCATTCTCCTCTTGCGAGATTCTTCCAACTCGCGACGACTTTCCTCAATGAGCATTACTTTGTCCACCATATTTTGGAAACTGGCATAATCATGTCCCACTACCTGAACTTTCAAACCTGGGTTCAATCCTTTCTTGAACCTCTTTTGGCGTGCATCATCTGTGGCAACATCTTCTGGAGTATAGCGGGCCAACTGAGTGAACTTGTTGAGATATTCACTCACGGACATGTTCTTCTGCTGCAACTCCCGAAATTCTTCCTTCTTCATTTCGATCACCCCATCCAGGATATGGGCATGACGAAAAGCTTCTACGAACTCAGCCCAAGTGATACTCTCTGGATCCTCATGAGCGGCACAATAATTTTCCCACCACTCGGCTGCAGCACCCTCAAGCTGATGGGCTGCATACAACACCTTCTCGCGATCAGTACACTGGGCAAGGTTAAGCTTCTTTTCCACTGAGCGCATCCAGTCATCGGCTTCTAATGGCTCAGAAGACCGTGAATAGGTAGGAGGCCTTGTTCTCATAAATTCTGCAAACTTGGACTGCTGGCGAACTGGTGGAGGCATGGCCATGTCTTGATTCTGCCGATTCATCATGGCGTTCATGTTTTGCATCATGGTGTTCATCAACTGAGTCTGGGCTGCCATGAACTGACTCAAGGTTGGATCTAGTCCAGCCGGGTTTGCATGCTGCTCCGGAGTTGCTTGACTGCCCTCAGGATCCTGACTCATCTGACCACGTCCTGCGGAGCTCCGGGTATCAACCATCTGAAAAGAAAATTCACTTGCTTGAGAACTGGCTTCACAGGGCTTACTAGGTAAGAGGGAAGAGCAAAGATAAGTGGTAAGTTCGTCTAAGGGGGAATGTTCTAATGGCAAATCCTAAGCTAAACAATCACTTAGCCGAAAAGCTAACAAAAGAAACAGATAAATCACTTCAATAAAAAGATTTGATATGACTGCAACATATTGCTTTTGAGGGCAAACTGCAGCTCACATCACACTCAAAGCAAACAAAAACCACTTCCTAACCGACTCTATCCGATGCTACGGTCTACTCTTCCGGCTCCCACTCAGGTCCGGCGAGGTACGGTGTGCATTCTTCTTCTTCTTCTGCATCACTGTAGAACGTCCATCGGTTGCGGAACTGCATTGTAGGCGCTGCTGCTGGAATGACAAGTCGAAGGTACTCTCGGCGTTCATCTGCCATACGTTGCCTTTCCTCCGGGCTGGGTGGTGTAGGTGAAGGCGGGGGTGTTGGCGTCCGCGGAGTGTACTCCTCCGGTTCATACCTCCTCTTGTATTCCTGGATGAGCTTGGTCAAACTGATCTTGTACCGTCGACAGAGGTGGGTAACGGCCTTGCGTGCAGCTGCTTGTGCATTTGAACCCTTGAAGCTGTGGTGTATAACGTGACCTCCAAGTTTGGTAGTGAAGTACAGCCTGGTGAGGTGGTATCCTCTTACTTCATCGTCCATGGAACTGTATATTGGTGTCCTTTTGAAACCGAGACTTCGTAGCAGCACTCGAAGAACTCTTTTCCATCCTCCTGACCTGCTATAGTTGCTTTGCGACATCTACAGCATGGCACAAGATAAGAGTCAGTTTAAAATTTTCATTTTTGCATAAATTTTAAGGGAGAGGCAAGAATCCCTAAGAATAAGGTGAGAGAGTAAAGAATTTGCTAGATATCAGGTTTAGTTGTTTTGTCTTTAGAAAATAGGTTTTTGAATTTTTGAGATAACGACTAAACTGACTAGGGTTTCGTCCTACAGTCGATATGGCTCTGATACCATCTCTGTCGAGACCCGAATATACAAATCCGGACTCTACTGTGTATTCTGCACTAGTCCAGGATCACGCTAGTGCACACAGCGCAAACAAAGACAAATATCATCCACATCACGATATTCTAAAGAAAAATCCGAATTATATTAATAACCATCAGAGTACGACCTTATGGCCAAGCTTACAATTATTAGCCTGAAGGGCTTTAAAGAAACTAGCAGCAGAAATCCAAAATTAAACGTAGTAGCCATTCGACATGCCCACAGGCAATCGACTGGGGAGCGAAGTCCTAATCCGTGAAGTCCTCGTAGTAGCCTCCTTCTAGTAACTCCTGCTGATCTGGTCCCTCCTCTTCAACTGAGCAACATGGGCATAAAGCCGTGAGTACATTGGTACTCAGCAAGTCGTTTGTAACAAATAAATGCAATATAGTATGCAAGGCTTAACAATGGATGGCTGAAAGGTTAATTTTGCATAAAGCAATGATTTAATGTAAATACACTAAATAGATTGAAAAGCGAATTTAGCAACAGACACTAAGTAGATAACCAAAGGAACTGAATGTAACCACAAGTGAACTGACCATTCACTTCCCAGCTCAAACCAACCAAAATTTCATAAAGACTCTACCCCTCGTGTGAAATCACCGAGCATTGTCCATGACCGAGGACACGGCTATTCGAATAGTTTTACACTCTGCAGAGGTTGCACAACTGTACCCACACGATGTGATAATCCTCACGTTAAAGATAATCACAACAAGGCTTTTACAGTGATCCATCTCAACCCGATCCCACTCGCTAAGGTTTCGCTGTCGAGTAGGGTAACCCCCTAGTCGATAATTGCCCCCCCTTGCGCCACAACAACATCAGTGGTGAAACCAAAGTTGAGACTTCACAAATTATTATGCCAGGTCTATCCCATACTAGACATGTGGTTTGCACGATAAAACTCAGATCAATGGCGCACAAAGTTAAGTCCTTAAGAGTTACCCAGGCGAAACATCCACATCCCAATGTGCATCCAGCACCCCCTTTACTGCACGATCATTCGCCCAAGTGAAAGCCAAGTTTGTATAACCAATGCCCATGACACTACCCATGTCATGACCTACAAATTTTATAACTGTGGCTAACCACCATGTTCAAGTAAATCATTAAGTCAAGATTAATTAACCACATGTGATGACAGACCCAACGTGCTAATGATAAGCCTGGCTAAGCAATTAGACGTAACCCCATGTGACAACTATTATTGTATCACTAAATAATTCCCAATCCTGAGGTGTCAATGGAAACATGGTAGTCAAATTATCATGGAGGGAAATAACCAATTGGGAGTATAACTACCAACACAAGGGTTTTATAATAAAGTAGCAATGCATGATAATTTAAAGCAACATAATACATAATAGATTTGAAAACTAGGTTCAACATGATCAAAGAATACGACTTGCCTTGGCCTTGCTCAGCTGAGGGCTCTTGATCTTCAAATCCAACTTCCGCTCCCTCGAACACGCGATCTAACGAGAGAGAAAACGAGACGAAAAGACAAAATAAATTCAAATAAAATTCAAATGAACTCCAAAAACTTTCAAACCTGAACCAAAAGGTAGAGCTCAATTTTAGATGAATTTAGGAAAAAGAATGGGGTCAATCGGAGCTAGGACGAGGGAGAACGGGCTCTTGGAAAATTGGATCTAAAGAAAATCGGGGAAATTGGAAAAAGGCACTGTGCTGTGGACCGGGCGCACGAGGAGCTAGGTCCACGGTGGATGCGGCGCACGGAACAGTGCGGCTGACTGGGCTGCTTGCGCAAGCGGCTGGGCTGACGTGGCGACCACGTGGCAAGACACGTGTGCGCCCGAGCTGACGTGGCATGCTGACTGGGTAGGGTGACGTGGCACAAAGGCGCACGGGTCTACGGGCTCGGCTGACAGATGGGCCCGGCATGTCAGTGACTCGGCGCACGGCGGACTCGATCCACGGGAAGGCGAAGCGGCGGGTGCGGCTGGCGTCAGCGCTGATGTGCGTGTGCACAGGGCGCGAGGCGTCGCTGGCGCGGTCGCAGTTCCGCTGGCGGCGCGGGGCGCGGCTGGTGGGGTGCGGCGGCGGGTCTGGCCAACGGCGGGGTGCGGCGGCGGGTCTGGCCGACGGTGGGGTCCGGGACGGGCGACGGGACGGCGGCGACTCACCGGCGACGAACCGGCGGCGGACGGCGGAGCACAGCTGCGCTCACAGGCGACGTCGGCGAACGGCGGCGCACGAGCGTAGGCGGCGGAGAGCGGCGGCGGAGGCGGCGGCTCGGGACGAGGAAGTCGAGGGGAGTCGGGTGCCCTTTTATACCCGGGAGGCGGAGAGTCCTGGCGGCGCGAACGTCGAGTCCGGCGCGGAGACGGCGGCGGAAAAACGGAAGGCGGCGCGGAGTCCCGATCAGCGACGAGGACGGAGAGTCCGGGTCGGAGACGGCTCTGACAGGTGGGCCCCACCTGTCAGCGGCTCGGACGAAGGCGCGGCCGAGATGGCGCGCGGGCGTGAGCGAGCGGCCGAGATGGCGACACGCGTCGTTCATCGGCAGGGGCAAGGCGGGCGCGGGCGCGGTCGGATCGGCGACGCGTGGTGCGGGCGGAGGGGTGCGGGTGAGGCCTGCTGGGCTGGGCCGGCTGGTGGGTTTCGGCCCACTGGCCGGTTGGGATTTTCTTTTCTTTTTCTTTTTCAGAAATTCAAATAAATTCATTTGAGCTCTAGAAAATAGCAAATAAATCCAGAAAAATCCAGGAAAATTCCAATAAATTCCTTGAGACACAAAGAACTCAAATAAAATAGTTTTGGCAAATGTTCATGTTCAGATTAATCATATTAAATCCTTTTTATTCATAAAAAATTCCATTTAAGCTTTAATTAATTCCAGGAAAATTCAAATGGTGAATTTTATTTTAAAAGCTTCAAAAAGACTCTGAAAATCAGGATGTTACAAAAGTACTCAACAGGTATTGATAGCAAAATGCCCTGGATCTCATAATCTAACATTTTTGGAACATCTATTCCCATTATTATTCTCTTGCTCATTCCTTTTCTCTCTTTCTCATTACTTATAGAAAATAGAGGTTTTTAGGTTTTGAAAGAATTTTATATTATTAATTTAGAAATCTACTGAACATTTGTACAAGTGGAAAAGAACCTCCACTGGTTCAATATACCGGTGTCGAAGAAAATAACATATGGTAAATAATTGAATAAATTACACTAAAGCGTCCCTATGTGATCTCTGAATTTTATTTCTACCACTAACAGATTTTTACAGCTCAGTTACTATTTTAATCATTATGTTAAAGTTTAATTGCTACGTGTAATTTTATTTAATCATGTATAGATTCTAAATCTCCGAATGACAATTAATTTATTCTAAAATCCTAAATAATTCTTAATGGGTTTCTACCATTTACATGTGACTAAAAAATTAATTAAGTATTTAAATTTGTATTGTAATGATTTAAACCGCAGTATATCAATATATGCGTGAAATCTTAATCTACTGGCGGTTCTAAATTCATTTTTAAATAATCCGAAATACTAATTAGCGGTGTTTTGTAATTTAACATGATTAACAAATTTTTATTTAGAAATTTTAGCATTCAACAGAAGGCTCAGGATTAAATACTAGCGATGAAAAAAAAATCTACCGTCCGTTTATTCTCTCTCTTCTGTTTCTCTCTACTCCCATTTTCTTTCTCCTGTTCATCCGAAGACTTCCTGGCCAGTGGCCACCCACTGTCTTCCTCTTTTCCCTTACCGACTCTCTCTCTCTCTCCTCTTTCATTTCTTTCCTCGCTCTCCTTAGAGGTGGGAGTTAGGCTGAATTTTGGGTGGGAGCTGGACCAAATTTTTGCGTGCCAATTCGAAGCCTGGCACAACTTAAGCACGATATAAACACGCCACGTGACAGGCTGTATTGCGACGGTGTAAACCGTGGGCCGTGCTAGGCCTAGTAATCCGGCCCATTAGACGATATGGCCCAGCATAACGTGCTGTGCTTGGACCTATGCTGGGCCGGCCTGGCACGGCCGACACGGTTGCATCCGCCTCGGCTCCTGCCATGGGACAGAGAAGGGAGGAGGTGAGCCGGGCTGTGGACGGGCTAGAGGAGCGGCGCAGGTGGTCGGGAGGCGGCTGACCGGCTAGGAGGCAGAGGCCGGATGGGAGGCCAGTGGTGGCTGGTGCCATAGCCCGGCTGCAGCAAGCTGGCCGGCACTAGGAGGAGTCGTGGCCGGACTGAAGCACCTGGAGAAAGAGAGGAAACCAGAGCAAGAAGAAATGGGGAAGCCAAAGAAGAGGAAGCAGAGAAAAAAGCATGGAAGCGCAGCAGATTTGTTCGGCCAGAGCAAGGAAAATGGGGAAAGGAAGCAATGAAGAAAGAGGTGGAGCCGTGGAGAGAGAGAAATAAAGACACAGGAAGTCAGGACCATTCGACGCCATGTTCTTGGCTGCCTCTTCTTGTGTCGTCTTGGTCAAATGTAAGATTATTGTCTGTGCTCTATTATTGAGATGATTTCAGCATTTGTTGCCATATGTTTTCCTTCTCAGATCAAGCTCGTGTGTTCATGCTTATATTACCTTTCGTAAGATTGGTAACTGGTTAAATGTCGTATTGTAACAGCTAATTCTGAGCGAGCAGTTAAGCTTGTCTCCGTCTTGAACCCTTTTTGGATCATCCAAAGTAATCCGAATAGGAAGCAATCGCGGCCGTCAAGATTTCATAAATGAAGGGTGTTAGTTCTAGATCTTTAGGATCTCCTAGGTTAGATCTATCGGGCTATCCTTTTCTCTAGGGTTCTTGGGTGCTACACTGAGAGGGAGAGAGGGGTACCAACCTTCCGACTGCGTGGAGGAGGAGGAGGCCATCTCGTGTTCGGTGGTGAAGATCTGCGCACGGGCAGCGACGGTCGGGGAAAGGGCGTGGAGCTCCTTGGCGGCGGCGCGTCCCGGGCGGTGGCAGCTCCTGGCGGCGGCGATCGTCAGATGTGGACGCAGAGGAGCCGGTGGAGTTTCCTGTCGCTACAGCGCTCCCCTCTAGATCGGTTAGGGTTTGTCGGTGGGGTGACGGCGGCGCGGTCAACCTTGGGATGCGTGCCGCCCGGCCCCCACCTCTGTTTATATAGCGCTGGCGACAGGGGCCCACCAGCCAATGGGCTGGGCGCCCCCGATCAGGGCGCGGTCAAGGGGTGGGTTTTGGCCATTGGGCCAAAGCCCTGAGATCACCCTAACATTCTCCCCCTTGATCTCAATCTATGCTTTATCTTTAATTACATTTGACTTTACACATTCCATCACAGATTAGTGCATAGAACATATCTCATCGTCACGGTCAATCGCCGATAGATTCAACAGCTACAATGCACATCTCTGTTCTGAAATAGTTACTTTAATCTTTTGGGCCATCTTTTAGTCCAGGAATCATAGGCTTTCCCTTAAACCCATGCCGGCTACATGTTCTCTGAACACGTTGGGTGGTAAGCCTTTGGTAAGCGGATCCGCTAACATCTTTGCGGTACTTATGTGCTCAAGACTTATAATTTGATCCTGAACTTTATCTTTCACAACATAGTACTTTATGTCAATGTGTTTGGCAGCACCACTTGACTTATTGTTGTGGGCATACGTTACTGCGGGTTCATTATCGCAGTACAACTTAAGTGGTCTATTGATGTCGTCAACCACTTTTAAACCGGGTATGAACTTCATTAGCCAGTTCACCTGCCCCGTAGCCTCATAACATGCTACAAACTCGGCATACATTGTGGACGATGTAGTGACGGTTTGCTTTGAGCTTTTCCACGATATAGCTCCTCCAGCGAGAGTGAATACATATCCGGATGTAGACTTTCTATCATCTCCCGCAAAATCAGAATCTGTATACCCCACTATATGGAGTGAATCTGATCTTCTGTATGTCATCGTGAGGCCTTTTGTTCCTTGCAAATAACGCAAGACTTTCTTTATCAATTTCCAATGTTCTATTCCAGGATTGCTCTGGAATCTGCCAAGTAACCCGGTAACAAATGCTAAGTCAGGGCGTGTGCACACTTGAGCATACTGTAAGCTTCCGACAGCTGAAGCATATGGAACCGCTTTCATTTGATCGATCTCATACTGGTTCCTGGGGCATTGAAAATCCCCATATCTGTCGCCCTTGACTATAGGTGCAGGTGATGGACTACATTTATGCATACCAAATTTCTTTAAGACTTTCTTTATGTATGCCTTTTGTGACAGTCCCAATACCCCTTTGTTTCTATCTCGGTGAATTTCGATCCCTAGAACGAACGAGGCTTCACCAAGATCTTTCATATCGAAGTTTGAGGACAAAAACTTCTTTGTCTCCAGTAGCAGACTAACATCACTACTAGCTAGTAGGATATCATCCATATACAGGATTAGGAAGATAAACTTCACATCTTTAAACTTTGAATAAACACAGTTGTCCTCAACATTCTCTTTAAACCCAAATTTTCTTATTGTACTGTCAAACTTCAAGTACCACTGTCTTGAAGCTTGCTTTAACCCATATATTGATTTCTTTAGGGGGCATCCCATTCTTTCATTTCCTTCCACGACAAAACCTTTCGGTTGTGCCATGTAAACATTTTCCTCCAAATCCCCATTAAGAAATGCCGTCTTTACATCCATCTGATGTAACTCTAAATCATAATGTGCTACTAATGCCATTATGATTCTGAAGGAATCTTTACATGAGACTGGAGAAAAGGTCTCATTGTAATCAATCCCTTCTCTTTGCGTAAATCCTTTTGCCACAAGTCGCGCTTTGTATCTTTCTACATTCCCTTGGGAGTCATGCTTTGTCTTGTAGACCCATTTACAGCCTACTGTTTTGGCTCCTTTAGGAATAATTTCCAAGTCCCAGACTTTATTAGTCTTCATGGACCTCATCTCCTCTTCCATGGCCTCAAGCCATTTTGAGAAATTTTCGCTTCTCATGGCTTCTTCAAATGAGGTGGGATCATCCTCCATTTGAAATTCCTCTATATGATAAATCTGATAATCATCAGAAATAGCTGATCTTCTTACCCTTTGAGACCTCCTCGGGGCCTCCTCATTTGGTACATCTACTGTTTGAGGCTGCTGTTGCTCCCCCTCATCTGTGGCAATAGGTTCTATATGATCCTGAAGAACAGGTTCTTCATTCTCATTCATTGTTGCCACGGGAGGAACAATAACAGGTGCTGGCACCACAGTGTCTTGCACCGTCGGTGCAGCGACAGCAGGTAGTGTGAAGAATGGCTCTTGAATCATCGGAGTGGGCGCATACACCCGCTTCTCTTCAAGGTCAATCTCTCGAGCTACCATGCTCCCCCTCATCATTTCATCCTCTAAGAAGACAGCGTGTCTCGTTTCTACAAACTTTGTATATCTGTCTGGACAGTAGAAACGATAACCTTTTGACTTTTCAGGGTAGCCAATGAAATGACAACTTACTGTTTTGGGATCAAGTTTCCCAAGGTTTGGGTTAAATACTTTAGCCTCAGCAGGACTCCCCCACACACGTAAGTGGTTTAGTGAGGGAACTCTTCCTGTCCACAACTCGTACGGTGTTTTGGGCACCGACTTACTAGGCACTCTGTTGAGAATATGAATGGCGGTTTTCAACGCCTCCATCCATAAACTCAATGGGAGTGTGGAGTAGCTCATCATACTTCGCACCATATCCATCAGGGTACGGTTGCATCTTTCAGCTACTCCATTTTGCTGAGGTTCGCCCGGCATAGAATACTGGGCCACTATTCCATTTTCCTGTAAAAACCTCGCAAAAGGTCCAGGAACTTGTCCATATGGGGTATGTCGACCGTAGTACTCCCCCCCACGATCTGATCGGACTATCTTAATCTTTAAATCGTGTTGGTTTTCAATTTCAGCCTTAAATATCTTGAATTTATCCAAGGCTTCATTTCTTTCTTTGATTGGATAAATATATCCATAACGGGAGTAGTCATCTGTGAATGTTATGAACGAGTCATATCCATCCACACTTTTCACAGGAAAAGGACCACAAATATCTGTGTGAATAATTTGTAGAACTCCTGTGCTTCTTTTAGCGTCTTTTTTAATTTTCTTTACATATTTTCCTTTAATGCATTCTCTGCATTGTTCTAAGTCTGAGAACTCTAATAGAGGAAGAATATCATTCTTTACTAGTCTTTCTATTCTCCCCCTCGAAATATGGCCTAAACGACAGTGCCATAATTTCGACGACTCATCTAGAGTTCTCTTTCGTTTTCTGTTTACATTCGTAGACGAGGATTCAATCACTTTCTCGCACGCAACGTTCTCATTATCGCATACGACATTCACATCATCACATAATGATAACAAATAAAGCTCATTCTGTAATATGGCAATACCAACACATTCTTTATTAAACATTATTTCGCACTTGCCATTTCCAAAATTGCAATCATAACCATCTTTGTCCAAATTTGACACACTAAGCAAATTCCTCTGTAAAGAGGGTACAAAAAGGACATCTCTAAGTAAAAGAGTGGAGCCATTAGCTAATTCTAATGAAAGATCGCCAACGGCTTCAACTTCAGCTTCGACTCCATTTGCGACTTTAACGCATCTTTCTTTTCTTTGCGTAGTCCTCGTCGAACGGAATCCCTGTAAAGAATTAGCAACATGAACAGTTGCTCCTGAGTCAATCCACCAAGTGGATTTCGAATATTTCACATACAGGCATTCATTAATAAAGGTAATAATATTCTCACCTTTCTTAGCCATTATCATCTTTAAGTAGTCAGGACAATCCTTCTTGTAGTGTCCCGTCTTCTTGCAGTGAAGGCACTGGTCTTTGTCTACAGCAAATTTATTCTGTTGAGGCTGATGTACAGAGGCTTTGCCCTTGTTCTTTGAGAAGGGGTTACTGTTGTAATTCTTTTTCTTGTTTTCCCTCACAAAGTTGATAGAACCACCATGTGAGGATTTGATTCTTTCTTTCTCTTGCACGCACATAGCTATGCACTTTTCCATGTCCCATTTCTCGGGCTGCATATTATAGTTGACAACAAAAGTGTCAAACTCTTTTGGCAAAGAAGCAAAAACCAAATGAATAAGGAACTCATCCTTGAGAGCCAAATCCATCGGTTTAAGTTTAGATGCCAAGTTGCTCATTCTAAGAATGTGCTCTCTTATGCCATTGCCACCGCCAGAATACCTCTCTGTTACCAGCTGCTTAATCAGCTGTGTAGCATAAGTCTTTGAAGAGCCAGTGAACTGACTCTTTATTTTATCAAGGTATTCAGTGACAGTGTCACACTCTGCAATTGAGCCCAGAATAGCAGGCTCAATTGTATTCTTTATCACAGCCATACATTTCTTGTTGGCTGTGGACCATTTCTTATGATCAAGGTCATAAGACATCTGTAAGGGAGCATGATCCCTCTGTCTTTTCTGCCATGCAGTGTCATCCTCATTCTGTTCCCTCACTGGCGCCAAAGGCTCAGTGGGACGTGCTGTAGTGAGGACCCAGTCCACCTCAGCCAAGATAAAAGCTAAATCTAACTTTTTCTTCCACTCTCCATAATTATCACCTTTGAGAGTGGGGATTTCTCTAATACAACTCATCAAGTTGTATCCTCCTGAAAAAATTATTTCAAATACAGTGAGAACGTAACATCAAAATCATATGCCTTATTTTCAACGTTGGTCAAAAATACGACATACAATTTAAAAACAATTCTATCATACATTAAATCTACATCACCGTTAGGCAGAAATAGAAATAATGCATAAAGTCAACATTAAAAATTTACAATACTGTTATTAACAACGTTGGTCAGAAAATAACAATATCATAAATTTCTGGAAATTTTATCTATTTTTCCAAAATTAAATTCTCCCGTTGGTTCGAATTTAATAATGAAAAACAATCAATATTAACTTTTGCAGCGGAAACTGTAATTATTCTAAAAATAATTCAATATTCAGAAGCATTATACAGTACTCATTTAATCTCTGAAAAAATATACACGTTGGTGCAAAAATTTACAGAGAATTTGGATCAAATTTCATTGAAATTCATTAAAAAATTGCTTCTGAAAAACATTATAATCAATAAAAATCCAATTTTACCTTTTGGCCCATTCTTTTGGCCTGTTCGGCCCGGCCACGGCCCACGGCCTGCCGGCTCTGCCGCGGTCTTGGCGGCCTGGTCCGGCCACCGCGCGCGAGCGGCCAATCAGCCCAGCCGGGCGCGCGGCCCAGCCGAGTGCAACGGCCAATTTTCACGCGCGCTCGCGCGGCGCCTCTTTCTCCCACGCGGGCTGAAAACCCCGCAGGACATCTGCCGCTCTCGCGGCCCATTTGGCCCCCTATCTCGGCCGTTCATTTTGATCGCACGGCCAGGAGAAGTAACCGACCGAACAAAACCCCGCCTCCCCCCCCAAAACCCTAACCCTAGAGTCATTTGAGACCCGAAAAATCGGATCTGAGGGGAGGGAGCGGCGGCGCATGGGCGTCCGCGCGAGCGGCGGCCCCTGAGGGGCGCGGCTGTGGCCCGCGCTCGGGAGGAGCGGCAAGGCGGCGACGGCGGCACGCAGCGCCCGCAAGGTGGCGGCGGCGGCCCCATCGGCCCCCAGCGGAGCTCGGCGGCCGGGCGCAGCGCGGCGCACGGCGACGGCGGTCCGAAGCCGGAGGAGCGGCGCGGCGGGGCGGCGACACAGGCGGCGGCCGCCGGCGGCCCCGTCCGACGCAAACACGGCAGCGGCGCCTACGGTAAGCCCCGATCCCGATCTGTCCTTTCCTTTTTTTTATTGTTCTTTCTTTTCGATCCGGGGCTAGGGTTCGGGATTTGCTTTTCTTTTCCTTTTTCCCGTGTAGATCTAAACGCTAGGTGGCTCTGATACCATTGTTAGTTCTAGATCTTTAGGATCTCCTAGGTTAGATCTATCGGGCTATCCTTTTCTCTAGGGTTCTTGGGTGCTACACTGAGAGGGAGAGAGGGATACCAACCTTCCGACTGCGTGGAGGAGGAGGAGGCCATCTCGTGTTCGGTGGTGAAGATCTGCGCACGGGCAGCGACGGTCGGGGAAAGGGCGTGGAGCTCCTTGGCGGCGGCGCGTCCCGGGCGGTGGCAGCTCCTGGCGGCGGCGATCGTCAGATGTGGACGCAGAGGAGCCGGTGGAGTTTCCTGTCGCTACAGCGCTCCCCTCTAGATCGGTTAGGGTTTGTCGGTGGGGTGACGGCGGCGCGGTCAACCTTGGGATGCGTGCCGCCCGGCCCCCACCTCTGTTTATATAGCGCTGGCGACAGGGGCCCACCAGCTAATGGGCTGGGCGCCCTCGATCAGGGCGCGGTCAAGGGGTGGGCTTTGGCCGTTGGGCCAAAGCCCTGAGATCACCCTAACAAAGGGGTATCTTCAGATCGCAGCCGTTGATATCTTCACTACTGGACTCATAGGCTGGTCTCTGTCTCTCTGCGCCCATTTACGTCCAACACCTGGCGACACAAGGTTGCTGCAAGAGGACGGCGTCGCTGCGCTCGCCGGACGACGGGGACGAAGATGTCCGGCCGGCGGCGTGCAACGCTAGAGAGCAAGCTGTGAGCGAGGAAGATGAGCCGCGGAGTGGAGACTGACTAATTGACTAATGTACGTGGTGCGCATGCCAATTGATTTGACTAAGAAGTTGACAGTCACAAGATTTCAGAAATCACAAGAAACAGTATAACTTCATTTCAATAGGTATAATTACAACAGGAGATTGTGATTGCGCTCAATTTGCAGCATCACAATCGAAAGAATACGTAATAAATATATCACTCATATTGGAATTAAATCCTACCCTACTCTCACTGCATCGGCGACAAAAAAAACTGGCTGAAACAGCGCACGGTGCTATCACTGACACACTAACTAGACTAACAATCAGGTCCGCTGCCGCTGGAGCATCCTCTACAGCAAACCATGGCATCTGGAGCATTCCAGCGGCCGTGAGCCTGTCCCTGGCATCGTACTCCAAGAGGCTTGCAGGACGTCGAAGCCCGCCTACAACCAGGGCGGAGCCAGAATTTGGATATAGGAAGGCTAAACAGATAATTTTTTTACCAAGAAAATGGTAATCACATAAAAATATAACATGACAATATAAAAGAAAGTTATATTTCTATTAATTTAAATTTGGCTATATACGAGACGTCATTAAGCTGCGGCCACATACGAATCGGCGGTAACAATTTCAGATACAAAGGACGGACCTTGATCCATCCACAACGTAGTGGCGCCAGACGCCATACTTGAACCATGCCTCGCAAGATCATGGGCTACTTTTTTACACACGCCCGGGGGCAAAACAAAACATGGAATTCTAAAGAGCAAGTGGGAAGCACAAAATGAGCCTCCCGGAGAAGAACTCCACTGCTAGCATGGACAAATTCAGTCCCCTGTAGCACATACTTCATGTTGATGCAATCTGTCTCTAGGACAATCCTTCCCATTCCCATATCTGCTGCAACTTTCAGAGCTTGCTGGCATGCTTCTGCCTCTACTCCTTGCATTGCCAAGTCGTCCAGCTCCCGTACACAGAACGACGCCCTGTTCATTTCCGACGACAAAGCCCCATCCTCCAGAATGCGATGCTTCTGTGCAAGCTCCATCATCGTTAATCTTCAGGTACTTCTGTTCAGGTGCTTGCCACTTCGGTACTGTGCGTTTCATCTCCTCCTTGCCAAAAAATTCAGATAACTCTCTCGCCCACTTCTGGGTTCTGGCATAGCATGGCAATAGTATCCGGTGACTTTCCTGTTACCCAGCGTTCATTCCATTCGTCTCAGTCCAAAGGGACCAAAGCAAGGTAACAATTTCATGCTGGGTTTGTTCTTCATAGCGCCCAATAGTGCCAGCTGTGGAGCTGAGTGACACAAAGCCAGAGCTTCCCTTTCAGTTTCTCTCTTGTCGATGTTAGTGGCAAAGGTATTTAGGTATTTGCTAGCTAGTGTTTTTCCGAGTGGCAATTGGCAAAGGTATTTCTGGATTGCTGTATGTCCTGCACGGGGCTGTACCAGTTTGATAATTTTGTTACCACGATTACCAATTTACCATCTGCTTTGTAAGGTGAAGCAAATCAACGTAGTTGCCGTTGCTTTGTGGATCTGGACACGGGAAAAAAAATAGGTTTTGAAAATTTGTCGGGACACCGATATTTCCAAAATTTGCGTTGTTCAAATTTGTTGAACCAAATTTGAACTTTTGTTCCGATATTTCCAAAGATTTTTCTCTTATTAAACAAGTTTAGTTCATTCTCGATTGCTTTCTTTCATTTGTCCCAATTTTGATAATTCTTGCATTCTGCAATCGTCTTCAGTTCAGGATATGATGTTTCAATCTTGAAGACAATCTTTGACATGAAGCAGCTGTTATTTGCACATTTTGTCTACAAAAGACTTCTCCTATTTCTATATAATTTATGACAAACTCTTTGTCTAATTCAATTGGAACTTTATTCAAATCTATCAGCTTTCCATTATTTCCCAAAATGGCTGTATGAGTGTTCCGTTACCCTAGTGTTAGGGGGTGCACTCTCCCCTGAACTAGGTGTCTCCCCTTGCACTCCAGCATGGGGTGCCTCCCCCTCTCCTCATGTACAGGGCACCACCCTTCATGTCCTCACCGGGGTGCAACATCCTTTTGACGTTTCTCATTCGTATCTGGTCCATGGAGTTTCTACCTCTATTCAATACGTCTCTTTTGTGGACGTCTCCACGATTTGAGATCCTTTGGCCTAGGAGTTCTCCCGGTCTTATTAATAAGAGTGGTGAAGTCAAATGTATAACCTATAACTCTGGATGGTTCTATCCTTTTAGGTGCATTTACCACTGGTATATGTGATTTGGTAACTCCTTTATGATATGTGAATGAATTTGGTAGTTGATTTACAAGATTTTGCAAATCTATTATGCTATGAACCTCTTATTTAGTGTCTTTACTATGTGGATCGCTATTATGAAGACTACTATCATTCCAACCTTGGGTTCTTTCCTCCCCCTAATGCTAGGAATTGTTCTTCATTGAATACAATATCAGCATATCTTGCTTTTAATAAATCCCCAGTCGTGGGCTTTAAATATTTTATTATAGACGAAGACTCAAATCTCACGTAAATTCCCAATTTATGGTTGGGGCCCAGTGACGCACGCTGAGGATGTGAGATAGGTACATAAACGGCACAACCGAATGTACACATATGGGAAATACTTGGTTCTTTCCCATGCACTAACTGGAAATGTGTCAACTTATGATATGCAGATGCTCGGAGTTATATTAATGCCGATGCATGTAATACTAAATTTCTCTAGCATGTAGTTAGTAGACTAGATTTCATTAACAAGGGTCTAGTGATCATCTTGATTCTCTTGATTAATGGTTCAACAAGTCTATTCTAAGCATGCACATGTGGGACTGAATGTTCCACGGTTATGCCTAAGGCCATACAATAGTCATTAAATGTCTTTGAGGTAAACTCTCCCACATTATCCATTCTTATGGACTGGATCCTATGATTCAGAAACTTGGCTCTTAGCAAATTTATTTATGAAATTAGCTTGGCGAAGGCATGATTTCTAGTGGATAATAGACAGATGTGTGTCCACCACGTGCATGCGTCTATTAGTACCATAAAGTACCTAAATAGCCTTGACATTTGCTCAATAGGTCTGCATATATCACCATGAATCATCTCAAGGAAATCAGGCAATTCATCCTTGATCGTATGATACGAGAGTCTTGTAATCAATCTTCCTTTCGCATAGGCTTCATACACAAAGTGTGAAAGACCAAGGATATCTTTGGGCTTCAAGTTGTGGTCAGCAGAATGCTATAATGTCTGACGCATCATGTTATCTCTAGGATAACCTAGACATCCATGCCTCTTTCTAAATAGTTCGGGGTCTTTCGTCTGGATGTTGATCACAACATGTTCATCATCAAATTTAATGAACTTGTAGTACAATCCGGAGGAGAAAGTAGAGAGTTTCTCTACAATTTTCTTTTGATATCCTTCTTTCTTTATGATGAGAATGTACTCAGAATCATTCTCTTATGATATTTCCACATGGAAACCATTATTAGGGATATTCTTAAAACTTAGTAGAGTTCTAGTTGAGTTAGGGTATAGTAATGCATTCTCAATGATGATTGTAGTTCTCATTGGTAACACTACCGTGGCTCTTCTAGATCCTACAAAATTACCACAGTTGCCAGCTATGGTTATAATATTGCCAGTCTTAGAACTAAAGGTCTGGAAATACTTGATATCCTGTAGAATTGAATTTGTGGTGCAACTTTCCACAAGAATGTTCTCCCTCCATTGGATCATATAATTCTATAAGCAGGAGATAATTTGTACGAATTAAAAACATTGCATACACATAAATGCAAAATAAAACATGCACACAAACTAGAAACTTTATTCATATCATGAAAAGATTACAAGGAGTAGCCTTAATCCATAAATAGTAATGTTATTGACTAATTCAGGATCGACAAAATTTAGCAACACCATCCTAAACACACCATGTATTCACTCCTAATTTTAGGGGATGATGGATATTAGTTTTTAGGATTCTCTTGATCTTTTTGTGGGAGTGGCTCATTTGGCTTAGTTACCCATTTGAATAACCCTCTGATGGCCATCTCTCTTGTTCCTGGTACTGCTTGCCTCACTTGCTGAGCTGTATTTTGGAGAACATCAAACAATCCTCCTACTATCCCAACTATTATCTCTTCTTCCTCTCCTTTTGAACTTCTGTCTACTGGTCCCACCAAATCCACCTATAACTCGAATCAAATCTAGAGGGTGTCATGAGACGTAGGGCACCAACATGGTCTATTTCCCATAGAGCATTGATTAGTTGGCAATGATCACTGAAGTTCTTTTCTCTTATAACCAATGTAAGAGACATATCCTCCAGTGGAGATTTTTGAGAGTACGTTCAATCAATTCATCCCTAGTCATGTTCCTCCCTAACAGCCTTAGGGTGCTCACAACATGAGGTTCGCATTGTATGCGGCCATGGATTAATATTCTTGAATCCTCATAGCGATCCATGAGCCAAGCGCCAAGCCAAGCATTGCAATTCTTGACTAACATCACTATCATGCCATGCCCTGCCCTTGCCATGCCCTTCCATAGCTGTCTTATCGCTCGAGCCATGACCAAGACCACGTCACGGCCACACCAAGCCTCATGCCATGCCCTGTTGCTCGGTCACTAGCGTTAGTGAAACACAACCCCTGTGGCTATAAATAGCTCCCCTAGGCTTGCCTTGCTCCGTTGCACATCCACTTTTCCCCATCTTCTTCCCTGAGCTCGGCTCAAGCTCACCCGCACCATGCCCCGTGCACCGGTTGCCGCTTTCCCTCGCTGTTCTGGCCTCTCCGGCGATCTCCTCCTGAAAGTGTTCATGTCACATTGTGTTCTACCCTCTCAATTTCTTTTCCCCTCAATCGATTTTGGGTTTTGCTCACTGGAGTTCGCTAGAGCTTCCCTCTTCCTCACCTCCGATTGACGCCACCACCACCACCACCATTTTTCTTCCAGAGCTCCTCCCGCTGATTCCTCCATCCATCACCACCTCCACAAAGCCCTCTAACTATTCCCACCGCCAATTGGAGCGTCCCTCTACCCCATGTTGCTAGCACCACAGAGCTACCCGCGCCGCCCTGAGCTTCCTCCATTGGGTCACCTCGGTCCCTCCCCCCTTAACCGAATGCATGGGTAAGTTCCATGTGTCCCTCTTTAGCTCATGCTTACCTCATTTTATTCTCCCTTTTGTCCGGTCATCGCTACCATGCTCGGCCCAACCACCCCAGGTCGCTCCGAGCCGTCCCTACCTCACCTCGGCTCATGCCGACGCCTCTCCTGGATCCCTCATCTCTCTGGTGTTCCATTTTGCTAGTTGTCGTCGTTGTTCTGGTTGCTGCCCACCGCTAGCGAGTTCTCCCACTATGGCGCTGTCGCTCCCCTATTCTGCCCAGAGGCAACACCCCTATTTTGCCTGGAGGTAGCTCCCCTGTTTCCCTTCTTTGCTCTCTCTCTTATTGCATGGCAATTGCGTCCTAGTAATATTCATAGCCCCACATGTCAATGTTCATTCACTTTTTCAATTAGGAAATAATTTATGGAAATCAAATAATTAGATAGGATTCAAATAAAAATATAATGAGATATAATTATACATAAAAATAAGAATAAAATTAAATTAAGTAATTAAAATAAAGGTTTATTAAAAATAAGAATATTAGAGAGTTAATCTTGGTCAATTGTGTGGAATATCAAGTTAATTATTATATAAGGATAAGAGAATAAGCCATGTAAAAATAATTAGATTATTTCTATGTCTAAAAAATCATAAGGGCCCTTCTCCAAAGAGTACTTAAACAATTCAGGGAATTAATTTGAATATAAAGAAACCAATATTTAAAGGTTACCTTGAATATAACTAAATAAGTGTCAAAAGTAATTGGTATGCCATTAATGATTATCTCAAAACCAGGTACTAATGAAAGACACTATTCACATATAACTTGGTTAAAAACAAGGTAATTAGCCAATGTGTCCTTGCCACTTAAATTAAAATGCAAATTTGATTTAGAAGTGATGGTAAAATATAATGGTGTAAATGTAGATAATAATTGAGGTTACTTGGAATAAATAATGACTAGTTAGGGCGAATGAATTAATTGCTATGCTACTAGGATTTAAATTGAAGTATCCATTTTAATTAATAATCTTTCTCTGGAAGATAAGTTAGATAGAAATACAAGTTATTTAGGAAGCTAACCAATATTTGGTCTAGAAACTTCTATATCAGTCGAGGGCCCTATTAAAATATAATACTTGTCATTAGCATACCATTGATAATTAAATCTTAATGCTAGATTTAATTAAAATGATATTAAAATATAGTCATGTATATCAAGCTAGGCCTACATAAATAGATTTTAATTAAGAATTAAATTGCACCAGATAATAACTAAGGGTACATAAAATATCAACAACATTTAATCCAAAGGATATCTTTAATTAAAAGATTATGTTGTGCAACTATTAAAATATAATTGATTATCACAAGACCCGGCCCCTGAGTTAGTAGTCTAATAATCTCATCAATCTACAATTAGATGAACAATGTGAGGATAGGATCAGTTAATTAGACCTTAATTAAGATAATAATTAAGATAACTCGCTAACACATCAATAAGTAGTAAGCTGAAGTCTAGTAATACACGGACTAGATTGAGTTGCATCTGTCCAAATACATGTGAACCCTAGAAATTAATTATCAACCATGGTTCATTAGTTTATAGTAGCCTAATTAAAGTTAACTGTTAGATGGTAGGGGGAGCTCTCTATATTTTGGAGTTTCACAAGTATTGATCCATGCTTCTTTCAATATGCATATTTGGGATCTTTACTTTAAATACATTCTTGAGTATATATAGCTTGTTAGTTCATATATACTCATGTGCAATCGGGTTGTCATCTAATTTTTCCATCATGTGTTAATGGTTAGATGATTAATGACAATCGGATAAGTAAGCTTTGTTTAAAGCTTATCTTAGAGTATACAATTGTTGTGTACAAGTTGTATACTCGCAAATCAATTTTATATCTCATTATTTGTTAAGATTGTCATGAATTACCAAAAGGGAAGATTGTTGAATCTAATCCCTCCATTATGTGTTAATGACGAAGTTTGGTAATTGATGACAATTGTTTTGTGGACTAACTTTTTCCATGAGTTGGATGAATAGGTTATATTCCACAAATGAGGATGACTTCGGATAGCTTCATGGGTTGAAGATCATCAAGTCAAGATCGAGAAGAAGATGGCTTCATGTGTTGAAGACCATCAAAGAAGAAGATGTATCATGAGCCGTCGTCACCCCCATGTCGAATTGGAGGCTGAAAGATGAAACGATATTAGTCGCAACAAATATTCCAGATGTACAATGCGAATCTCATACCTCCTGAATGTGCAGCGAAGATGAACGACGGGGAGTGGTAGTCTGTGCAGGTGGTGCGGACGGCAAAAGGGATGCATCTTGATAACAGACCTGCAGCTGGAGAATGCCATAATGTTAGTGTAATGCAAGCAATAATAGGGAAAAAATGTAGCTTTGTACATAAGTTACCTCCTCATTGGTACGGTGTATGGATGATCGGCAGCTAGTACTACGATGCCATGCAGACTTGGTAGATTGTGATGGACGGCCAGACTCACTAGGTCGTGATGACCTGGTGGGTGAGCATGGTGCCCCCACTGGGTGGCACATGTGCACACTGTGATCCATGGAATGGCCGCAGTTTAGGTTGTACACTATTCTTTTGACCTGCTTTAGGATGAACTTTATAGTCTTCTGTAGGGCCGGTGGCATCTTCGGACTGCTGATGGTGGCCTCCGACGCGCTTGCGATGCACTGTGCCCGCTCCAACTGAAGTGACATATGAAACAGGTTCAGTAACAAGCGGTATGAATTTATTGAATGGAACGATAAGATATTTGAACTGTCTTACGCTGTTATGCCGCCACGAAGCGTTGTGGGGATCGATGGAGCTATCCAAACGTTCCTCGTGCGTGATGTGCTCGGGGCGGTCTGGTAGAGGAATGGTTAGTCTGCTGCGTGACTGGGGTACGTACCATTCCAGGTATTGGTCGTACGTCTGGACGTCGTACGGATGCTGCTCCATGATGACATCGATGTGTGCCCTTTTCGTCCATGCCGTCGTCCACTGCTGCTGCATTGGCCGCTAGTCCGTACCATGCCGACTAGCCCTCGATTGCCTGCATTGCTAGAATCATCGACGTTATATAGCAAGACATAGAAAGTGTACACAATAGTCAGATGGAGTTTGACTCATAGTTGCAAGGCATGCGGTAGGAACCTGCCATCCCAAGGGGGCACGGCCAGGTGCAAACCCAACTACCTGGTGCACTGGCATCACGATCATCGGCCATCCAACAGGGAAGTGCTCCCAACTCCACAGCTGCAATAGCATGTAGCAGATGGCTAGTTGGGGGGTACCAGTAGTGGCGCGCTGGCAAGCGTCACATAACCCCCGATATGTGGCACACAGAACCGCTGATCCCCAGTTGTATCGAGGCATCGTCCCGAACTCTGCATCCACCAAAGACTAGGCGAGGCCAATAAATTTGGCGTTGCAAATATCACCATGTGTGGCTGGAAATATACTCCAACCAAAGAGCTGGATAAGGAACACAATGAGGTACGTCCTGATGACCTCCGGCGTTGCAACCTATGGGCATACACTGAAATTGTTAAGCCACGTGCGGGGGACGCCACGTGCACTCTTCGGGATAGGCCAGCCAAACCAGTGAAAGATCAAGCTCCGATTAAGTTGATGAAAAGGGAGATTGAAAGATCAAGATCCGATTAAGTTAGTTTTGGTGCCAATGACAAATATCGTTATAATGTTTCGGTAACAATGACAAATGCATATATGAGACTAATATGCTTGTTTAAATTTATTTATGTTTAGTCTCATTTGGATGGAAAGGTGAAATCAAAGAGGTATGCATTCAAAATCACTTTCTCATTTACTAATACATTTCTTAGATACAAAATATAGATTGATCTCCTCAAATAGTCCAAAATGAATATGTGCATATGTCTTCATTATATACACTTGTATGCACACATTTAGGGGGAGCTCTCTATATTTTGGAGTTTCACAAGTATTGATCCATGCTTCTTTCAATATGCATATTTGGGATCTTTACTTTAAATACATTCTTGAGTATATATAGCTTGTGTAGTTCATATATATTCATGTGCAATCGGGTTGTCATCTAACTTCTCCATCATGTGTTAATGGTTAGATGATTAATGACAACCAGATAAGTAAGCTTTGTTTAAAGCTTATTTTAGAGTATACAATTGTTGTGTACAAGTTGTATACTAGCAAATCAATTTTATATCTCATTGTTTGTTAAGATTGTCATGAATTACCAAAAAGGGGAAATCGTTGAATCTAGTCCCTCCATTATGTGTTAATGACGAAGTTTGGTAATTGATGACAATTATTTTGTGGACTAACATTTTCCATGAGTTGGATGAATAGGTTATATTCCACAAATGAGGATGACTTCAGATAACTTTATGGGTTGAAGATCATCAAGTCAAGATCGAGAAGAAGATGGCTTCTTGTGTTAAAGACTATCAAAGAAGAAGATACATCATGAGTCATCGTCACCCCCATGTCGAATTGGAGGCTGAAAGATGAAGCGATATTAGTCGCAACAAATATTCCAGATGTATAATGCGGTGACCGTTGAGAGGGCGGTACTACCAGGGGTTTGGCTTAAGGTAGTTCCAGCCTTGGGCTGATTTCAGCCCTCTCTTTCCTCCAACGGGTAGTTTTTGAGTGAGGTGTATAAATACCTCCTTAAGGCTGGTTGGAAGGGTTGTTGCTTGACCCATTGATGTGTTCTTGAGGTAGAGTGAGGCTCTCCACTTAATTGTGCATGTGTTGCACTTTGTGAGAGAGGAGAGGTGATTTAGAGTGCATGTGTTGCATCTAGAGGATGACTTTCTGTCCGGATTGAGCTTGTGCATTCGTTGCACGTGGTGAGAGTCAAGTGAGGCATTTGACTTGTTACTCTTGGAGTTTGCCGACTCCTAGACGGCGTGGGAGGCGTTATGCGCGGTAATCTTCTCAAAGAAGGTTGTGAGAAAACTCGGGGAAATTGTGAAGGTTGAAGCTCACCTATTCGGAGCGGGAAAGAGCTATCACTAGTGATTTGAGGTGGAAGGCTTAATTTGGGGAGCCGGTCCGATTAGTCCGGGCTTATCTCAACGTGGACTGGGAGAGACCGACAAGTCTCCGAACATCACGGTAAAAAGAGGATGTGTCATTTGTGGTTTGCTTTCTTGTGCTCTTTTTACATTCAAGCAATTTACTTACTTAGCATTATTTTGATTGCTTGTAAACCTAGGGTTGCAAACTTTGACCTAGGTAGTATTATTGGTGTACTTAGGCGAATTTGCTTGTCTTAGGTGCTATTTGAGCTAAACCAAATTGATTTAAGCTTCCGCATTGTTTACTTGGTTTAGGCAAATAGAAAAGCTCTTTAATTGTTAGTATTAATTTGAAGAGAATTTTTAGACCACCTATTCAACCTCCTCTAGTCAGCCTCCTCGATTTTACAAGTGGTATCAGAGTTTGGTCTCTCATATATTAGGCTTAACCGCCTAGAGAGTATAAATGATGGCAACTAGTAGGATTGTGCACCTAGATGACACACCTCAATTTAATGGCCTAAATTATGATAATTAGAAAATCTGCATGATTTGCTATTTAAGACCATGAGCCAAAAAATATGGCGGATTGTAAATGTGGGCTTTTCTCCTCCATTGGATCCTTTAGCTCCAACTATTGAGGAAGAGAAATGCCTACATCTCGACGCTCAAGCAACTAATGCTTTATTTAGTGCTTTGAGTGTAGAGGTGTTTAACACAATATGCAATCTTGAGAGCGCTTATGATATGTGGACAAAAATTCAAGACCTTTCCTTCTAGTCGGCTGGTGCAGGGGCTGGAACAAGTGCATCACCTCCGAGAGGGAGACCGGTCAAGAACGCGACGTCTTTCAGAGTGACCGTCATATCACCCCAACGAAAGTGGAATGTGTGCATCTCAGGCCTTGACCTGTCCATCAGTGCCGCGAGCAGGCTGTCATCGATGGTGAACTCGTGCCTAGTGGAGACCAGCCCCGCAAAGGGCAACAAGCCTATGGCTCGCAGGGTTGGGACGTAGCGCTTGTCCAGTGCCCACGGATCCCTCTCCCCCCTGGCAGCTTGAATGGCGAAGGGCCAGCCACATCACACATTATCCATGCGTGGCAATGGTGTTTCTCATCATACGAGTGTTCCAAAAGCTCCGGTAGAGCCATACCTACCAGTACATAGGAGAGATGAAATATTAGTACGGACATTGATAATTAATTTATAATACAATTTATATTAATTATGACTAACTAAATAATAGTAATTATGACTACCGAAATTACATCAAAAGCATGCTATAAAAAATTACCTGTCTGTTGGGAGAACTAATCAGTATTGCCGCGTCCTCAATGACTTATGCACTGCCTTCTCCAAATAATTAGCAGCACACTATTACTTTTGAGAGTACCTTGCAAGTAATGAGACAGACGGAATATTAGTGCGAATATTCACAATGGCAGCAACATACTACAAGTCAGTGATTATATGCGTGCGTGAATACTTCACTACTTACCGATAATTTGATTACTCATCCGAAAAAATAACAGCCATTCATTACTGTCATCCTTAGTACTAACTCATTACTTACCCTGAACTAACAAATTATGGATACCGTATGTACACAAAAATAGTACAAATTATGTCTAAATTACTAGGACATACTTAGTTTGTAATACAAACTACATTAATCACGACTAACTAAATAACACTAATTGATTATGATTACGGGAATAACGTCGAAAGCATACGATAAAAAATTACCTGTCTTTGCAGAGAAAAAATCAGCACTGCCAATTTTGAGCCACGCATTGGCTTCTCGAACTAATGAGCTACGCACTTCCAATTTTCAGCAACGTCCGCGACAATGACCTGCTGCGATGAGCAACTGGGACACTGTCTTCTCGAACTAATGAACTACACACTGGCCAGAGGTGCATATTTATGCCCGAGCAAAAGGATCCATTATCACGAGCAGCGCTTCGGGTGAGGGGGGACGACATCGTAACGATGACAAATGTGCAAACGAGGGAGCGGGCGAGGGGGGACGACACTCAAATAATGATATTAGTACGAACGAGAGAGCGCGCAAGAGGGGCACATACAGAGAGAGTGACAATTGTGCAAACCGGATAACACCAAATAATATATACAATGATTGTCCGATATATGGCACTTGAAAACATGCGTGACGATCATTAAATTCATGATTAAGTTAACCCGAATAAACGTGGTAAATTCGGACCACATAAAATTCTCAAAAAATTACACAATAACTATTACTGTATCAGAAGGCTTCACATAAAATTTTATGATTTTGGAGCTTGTTTGCTATATGTAAAAACTCATAAAATTATCAAAATTGTATGAATTTTTGAGCGACATTCGCAATGGATAAAATTACCCAAAAATTACATTGCGACGTACGTTATGTCAAGAGGCTGTACGTAAATTTTCGTAATTTTGGAGCTCATTTTATATATTTAAAAATTCAAACAAATACAATAGAAAAAAATTAGGCCGGCTAATTAACCGGCCTAATTACTTGCCGACCCATGGCTGGACAGCAGGCTTACATGCCGTCTGCCCCTCGGGCGGCAGGCTGCCTACCGTTCAGTGACGGGGCGGCAGCACCATGTGTCGCCTCCCGGGCGCTGCCGCCCAGCCCCTAGACGACAGAAATGATATTTTTGTCAATACACCTGGCATACTGTTATTTATGTAAATATGGTTGCAAACAGTGCCAAAAGTAGCTTTTATGGCCTATACGTACGGAATTAATGGACCTTGTTTGTGCTACGTGTCTTTGGGGTCCCGTTCTTCCTGTCCAAGGTCGGCATCGACGAGATGACGCTCAAGGCGCTTCGCCGGGCGGTCCGCAAGCATGCCGCCGATGTTGCATCCGTGGCAACATGAAGTGCCTGGGCTTGGTAAATCACCAGACACCATATGATCAGCTACAGTGCGGCCCCCTGCATGCAGCTTCTTGCAAAATGTTTTTCAAGTGAAAATGGCAAAAAAGAAACTGGTGGCGCAATCTGCAAACCAAGTTATCTGGTTCAAAGTTTTTTTTTTTGGGTACAGAAGAGAAGCGGAAAACAAAGTTATCTGGTAAAATGGGCAAAACCAGCAGTTGGTGTTCTGAAGATCAATTGTGCTGGGGGGTGGGGACCAGAAGCGCGGCATGTGGCCTTTGATATGCAAATTGCAATATGTTCTGAAAGCCGATGCTGAAGCTGGAATTGGTGCAATTGAAACCGAAAGAGATGCTAAAGAAGCTCAACTATGCTATTAAGTGTGTTGATCAAGATTCTTCTCGGTTGGGCTTCCTGTTCAGAGGCTAAGTTTCTCCCCCCCGGGGGGGGGGGGGGGGGGGGCAATTTCCTGTCTTTCATTTCATCTCCACCGATTCTTCGTTCTAACGCCAGGACGCATAAATTGCATACACACCTGACCGCCAAGACCGCAATCAAAGAATATCCGATTTCCGAACATAAACTTGAATTATATATCTGGTTCATACTATTTGCCAGGTACAGTTTTATCCTTCTTTAAACATGATACATCCTCTGCTCGCAAGAAAGACAAAAAAAGACGCACGATGTAAAACACAAAAAAGAGCCCTCCCACTCCACACCTCATATCTGTATACAACATATGCCACCCACTCCAAAAACAATGCTGTAAACATTGCAGGCTTCAACTACTGCAAAATCTATTCTCCGAGCAAACGAGGTGTCCAGCCGCAACTCAACCGGTGGATTGGTGTTGCCTTGGTTCGCTTCCTTTGCTGTATTTTGGTGTAGAAATTGATCTCCTACCTACAAATCATGTACTAACCAAAATAGTACAACGAGGGCACGGCGCGTCACGTCATCTTGCTTTGGATTTGCCTGTGCACGTGCACCAGGAACTCAACGTAGGAAAGGCCGCCAGGTGCCTTGTCCTCTACCAAAAATGAGCGGAAGAAATCACCTGCAGATGCATCAAGTGTTCCTTTAGTAAAACTACATGGTAAACAACAGTGAAACATAAAAAGTGTTTTCAGAAGACTAACCAGATGGTTCGCCGTTTCTGCATAGTCTCAACCTGCAAAACAATCTCAAAGCATCAGTGTCTGACACACTAACTGCTTAAGAAGAAACCAGAAAGCGCTTAACATACCTCAAGTAAGAACATCTCTGGCGTCTTATTTCATTTACCACTTCATTTACCTTCCTAGAGAGTTCATTGTCAAATTGCTCCAATATGAACTGCAAGTCAAATCATTTGCCAGGTCTATTAGGAACAAATGATGAAGTACACATTAAATTTGTTGGATAGATAAAAATAATCCTGTTGGAAATGTTCTAGATGTGCAATGCGTGCAATGCAGTGACAAATGCATCATATTCAAACAAACAGAGATATCGTTAATAGACTGACCTGGCTTGGTAATGCAGCCAAAGAAGACACACCAAATATTTGTTCGAGGATGGCAGGGTTTAGTACGTTTCCTACATAAATTAGACCATCCTCTCCATTTTCCAACAAATAGACTCCATCCTCACGTACATTTTCACTATTGAGCACAAGGGGACTAGGTATAAGGGAATCATCATCTCCCTGAAAAAAAAGGTGCAGAAAATTAAAAAAATATCATCCCTCATTAAAAAATTTAAAAATTCATGCAGTGGCTTTAATTATTGCCGCAAAATAATTAAGATTGGCTATAATTATCGTAGCAAAAATCTAAGACTGACAACTTGTACCCTTGATGCGAGATCATGGATTGGAATCAATCTAGGAAACACCAACGGAACAGCTGACAAAACAGAAATTGAGGAGATGAGAGACATCCAATAGGAACAATCATCCAACCGCCCCTTAGTTCGCAAGCCTATGCTTTTAATCAGTGCTGGAAAAGAAAGTAAAATAATTAGTGGATTCAATGCACATGAAAGAAACTAAGGAATAACACACTTCATGGAATTTAACATACCTAAAGTATATAAGGGCAGGAGTTTGAGAGCCTCTGGGAGAATCAACTGCCCAGATGAGGTTACAGATGCACAATATTTACGGTAGGACTGAAGAATATTTATACATGTATTTGTTACTTCCTCCCGAAGATGGGGTAGTGGAGCTGTTGGAATGCCATTAGCAGCTGTATAATACAACAATGTCAATCTCTAACAGAACATATAAACAATGAGAATTGGACAAGATTGTTTCATTTAAAGTTATCTTGCTCATGAGGTTTCTTCATTAAGCTGAATAGTTACAAAGATATAAGAAAAGGATCACCACCGCTTTACCTTGCTTCAGGAAGCATGCAAATTGTGTTTCCAAATCAGCATATCGGAAAAGATTGCTGAGCATATTCGTGCATGGAAGTGAGAGGTTTATGATTCGTATCCTTCTTTGCCCATATACAGTAGTGTAGAGAAGTGCACACTGAAAGATGCCAGGAATAGCATGTCAGTAACATTTCATAATGATAAAAGTGAAGACTGGAGCAAGTGATCCAATAGAAAATCCATACTCCATGCTAGATGATTCATATCATTAGCATACACACAAGTGAGATGGGCAAGTGATATAGTCTTGCAGACAAGGAAAAGGTTCTCAGTTTGAGAAATCCTACCAGTATTTCTGAAAACCAGGTATATAAATTGCATTTTATGACAGACACGAAAAATCCAAGATGAGGATAAGTTTTACACCAGTGTTATTAAGTCGTCGACTAATCGGCGACTAATCCACGACTAGTCGTCCAGTCGGTACATGACGGACGACTAGGGAGGCCGACTTGACTAGAGCGACTAGTCGAAAGGCGTCAGCGACTAATCACGACTAGCCGGCAATGTCCAGCCGCATGACTAGGAGCTGGCCCACTGGATCAGTAAGTTTGAGGCCCCACTAGAGAGGCTCGGCCCAACCGAGACTTAATACCAGTGACTCAATAACGCTAGATCCTCATTGCACACCACACGCACTATTTTGGTTATAGTATTAGTATAATAATCTCAGCTTGCTTCTTTATTATGACCGTGACAATTGTAGACCAGACTCTAGGGACTAGTCGCCCCCTTGGCGACTAGACTCGACTTTACAACTTAATAACCTTGTTTAACACCAGTAACCGCACTTATCACAACCACCATGGACATGACCAAAGTTGTCATGGTGCTTCGGCAAGTCGTGGCGAAGCCCGGTCGCCTGAACGCCTAGTCGATTAGGCGCCCGCCATGACGACAGTTAGACAATAGTAGTTAGACGACAAATAATACTTTATATGATCAAAAATTAAATAACCATGCAACATAATAGCACAAATTATCTAAATAACCATGTCTCAGTAGGTCCAAATCAGAAGAAACACGTTGAGACAAGGGTCTGTTCGTAATTTTCAGAAATTCTAAGAACTTAATCACAAAAAGACCAAAACCTTCTAACCCTAACCGCCAGCCAGCCCATCTCCCGCTGTCTCTCCATCTCCTCTCGTGCTCGACTCCTCTCTGCTGCTCTCTCCGCCCAGCGCCTACCCTTCCCGCCGACTCCTACCCCTGCCCGGCACCTCCCCTCCCCACCGTCGTCTCCCCCTGCTGCCTCCCCTCCCTGCCGCCTCCTCTCCCCGCCGCCTCCCCTCCCCGCCGATCTACTGGAGGAGGCTGTAGCAAATCGGCGACGTGAGGACTGGAGGAGGCCGCAAATCGGCGGCGGGAGGAGGTGGCTTTAGATCAATGCCGGAGGAGGACTGGAGGAGGAGCAAGGACAATGCAGATCAGCGCCGACAGCCGGCGGCGGTACAGATCAGGTAAGCCTTTGAAGCCCCCCCCCCACCCCCCAGGCGGTCGGTCGCCAGCCCAGCACCGTCTAAGTTCTCTCGCGCTAGACAACTTGGCGTCGCCTAGACGACGCCTTGATAACCTTGGACATGACCTTGGCATGGGCAATGCAACGTTTGTTGGGGATGTTAAGACCCAGGAAAGGCAACAGTTCATTGGAATATTGGTCAGACCAATGGGTCACTCATCAACTCAAGCCCATACCATTGGTAACTATAGCCTTATTCAATATTCATATTAGTTTAGCTTCCATTACTGAAATTTCAACCAGAATATATTTTAGTTACAATTTGAGCACTCATTCCAGACAAAACATCCTTTTTAAAAAGTACAAATGCAAACTAAAGGTTGATTAGAATCTTTAACCCTACCATTAAGAAAATTAAGGTAAAGAAACTAATGTTCCATCGTAGTTTTTTTAAAAGAAAAAAATTTAGTAGGACATGTATGATGTAACTTTTGAATGTGTACCATTGGTTTTTCCTAGTGAGTCACTGACCCTCGGATACCACTAAAAATGCATTTAGAATGTCGAAGGAACCTTTTTCATTCATAAAATTTTTTAAATACTTGTTGAACCATTTGAACTATGGATGTTTTAAGACAACTATTCAAATCATTATTAATTAAAAAAGAGAACTTTTTTCACCGCGCTAGGTCACTTAGTTCATAAAAAGTTGGCCAAGTCAATGATTTCTCTGGGGTCAATTGCATCTGGTTGTCATAACCAGGGTTCGGAAAACCGGCGGTTACCGGCTGGTAACCGGAAATCCCGCCCAGCTCCGGTAGCGGTAAAACCGGCCGAATTTTATCAAATGAAAATTTGAATTTATATGCCATGTATGGTTGGTGCTTTGAGTATTTTGAAGGGTTGGACAGCATGTGGTGCAAAAGAAACGTTGGATTCTTCATGTTGGGACTTGGGAGCAGCTAGGGCCCCTTTGCATGTGCTGGAAAAGTGGAAAGTGAAGCAGTAGCAGCTGCCTGTGAAAGGAAGGAAATGTGCAGCCAGGGGCCAAAAAAGGAGTTGCATCGTGGGAGGGGAGAGGAAAAGTGGTAGTTGCAGCAGCAACACTGGATGGAGAGGAGAAGCTGCAGCAGCACGGGAGGGGAGAGGATGAGGAGCAGCACCACGGAAGGGAAGAGGAGCAGCAGTAGCCGCAAAAATTTCAGTTGAGTAATACTAACCTCAAGCTAAATTAGTTAAATGCACAAAAAGGACAGTAATAGCAACAGCCATAAGGAATGCTACCAAATTAATTAAGTGCAGGCCAGGGTTCGAAAAACCGGTACCGGCCTAAATCCCGGTGGGGGGCCGATACCGGTTCCCGGCCGGTAACTGGAAAAACCGGGGAACACCCAGGCAAATTTCAAGTTTTGAAATTTGAATTTAAAACCGGTAACAGGAAAACCGGCCGGTTACCACCCAAAAAAAGGGAGAAACTGCTAAAAAACCGGAAAAGCCGCTAAACTATGTGATGCAATCAACAAAATGAATTTGTGATGACATTACCTCTATTCATGGATGCTAAATGTAAACAATACATTACATGTTGCGTGCACTTAATTAATTTGGTAGCATTCCTTATGGCTGCTGCTATTGCTGTCATTTTTGTGCACTTAACTAATTTAGCTTGAGGTTAGTATTACTCAACTGAAATTTTTGCGGCTCCTGCTGCTCCTCCTCTTCCCTTCCGTGGTGGTGGTGGTGCTGCTGCTACTCATCATCTCCCCTCCAGTGCTGCTGCAACTTCTCCTCTCTCTCCCATGTTGCTGCTGCAGCTACTGCTTTTCCTCTCCCCTCCCGCGATGCAACTCCTTTTTTGGCCCCTGGCTGCACCTTTCCTCCCTTTCACATGCAGCTGCTGCTGCTTCACTTTCCACTTTTCCAGCATATGCAAAGGGGCCGTAGCTGCTCCCAAGTCCCAACATGAAGAATCCAACATTTCTTTTGCACCACATACTGCCCAACCCTTCAAATACTCAAAGCACCAACCACACATGGCATATAAATTCAAATTTCCGTTTGATAAAATTCGGCCGGTTTTACCGCTACCGGAGCTGGGCGGGATTTCCGGTTACCAGCGGTTACCGCCGGTTTTCCGAACCCTGGTGCAGGCAATAAGTAATGACTTCCAAGAGGCAACAAGTAATGTATTGTCTACATTTAGCATCCATGAATAGAGGTAATGCCATCACAAATTCATTTTGGATAGCACGCATGCGACTAGTTCAAGAGATGACCCACAGCCGCACGCCGACGTCCACCCCAGACTCGGCGGCCACCTCCACGGTCGCGCCACCCCAAGCGCCGGCCTCTCCCCCCTTTCCCCAGGCACCGATCTCCCTCGCGGTCGGCCGCTCGAAGCTGGAGCGATGGCGTGCGGACTCCCCTCCCGCCTCCCCTGCCGCTCCCAGGCCCGTCGTGCTCCCTTCCTACCGCGACGTGGTCCTTTCCTCTCCCAGGTCGGCCGGCGAGGTTCCGGTGGTCCCTGAGCTGCAGCCTCCGGCTTGTCAGCCTGCATGTCCGGCCCGCGCCCTTGCCGACCGCGCCGAGCTCCATCACGGCCGGGCGCTACCTCGAGGATCGGTTGATGAAGGGTGGCAGAAGGTGGTTGGTTGCCGACACCGGAGAAGGCCCCGTCACCCTCCCTGCAACTCTCGGCGGCCGACCTTCGCGGAAAGTGCTTCAACTGTCTCTCTGCTTCGCACCGCGCGAAAGATTGCCGTCGCCGCGTCCGCTGTTTTCGTTGCAAGAACCCAGGCCACCGCTCCTCTCACTGCCCTGATGCTCCCTCGTCGCGGGGACGTATCTCAGTCTGGCGTCGCCTTTCGCCGTCCACGGAGGACCCTTCGTCTTCGGCTCAGACGGCGGACTTGGTCTCCTTGGATGGGCCGGCGGATGGCGGTGCTGGCGCTGCCGATCGGGTCCGGCGTCATTCCTCTGGTCGTGGGGTTGGCGCTCCCGAGCTGGATGTCTCCGAAGCAGAGGAGTCCCTCCGTCTCGCACTCTCCGTCGCCTCCATCGACCAAGCTGCGTCCATCATCGGCCATGTTGCGGCCATCATCGACCAGGCGGCGGCCCGACTTCGACTTCTGAGCCCCTCCGTCAAGGCCTCTCCTCCGCCGCGTCCCCGAAGCCGATCGCCGGCGAGGAAAAGCGCAGGGGAACTCCCGACGGCCCGCCTCCCAGTCAAGTCCCGTCTTGGGCCCACTGGGCTGCATGCTGGCCACGTGGTGCCCTCTGATGTCACCTCAGCTGAGCTGGATGTCAAGTCCCCTCAGCTCCTTGGTACCTCCCCAAACCCTTCGTTGCCCTCCACAGTTATTGGCGGCAACGGTTCAAAGTTGGCTATTTCCGAGATGAGGGCGGCGGCAGGGGAGGTCTCCAGGACCGAGGCTGACTTTGAGTGGCTCAAGGTGGATCTCCCTCTCTCCTCGACCTCCTTCCCCAATCTGGTGGGCCCCTCGACCTCCTCCCCCGACCTGGTGGGTCCTCTGGAGATGGCGGTGGCTCCCAACCCAGTCTCTGCGGTGGCTGATGCTGGCGCCCTGATGGCAACGACGCCGGCATCTCTTCCGGCTGCGGGCACCGCGTCACGGCTCATCTCCAAGGTCTACGCTCGGCGTCGTCGTCGTCCGAGGACAGAGAGCTTTGCTGCTGAGGCTGCCTCGCCAGACCGACATTTCCTTCCTTCCCAGCAGGCGGGGGCGACCTTCTTCACCAAGCTCGCGAAGAAGACAACTAAGATTCTCCCCACTCCGCGCGCCTCGAAGGTGAAGCCTCGTCATCTACCCCCTGGTGCTCCTCCTCGTCGCAGCCGCCGCATTGCCGGAGCTGGAACTGAGGCCCCGGCAGTGGTGACTTCAAGCTGTGTCAGAAAGCATGTGATGAGGACCCTGAATATCATTGGCAATCGGGAAGAACTCCATCCTCAGGCTTTAGAGGACTACAGTAAGCTCTTTGCACAGCCTCTTTCTGCTTCGCGTATTCAGGCGTTAGCTGCTCTCTTTGGTTGGGCGCCACCAGCAGAGGAGGTCGGGTTGAATTAACAGCCCCACTGTTGTTTCTGGGTCGTTTTTTTGCATGCTGTCCAATGAACCCTTCCAACATTTTGTGCTGGAATGTCCGAGGACTTAATTCCAAACCAAGGCAAGATGCTGTCCGCACCCTGGTAGCTTCAGCTCGGGTGGATGTAGTCTGTTTGCAGGAAACAAAAATGGCTTTCACCTCCCAGGGATCGGTCCTCTCCTTGCTGGGGTCTGACTTTGATAATTTCACCTCCTTGCCTTCAGCTGGTGCTTCTGCTGGAATTCTTGTGGCTTGGAGGCATGATCTGGGACCTGCCGGATTTCTCAGATTAGACTCCTACAGTGCCTCCGTGCAGTTCTATTCAAGCGGCGGCAATCCATGGTGGTTGACTTGCGTCTACGGACCACAATCCAATGATGCAAAAATCAACTTCCTGCAAGAGCTAAGAGACATCCGTGAGACTTGTCAAGGTCCTTGGATAGTTTTGGGAGATTACAATATTATCTACAAAGAGGAGGATAAGAACAACAGTTTGCTGAATCGGGCAATGATGGGAAGATTTCAGCGCCTTATCAATGATCTGGCCTTGAATGATATCCCTCTTCATGGACGGAAATTCACTTGGTCCAATGGTCAAGATTCCCCAACTCTTGTCAGGCTTGATAGAGTGTTCTGCTCTCTGGATTGGGAGTTGCTTTTCCCCAATTCTCTGCTTCAAAGTGCTTCGACAGATGGCTCTGATCATTGTCCTCTCCTATTGGGACTGCAAGCTAACAGGCCGGGCAAAATGAGGTTCCACTTTGAGTCCTTCTGGACCAAAGTGGAAGGATTTCATGACACTGTCGCAAGAGCTTGGTCCTCTGTTCATGTGACCCGCTGCCCCTTTACATCTTTTGACAAGAAGCTCAAAGCAACTGCTAGAGAACTTCAAAGATGGAGTCAGAAAAGAGTTGGCCTTGTTAAATTGCAGCTTAGTCTTGCCAGAGAAGTGCTTCACCAAATGGAGATTTCTCAGGACCATCGAACCTTGTCTCAGGAGGAAGATTGGCTGCGCTGTAACCTCTTGAAACACTCCCTGGCCTTATCTTCCCTCTCACGCACTATTGCAAGAAGCCGTTCGAGAATTGGCTGGCTGCATGAGGGGGATGCAAACACTAGCCTCTTTCATGCCTTTGCTAGACACCGCAAGCAAAAAAATTTCATCCCCAAACTTGTTGATAGGGAGCAGGTGCTTACTAGCCATATTGAAAAGGAGCGGGCTGTGTTTGATTTTTATAATGGCCTGCTTGGTTTAAGTCTGGACAGAGAGCACACCATCAATCTAGAAGATTTGAACATCGGGTCTCATGACCTTGCAGCTCTTGAAGCCCCTTTTTCTGAGGATGAGGTTTGGAAAACCATCTGTCAGCTTCCTATGGACAAAGCGCCTGGACCCGATGGGTTCACAGGTCGCTTTTATAAAGCTTGTTGGCCAATTATGAAATTTGATATTATGGCAGCCTTTGCAGCAGTTTGGAGTAGAAAGTTTGGGAATTTTGATGTGCTCAATTCAGCCTACATCACTTTAATTCCAAAGAAAGTTGGGGCTTTGCACGTCAAGGACTTCCGACCCATTAGCTTGGTGCACAACTTTGCTAAATTAGTCACCAAAATTCTTGCCAATAGACTTGCTGTCCGACTCGACCAAATGGTTTCTCCAAATCAGAGCGCCTTCATAAAAGGTCGGTTTATTCAGGATAATTTCATGTTGGTGCAGCAGTTGGCAAGGTTTCTTCATCAACGAAGGCAGCCTTGTATCCTTCTCAAGCTAGACATCACAAAAGCCTTTGACTCAGTTTCTTGGCCGTTCATCCTAGAGGTTATGAGGAACTTGGGTTTTGGCTCCATTTGGTGCAACATGATCTGTGGGCTGCTAGGTACCTCTTCTTCGCAAGTCCTTCTCAATGGAATTCCTGGGGAGGTCATTCTTCACAAACGTGGGCTGAGGCAAGGAGATCCCCTCTCCCCAATGCTTTTCATCCTTGTTATGGACATTTTAAGCCATCTGTTCTATAAAGCATCAAGGGAAGGTTTCTTGCAGCCCCTCTTTGCTCGAGCCTTGCAACACCGGATCTCCCTGTATGCTGATGATGTGATCATTTTTCTTAGGCCAAACTCCCTGGATTTAGAGGTTACTATGGGCATTCTTCTACTGTTTGGTGAAGCTTCCGGCCTAAAAACCAATGTGCAAAAGAGTAACATATTCCCTATCCATTGTTCTAAGACAGAGATTGCTACAGTGCACGATCATCTCCCCTGCGAAGTGTTGAATTTTCCTTGCAAATATCTTGGTGTGCCCCTCTCCCTTCGAAAGCTGACAAGGGCTGAAGTTCGGCCTATTATTGATAGGATTGCCGACCGTCTTCCGGGTTGGAAAGCAGAGTTGCTAACAAGGGCGGGCAGGAAAACTTTGGTGCAATTTGTGTTAACCTCTATGACGGTCCACTTGGCCATGGCAGTTGACCTCCCCCAGTGGGCAATTAAAGAAATAGATAAAATCCGTAAAAGTTTTTTGTGGAGAGGCAGAAAAAACACTAAGGGTGGCCATTGTCTTGTGATGTGGGGCAAAACTTGCCGACCTTTTGAACTTGGTGGACTTGGTATTTCTGATCTCCAGAGGATGGGATGGGCCCTCAGGATGAGATGGCTTTGGCTTCAGAAGACTGAACCTGACAGGTTCTAGGCCCCCTTCCCGATCCAGATTCACCACTGTGTCCGGTCCTTCTTTTCTATAGCAACTTGCACTGAGGTTGGCAATGGCGCACGCACCCTCTTCTGGACAGATAGGTGGATTCATGGGAAAAGGATCGCTGATCTGGCACCCCGTCTGTTTGCCTTGGTTCCCAGGAGATATGCCAACAAGCGCTTGGTGAGGGAGGCTCTCACAGGTCATAACTGGATTGCGGATTTTATAGGAGCGATGACGGTTGGGGCCATTGCTGATTTTCTGGATCTCTGGGATCTCCTTTCACAGGTGGTGCTGCAGCCCGAGATAGAAGATAAACACATTTGGCGCTTCACTGCCAATGGTATCTATTCAGCAAATTCAGCTTATGAAGGTTTCTTTCAGGGAAGCATTGAGTTTAGTCCTTGGGAGCGAATTTGGAGAACTTGGGCCCCAAATAAATGCCGTTTCTTTATGTGGTTGGCTGCACATGATAAGTGCTGGACTGCGGACCGCCTGAAACGCCGAGGATTGCAACACCCTCCCCGATGTTTGCTTTGTGACCAAGAGGAGGAAACCATTAACCATCTTTTGATCTCTTGTGTGTTTGCCCGCCAATTTTGGTTTGACTTGCTCTAAAAGGTGAGATTACAGAACCTTTCGCCCCAACCGGGTGAGCCCTCCTTTGAAGAATGGTGTGTTACTCGCTGGAGTCTTGCTGTTGGTGATAGCAAGATCCTTACTCTCATCGAGAGGATGACACTTGGGGATGAGGCAATTTTCTTGTTTATTTCTCACACAATGCCATACCAACCTGAGGGGTTGGAGATACATATTTATAGGCTGCTAGTGTTACTCGCTGGAGTCTTGCTGTTGGTGATAGCAAGATCCTTACTCTCATCGAGAGGATGACACTTGGGGATGGGGCAATTTTCTGTTTATTCCTCACAACAATGTCATGCCAACCTGAGGGGTTGGGGATACAAATTTATAGGCTGAGAACCAGCCAAGCATATGCTAAGATGCTATCCTAGATGCCGTCCTAAAGCGGTCAATATGCTGTCCTAAAGCAGATGCTGTCCTAAAAGCAGATGCTGTCCTAAAGCAAAAGCAGATGCTGTCCTAAAAGCAGATGCTGTCCTAAAGCAGTCAAAAAGCAAAAACTACCACAGCCCCACAAAGACCACAGTACAGGGACTTATTCATCATTCTCCCCCTAAGCCTTGTGCGTCGTCTTGTGGGAGGGTTGAACCATCCTGATCTTGGAGCAGAGCTCAAGGAACTTGATCCTTCCAAGAGGTTTGGTGAGCAGATCCGCAAGCTGATCCGTGGTGTTGATGTAGCTTGCCTCGATGCTTCCTTCATCCAAGCAGCCTCGGATGAAATGGTACTTCACCCGGATGTGCTTGCTCCGTTCATGAAAAACGGGGTTCTTTGCCAGGGCTAGAGCGGACTTGCTGTCCACCCTGAGCTCCACTGCTTCAGTGTCCCTGCCGAGGAGATCACCAAGCAGTCGAGCGAGCCAGAGTGCCTGAGTCGAAGCGGTGGAAGCCGCTATGTACTCGGCCTCACAGCTGGACAGGGCCACCACCTGCTGCTTGACTGACTGCCAGTGAACGAGACACTTGCCGAGGAAGAAGAGAATCCCGCTTGTGCTCTTGCTGGTGTCGATGTCGCCCGCGTGGTCGCTGTCGCTGTACCCGACGAAGTGTGCCGCGCCGGGACACCTCGGGTAATGGAGGCCGTGGTCAAGAGTCCCCGCAACGTAGCGGATGATCCTCTTCACAGCCTGCTGATGCTCCGTCGTCGGTCGTTGCATGAACCAACTAACGTAGCCGACGGAGAATGCCAAGTCCGGTCGTGTGTGGGCGAGGTAGCGAAGGCTCCCCACAAGACGCCGGTACTGCGTAGCGTCCACCTCCTCCGTCGTGCTGTCGCGGCTCAGCTTCAGCCTCTCCTCCATTGGAGTGAGAGCTGGGTTGCAGTCGGTGAGCCCAGCTAGCTCAACGACGCGCTTGGCGTAGGCGGTCTGTCGAAGCGTGATCCCGGAATCATCCTGGTGCACCTCGATCCCTAAGTAGAAGGAGAGAGGCCCCAGGTCACTCATCTGGAAGGTGGCCTTCATCTCTTCCTTGAATGCCGCCACCTCTGCATCCTTGGTGCCAGTGATCACCAGGTCGTCGACGTAGACACCCACCAGCAGGGCATTTTCTCCACTGCCCCGCCGGTAGATGGCCGCCTCGTGCGGACTTTGCTCGAAGCCCATCCCTTTCAGCGTGGAGTCCAACTTGGCGTTCCACGCCCTCGGTGCCTGTCGCAAGCCATAGAGGGCCTTGCGCAGGCGGAGCACCTTGCCCTCCTTGCCGGGGATCGCAAATCCCGGCGGCTGATGCACGTAGACCTCCTCCTTCAAGTCGCCGTTAAGAAATGCCGACTTGACATCCATGTGATGAACACGCCAGCCTTCCTGGGCAGCTAGCGCAAGGAGTCGCACGGACTCCATCCGTGTGACGGGTGCGAAGGCGTCATCGAAGTCGACCCCCTCCTGCTGCACGAAGCCTCGTGCCACCAAGCGAGCCTTGTGCTTGACGATGGCGCCGGCTTCATCCCGCTTCAGCTTGAACACCCACTTAAGGGTGATCGCGCGGTGACCGGCAGGAAGATCCGCCAGCTCCCACGTCCGGTTCCGCTCGACGGCGTCCATCTCCTGCTTCATCGCGACACGCCACGCCGCGTCTCCCTCCGCCTCAGCGAAGGAGCGGGGCTCGCCGTCGTCGCATGCCAAGTGCAGCTCCGCCTCGCAGTCGCGCTGCGCCAGTCCAGGGACGGGCAGCTCGCCGAGGATGTTGTCCATGGTACGATAGCGCAGAGGCTCGTCGTCGTGGTAGGCGTCGACGCGGTCCTCGTCGTGGGACAGCGGAGTAGCGACTCCACCATGCGCTGCTCGTCATGGACCGAAACTGTTGGGGCCGATCCCGGTGGTGTGGCCGCCGGTGCAGGAGAGTGGTGAGCCGGTGGTGAAGAGTGGGGCGTAGCCGGTGCCGAAGGTGGTGGAGCACTCGCCGGAGCTGGTGGCGAGCAAGGTGTCGAGGTGGACGAGCTCGGTGAAGACGAGCTGCTAGCTCCCCCGGCTCTCTCGAAGTGGACGTAGTCGACAACAAAGTCCCTGAGAGTCGAAGTCGAACCGTCGTCCACCGCCTTGTCCCACGTCCAGCCTCGCCCTTCGTCGAACACAGCGTCACGCGAGATGCGGACGCGCTGTGTGACAGGGTCGAGGATGCGGTAGGCCTTCGAGCCCTCCGCGTAGCCGATGAACACTCCCGGAGTGCTCCTGTCGTCGAGCTTGCCGATGTGGCCAAGCTCCTTGGCGAACGCGAGGGAGCCGAAGACCCGCAAGTGGGAGACCGCCGGCTTGCGCCCATGCCAAGCCTCGTACGGCGTCCTGCCGTCGAGCGCCTTGGTAGGCGAGCGGTTAAGGATGTAGACGGCTGTCACCACCGCCTCTCCCCAGAAGACAGCCGGCATCCCCCTCTGCTTGAGGAGGGCCCGAGCCATCCCCACAACCGTCTGGTTGCGCCGCTCGACGACGCCGTTCTGCTGCGGGCTGTACGGCGCGGAGTAGTGGCGCTGAATGCCCTCATCAGCGCAGTACGACGCGAATTCAGCCGCCGTGAATTCGCCGCCGTTGTCTGTGCGCAGCACGCGCAGCTTGCGGCCGCACTCCGCCTCCGCAGCAGCCTGCGTGCGCCTGATGGCGTCCGCAGCCTCTCCCTTGCTGCCGAGGACCATCACCCACATGTAGCGGGAGAGGTCGTCGACGAGCAGCAGGAAGTAGCGTCGTCCTCCCGGTGTGGCCGGTGTCACCGGGCCACACAAGTCCCCGTGCACGAGCTCGAGCCTCTCCTTGGCTCGGAAACTCGCCTGCTGGGGAAAGGGGAGTCGCCTCTGCTTCGTCAACAAGCAGACGTCGCAGAGCTGCTCCACATGGTCAAGGCACGGCAGGCCTCGCACCATTTCCGTGGCACTGAGCCGCTTCAGGGCCTCGAAGTGAAGGTGCCCAAAGCGCTCGTGCCACTGCCACGCCTCGTCGTCCCGGCGAGCTGCGAGACAGAGGGGTTGTGCCACCTGCACGTGAAGAGTGTAGAGTCGATTTGCGCCTTTGGTTACCTTGGCAAGGAGGCGGCGTCGAAGATCCCAAATCCGCAGCACCCCGTGCTCGATCTCGACACGCGAGCCGTTCTCATCCAGCTGTCCCAAGCTGATGATGGAGTTCCGCAGATCGGGGATGTAGTAGACGCCGGTGAGCAGCCGGTGCTCGCCAGTCTTGGCGACGAAGACGACAAAGCCGACGCCCTTGATCTCCACGGCGGAGGCGTCGCCGAACTTGACGGTGCCTCGAACGCCTGAGTCGAGCTTGGAGAAGAACTCCCGCCGCCCGGTCATGTGGTGGGTGGCGCCGGTGTCGAGGCACCACCCGTCGGTCTTGTCATTGCCGGAACTGTCGCCGAGGAGGGCGTGTGCTTTTGGCTCGTCAAGGTGGAGGAGAGCCACTGCGGCCGGTGCCGCTGGAGGTAGTTCGATGCTCGCATGAGCAATGAACAGGACCGGCTGCTCCTCCGCTTGCGCGACGTGGGCCTGGCCGCGTCGTGGCTGTCGACACTCCTTGGCCTAATGACCAAGCTTGCCGCAGTTGTGGCAAGAGTCGTCTCGTGCCGGCTTTTGCTTGCCAGCATCGCCGCCCTGGGCGCCTTTGCGCGGCTTGCCGCACTTGCCACTCTTGCGGCCGCCTGTCGTGAAAGAAGGCTCCCCCTTCTTCTTGTCACCTTGGCCAGCATCCCACTGCTCCCGAGTGAGGAGGAGCTTCCCGCCGATGGTGACGGGTCCCGAGGGGCGCTGTGGCTCATCGATGTCGATGACCTTGAGGCGACCCAGCGCCTCCTCGATGGTCATCGTGGAGAGGTCCAGCAGAGACCCGATCGAGCGGGCCATCTGCTTGTACTTCTCGGGGACGCAGTGGAAGAGCTTCTCCACAGCTCTCTCTTCGTCGTAGGTATCGTCACCGAACTGCACCAACTTCTGCAACAGTGTTGAGACGGAGAGCAAAGTCATCAACGTCCTCACTTGGCTTGAAGGCCAGGTTCTCCCACTCCGTGCGTAGTGCCTGCAGTGTAGACTTGCGGGCGCGGTCGCTGCCGATGCGTGCTGCAGCGATGGCGTCCCAAGCCTCTTTGGCAGTCCGCTTGTTGGTAAGCGAGAACTGCATCTCAGGCGGGACTACAGCGATGAGAGCATCCAGCGCCCGTCGATCCTGGTCGTAGTCGACGTCGCCGTACCGGACTGCATCCCACATATGCCGCACCTGGAGCTTTACCCTCATCACCTCAGCCCACTCGACGTAGTTGGTCTTGGTGAGGGTAGGCCACCCGCCGCCGGGGCCGACGTCCCTGACGACAGCCTGGTACTCGTGGTGACCACGGTACCGAACCGGGAGAGAGCCGCGTTGCCTGTGAGGGCCGCGCTCTCCGTCGACCCGTACGCCGCCGCCGTGCGTGCCTCCTCCAGGAGCGCCACCGCCGTGTGCGCCTCCTTCAAGAGCGCCGCCGGCGCGTCCGCGCCTGTCTGGGCTGCCGCCGCACTCGTGGGCGTGCGCGGCTGCCCATTGCGCCGTTCGCCCTTGCGCTGCCTCCCTCTCCAGCAGCTGAGGGTCCGCGTCGGCGCTGTCATCAACAGAGCCGGAGCTGCTGTTGCTGCCGCGCAGAGCCTTGACCTCTGCTGCTGCCGCACGCGCTGCATTTGCCGCCGCCGCTGCTTCCACCTCCGCCCTGGCTGCTGCCAGCTCCGCCGCTGCCAGCCTTGACGCCCTTTCCGCCGCCGCAGCGGTCTCTGCCGCCGCTCGCTCGCGCTGCTCTGTCGCGACGAGCTCGGCCGTCTGCTGACGCCGCATGCCCGAGGCGACCGAACGCTGAGACTGCCCTGCGGACATGGCGCGCTACTGGGGGGCTGTTGCGTGGAGAGAGGGCGGCTTCTGGCGAGCTGCTGCCCGTCTCCGGAGAGGAGTGAGTGGGGACAGCCGGAGCTGCTGCTGCTACCGGCTGGGGCTGCTGCGAGGCCGGAGAAGGAGATGAGCAGGAGATGCTCAAGCTACAGGATACTAAGGCTCTAATACCACTTGTTACTCGCTGGAGTCTTGCTGTTGGTGATAGCAAGATCCTTACTCTCATCGAGAGGATGACACTTGGGGATGGGGCAATTTTCTGTTTATTCCTCACAACAATGCCATGCCAACCTGAGGGGTTGGGGATACAAATTTATAGGATGAGAACCAGCCAAGCATATGCTAAGATGCTATCCTAGATGCTGTCCTAAAGCGGTCAATATGCTGTCCTAAAGCAGATGCTGTCCTAAAAGCAGATGCTGTCCTAAAGCAAAAGCAGATGCTGTCCTAAAGCAGTCAAAAAGCAAAAACTACCACAGCCCCACAAAGACCACAGTACAGGGACTTATTCATCAGCTAGTCAGCCAAGCATATGCCAAGATGCTATCCTAGACTAGTCCAAGATGCTGTCCTAAAGCTAGTCTAAGATGCTAAAGCAAAAAGCTGCTAAAGCAAAAAGCAAGTCCTAGATGCTAAAGCAAAAGCAAGTCCTAGATGCTAAAGCAAAAGCAAGTCCTAGATGCTAAAGCAAAAGCAAGTCCTAGATGCTAAAGCAAAAAAACAAAAAGCACCATGTACACCATGTGCAGACAACACAAAGACAACACAAAGACTTATCTATCATTCTCCCCCTAAGTCTTGTGCGTCGTCTTGTGGGAGAGTTGAACCATCCTGATCTTGGAGCAGAGCTCAAGGAACTTGATCCTTCCAAGAGGCTTGGTGAGCAGATCCGCAAGCTGATCCGTGGTGTTGATGTAGCTTGCCTTGATGCTTCCTTCATCCAAGCAGCCTCGGATGAAATGGTACTTCACCCGGATGTGCTTGCTCCGTTCATGGAAAACGGGGTTCTTTGCCAGGGCTAGAGCGGACTTGCTGTCCACCCTAAGCTCCACTGCTTCAGTGTCCCTGCCGAGATCACCAAGCAGTCGAGCGAGCCAGAGTGCCTGAGTCGAAGCGGTGGAAGCCGCTATGTACTCGGCCTCACAGCTGGATAGGGCCACCACCTGCTGCTTGACTGACTGCCAGTGAACGAGGCACTTGCCGAGGAAGAAGAGAATCACGCTTGTGCTCTTGCTGGTGTCGATGTCGCCCGCGTGGTCACTGTCGCTGTACCCCATGAAGTGTGCCGCGCCAGGACACCTCGGGTAATGGAGGCCGTGGTCAAGGGTCCCCGCAACGTAGCGGATGATCCTCTTCACAGCCTGCTGATGCTCTGTCGTCGGTCGTTGCATGAACCGACTAACGTAGCCGACGGAGAATGCCAAGTCCGGTCGTGTGTGGGCGAGGTAGCGAAGGCTCCCCACAAGACGCCGGTACTGCGTAGCGTCTACCTCCGTCGTGCTGTCGCGGCTCAGCTTCAGCCTCTCCTCCATCGGAGTGAGAGCTGGGTTGCAGTTGGTGAGCCCAGCTAGCTCAACGACGCGCTTGGCGTAGGCGGTCTGTCGAAGCGTGATCCCGGAATCATCCTGGTGCACCTCGATCCCTAAGTAGAAGGAGAGGGGCCCCAGGTCACTCATCTGGAAGGTGGCCTTCATCTCTTCCTTGAATGCCGCCACCTCCGCATCCTTGGTGCCGGTGATCACCAAGTCGTCGACGTAGACACCCACCAGCAGGGCATTTTCTCCACTGCCCCGCCGGTAGATGGTCGCCTCGTGCGGACTATGCTCGAAGCCCATCCCTTTCAGCGTGGAGTCCAACTTGGCGTTCCACGCCCTCGGTGCCTGTCGCAAGCCATAGAGGGCCTTGTGCAGGCGGAGCACCTTGTCCTCCTTGCCGGGGATCGCAAATCCCGGCGGCTGATGCACGTAGACCTCCTCCTTCAAGTCGCCGTTAAGAAATGCCGACTTGACATCCATGTGATGAACACGCCAGCCTTCCTGGGCAGCTAGCGCAAGGAGGAGTCGCACGGACTCCATCCGTGCGACGGGTGCGAAAGCGTCATCGAAGTCGACCCCCTCCTGCTGCACGAAGCCTCGTGCCACCAAGCGAGCCTTGTGCTTGACGATGGCGCCAGCTTCATCCCGCTTCAGCTTGAACACCCACTTAAGGGTGATCGCGCGGTGACCGGCAGGAAGATCCGCCAGCTCCCACGTCCGGTTCCGCTCGACGGCGTCCATCTCCTGCTTCATCGCGACACGCCATGCCGCTTCTCCCTCCGCCTCAGCGAAGGAGCGGGGCTCGCCGTTGTCGCATGCCAAGTGCAGCTCCGCCTCGCAGTCGCGCTGCGCCAGTCCAGGGACGGGCAGCTCGCCGAGGATGTTGTCCATGGTACGATAGCGCAGAGGCTCGTCGTCGTGGTAGGTGTCGACGCGGTCCTCGTCGTGGGACAGCGGAGTAGCGAACTCCACCGTGCGCTGCTCGTCGTGGATCGAAACTGTTGGGGCCGATCCCGGTGGTGTGGCCGCCGGTGCAGGAGAGTGGTGAGCCGGTGGTGAAGAGTGGGGCATAGCCGGTGCCGAAGGTGGTGGAGCACTCGCCGGAGCTGGTGGCGAGCAAGGTGACGAGGTGGACGAGCTCGGTGAAGACGAGCTGCTAGCTCCCCCGGCTCTCTCGAAGTGGACGTAGTCGACAACAAAGTCCCTGAGAGTCGAAGTCGAACCGTCGTCCACCGCCTTGTCCCACGTCCAGCCTCGCCCTTCGTCGAACACAGCGTCACGCGAGATACGGACGCGCTGTGTGACAGGGTCGAGGATGCGGTAGGCCTTCGAGCCCTCCGCGTAGCCGATGAACACTCCCGGAGTGCTGTCGTCGAGCTTGCCGATGTGGCCAAGCTCTTTGGCGAACGCGAGGGAGCCGAAGACCCGCAAGTGGGAGACCGCTGGCTTGCGCCCATGCCAAGCCTCGTACGGCGTCCTGCCGTCGAGCGCCTTGGTAGGCGAGCGGTTGAGGATGTAGACGGCCGTCACCACCGCCTCTCCCCAGAAGACAGCCGGCATCCCCCTCTGCTTGAGGGCCCGAGCCATCCCCACAACCGTCTGGTTGCGCCGCTCGACGACGCCGTTCTGCTGCGGGCTGTACGGCGCGGAGTAGTGGCGCTGAATGCCCTCATCAGCGCAGTACGACGCGAATTCAGCCGCCGTTGTCTGTGCGCAGCACGCGCAGCTTGCGGCCGCACTCCGCCTCCGCAGCAGCCTGCGTGCGCCTGATGGCTTCCGCAGCCTCCCTTGCTGCCGAGGACCATCACCCACATGTAGCGGGAGAGGTCGTCGACGAGCAGCAGGAAGTAGCGTCGTCCTCCCGGTGTGGCCGGTGTCACCGGGCCGCACAAGTCCCCGTGCACGAGCTCGAGCCTCTCCTTGGCTCGGAAACTCGCCTGCTGGGGAAAGGGGAGTCGCCTCTGCTTCGTCATCACGCAGACGTCGCAGAACTGCTCCAAATGGTCAAGGCACGGCAGGCCTCGCACCATTTCCGTGGCACTGAGCCGCTTCAGGGCCTCGAAGTGAAGGTGCCCAAAGCGCTCGTGCCACTGCCACGCCTCGTCGTCCCGACGAGCAGCGAGACAGAGGGGTTGTGCCACCTGCATGTGAAGGCTGTAGAGTCGATTTGCGCCTCTGGTTACCTTGGCAAGAAGGCGACGGCGAAGATCCCAAATCCGCAGCACCCCGTGCTCGATCTCGACACGCGAGCCGTTCTCATCCAGCTGTCCCAAGCTGATGATGGAGTTCCGCAGATCGGGGATGTAGTAGACGTCGGTGAGCAGCCTGTGCTCACCAGACACGGTGGTGAAGATGACGGAGCCGACGCCCTTGATTTCCACGCCGGTGGCGTCCCCAAACTTGACGGAGCCTCGGACGCTAGAGTCAAACTCGGCGAAGAACTCCCGTCGACCGGTCATGTGATGGGTGGCGCCGGTGTCGAGGCACCACCCGTCAGTCTTGTCGTTGTCGGAGCCGTAGCCGAGGAGGGCGTGTGCTTTTGGCTCGTCAAGGTGGAGGAGAGCCACTGCGGCCTGTGCCGCTGGAGGTAGTTCGATGCTCGCATGAGCAATGAACAGAGCCGGCTGCTCCTCCTCCTCTGCCTGCGCGACGTGGGCCTGGCCGCGTCGTGGCTGTCGACAATCCCTGACCCAATGACCAAGCTTGCCGCAGTTGTGGCAAGAGTCGTCTCGTGCCGACTTTTGCTTGCCAGCAGCGCCGCCCTGGGTGCCTCCACGGTCATTACCCTCGGCACGTCCTCGCGCCCCTGCCTAGGCGTCTTTGCGCAGCTTGCCGCGCTTGCCACGCTTGTGGCCGCCTGTCGTGGAAGAAGGCTCCCCCTTCTTCCTGTCACCTTGGCCGGCAGCCCACTGCTCCCGAGTGAGGAGGAGCTTCCCGCCAATGGTGACGGGTCCCGAGAGGCGCTGTGGCTCATCGCTGTCAACGACCTTGAGGCGACCCAACGCCTCCTCGATCGTCATCGTGGAGGGGTCCAGCAGAGACTCGATCGAGCAAGCCATCTGCTTGTACTTCTCGGGGACGCAGCGGAAGAGCTTCTCCACAGCTCTCTCTTCGCCGTAGGTGTCGTCACCGAACTGCACCAACTTCTGCAACAGAGTGTTGAGACGGAGAGCAAAGTCATCAACGTCCTCACCTGGCTTGAAGGCCAGGTTCTCCCACTCCGTGCGTAGTGCCTGCAGTGTAGACTTGCGGGCGCGGTCGCTGCCGATGCGTGCTGCAGCGATGGCGTCCCAAGCCTCTTTGGCAGTCCGCTTGTTGGTAAGCGAGAACTGCATCTCAGGCGGGACTGCAGCGATGAGAGCATCCAGCGCCCGTCGATCCTGGTCGTAGTCGACGTCGCCGTACCGGACTGCATCCCACATATGCCGCACCTGGAGCTTTACCCTCATCACCGCAGCCCACTCGACGTAGTTGGTTTTGGTGAGGGTAGGCCACCCGCCGCCGGGGCCGACGTCCCTGACGACAGCCTGGTACTCGTGGTGACCACGGTATCGAACCGGGGAGAGAGAGCCGCGTCGCCTGTGAGGGCCGCGCTCTCCGTCGACCCGTACACCGCCGCCGTACGCGCCTCCTCCAGGAGCGTCACCGGCGCGTGCGCGCCTGTCTGGGCTGCCGCCGCGCTTGTGGGCGTGCGCGACTGCCCACTGCGCCGCTCGCCCTCGCGCTGCCTCCCTCTCCAGCGGCTCAAGATCCGCGTCGGCGCTGTCATCAGCAGAGATGGAGCTGCTGTTGCTGCCGCGCAGAACCTTGACCTCCGCTGCTGCCGCATGCGCTGCATCTGCCCCCGCCGCCGCCGCTTCCACCTCCGCTCTGGCTGCTGCCAGCTCTGCCGCTGCCAGCCTTGACGCCCTTTCCGCCGCCGCAGCGGTCTCCGCCGTCGCTCGCTCGCGCTGCTCTACCGCGGCGAGCTCGGCCGTCTGCTGACGCCGCGTGCTCGAGGCGACCGAGCGCTGAGACTGCCCTGCGGACATGGCGCGCTACTGGGGGGGTGTTGCGTGGAGAGAGGGCTGCTTCTGACGAGCTGCTGCCCGTCTCCGGAGAGGAGTGAGCCGGAACAGCCGGAGCTGCTGCCGCTGCTACCGGCTGGGGCTGCTACGAGGCCGGAGAAGGAGATGAGCAGGAGATGCTCAGGCTACAGGATAGTATGGCTCTGATACCACTTGTTACTCGCTGGAGTCTTGCTGTTGGTGATAGCAAGATCCTTACTCTCATCGAGAGGATGACACTTGGGGATGAGGCAATTTTCTTGTTTATTTCTCACACAATGTCATACCAACCTGAGGGGTTGGAGATACATATTTATAGGCTGCTAGTCAGCCAAGCATATGCCAAGATGCTATCCTAGACTAGTCCAAGATGCTGTCCTAAAGCTAGTCTAAGATGCTAAAGCAAAAAGCTGCTAAAGCAAAAAAGCAAGTCCTAGATGCTAAAGCAAAAGCAAGTCCTAGATGCTAAAGCAAAAAAACAAAAATCACCATGTACACCATGTGCAGACAACACAAAGACTTATCTATCATGGTGGTCCAAAACACACAATGCAGTTCATGGTCAGGTCCGGCAAGGCCTTAATTCCATCAAAATTTTGGGGGCATGGTCTCTTTGGAATCTCCGCAATCGCTGCGTTTTTGATGGGGCTGCTCCGGACATTAGGGCTCTCTTGGCTGCTGTCAGTGAGGAGATGAGGATTTGGGGTCTGGCTGGAGCAAAGGGTATTTCATACCTAACTGCCCCGCCTCAGGATTTGGTCTAGATCCTCCTTGGTCGAGGTCGTTTGTTTTTTGTTTCCTGTACCATAGGCTAAAGTAGGTTTGTTCGGTGTGTGTGTTTGGGTCTGTAAGGGTTTTTTCAAACCCCTGTTTATCTTCCTTTCTTAATACAAAGATACGCAGTTCTCCTGCGTGTTCAAGAAAAAAAATTCATTTTGCTAATTGTGTCACATAGTTTAGTGGTTTTTCCGGTTTTTTAGCGGTTTCTTTAGTTTTTTTGGGCGGTAACCGGCCGGTTTTTCTGGTTACCAGTTTTAAATTCAAATTTCAAAACTTGAAATTTGACCGGGTTTTCCCCAGTTTTTCTGGTTACCGACTGGGAACCGGTACCAGCCCCCCGCCGGGATTTAGGCCGGTACCGGTTTTCTGAACCCTGGTCATAACTAAGCTAGTCACTGGCTGGGACTAATAGCAAATCAGCAGTATCTATTCTCATACCAGTCTACCACAACCTAGCAAAAAAGTGGCTTTATTCTGGATGATATGGAAGTGTTAATACTCATGTAATTTTGCTCCTCCTCCAATAAGATACAGTATTTCCCAGCCCAAGCCTACAATTTTGTTGAGCTGAGGATTTTTCCTGTCGGAGCATTCTCAACTATTTACGATCCTACCATAGTACTTCAGCACTGAGAGGACTCGAAACATATGACAAAATTTTACCATGAAACAAATTGTTTGAACAATAGGCAGTCAAGCAAGGAAAATAAAGGAACATCCAGTATTTCGTAATTACCTGGAAACCACATTCTGAATTTTCCTGTAACTTGTCATCATGCTTAAAGGTGACCATTACAGTTTTGTCGGAGTCAATCTGCATCATGAAAATCTCTTTTCAGAATGGCAATGGAGGGAAATGTATTTCACAACACCTCACAGGAATGAATAAGGTGAGATTATAACTTATAATGAAAAGAGACTTCTGTGTTGTGTACTTGTGTAAGCATGAAATGCAAGAACTTTCATTTTAAAGACAATGCCAAGAAATTCAGTTCTATCATTAGAATCTAGGCTGACCAGAATTTCAGCAACAATATAACATGCAACAATATGACAAGCATTGGATATTTGGATTATATAGAAGGATTCATCCACATATTCAGTAACAGTGCCAATATATGTATTTCTATTGTTTATAAGTTTATTTAACCAAATTCATGTCAAAAACAAATTCTATAGGCAAAGCTAGAGTTAACAAATACTGCAGAAAATTTTAAAACCAATTTTAATATGCATCAGTCTTGATTACTGACTGATGGAAGATCAATGTCAGTAGGAACACGCTTGCAGAAATTGCCGAGATAGTCCTGAACTTGGAGGCCCTGATAGAAGATAGAGAAGGAAATAAGTCATGATCAAACTATAACTGTATAACATAAAGCGCTTAAGAAAAATGTGCTGACATTAAGCCCACCTGACTGCACCTGACACGCATTACAGCCTCAAAACCCTGAGGTCTACTGATATTCCATCTGAGATCGTTGAAGAGCTTAGCCGGATCTGAAAGAGCAGAAAATGGATAGTAATAGTAAACCTGCAAAGGAAATTATAAAAGAAACAACGTCAGAAACAATCACCATCGAAATGCGGCTTAAAAGAGTATGGTGCTGAGATGCGAAAATAAGGACATAACAGAAGATGCAAGCCACTTAGATATGCAATGAATAATTCAGTGTTTTATTAAATACAGCAAGGCCATGTTAGGTTCTTTTGCCCACCTGGGCAATGCCTACAACAGCTCATCTTTACCAATAAGGATATCTATTAGGTTGCCTATCCTTGCCAGGCAATCTTGCCTGAGCAAGAAAATCCTTGCGAGTGATTAAGAGCCAAATCAGCTCATTAAAGGACTAGTGCATCACAAAAAAGATAGAAAACTCAGACTAAAATACTAAAGCTCCAATTGTCAAATTCAGATTTACGTTTGCACTTTCTACTAGCACGTAAAAACCTTAGCAGGAAGTATAGAAATTGGTAATGCAATCTATGGGCCTATATCTAGCAATGGTCTCTTCTGAAACTACTGATATTTAACATTGTTCGCAAGTAATTGGGAGAAAGCATACCCGGCCACCTGTAGTATTGGGAACAACAGATATTGAAGCAATATCAGCATATGATTGTGTGGTGAGAAACACATCCACACAGACCTGACAAGGGGATAGTTTAATTATAGAAGAACAGGTCATTAAGGCATGATAAAAAAGAAAAGAAAAGAAAATCTCAAGCACTTAAAGAACTAAAGTACCATACCTGATACTCAGCAAATTCTAATGCCATTGTCTTGAGAGTTTTGTCAACAGGCTGAAGAAGCTTATGGGGTTCCTGAGAATCTCAAAATTATTACAGTATATTGATTGAGACATTTCAAATAAAAGGTACATGCTGTGTTGTTGATGAAACAAATATATGACAGTACGTCTTATTTGTACACTATGTAAACAAATGTAAAATGAGTCTATGAAACAAGCTATACCTTCTCACCAGTGGAAACATTTGCTCTACCTTCAGCTTCCCTAGCAGATAAAGAACCAACCCCAAGTGACGGCAGCACTGTCAAAAAATACAACATCGTTAACAAAGTGTTCTCTTTTGTTTTGTGAGACAAAAAAGGACAGCAGAAAATTCCATTAAAAGTAAAGCATTTTGGGTAAACACTGCCAGTAACTAAAACAAATGCCGCATACACAACTTGCAAAAACTTACATAAGTCCCATTACAGAGCAAACACTATCCAATTTCCAGTCACTCAGTAAAATTTTGCAACATTTGGTAACCTAAAGCCAGAAAGAACCAAAAATAAAAAAAGAACTCCTAGGCTATTTAGGATACCTGCTCGACTATTTTAAAAGCAGACCAAAATCGTAATACCCCGAAATTAATTTTTAAGGACTTGTGTGTAAATAGTGGAAAAGAAATACAGGAAAAAGGGGATGTGTGGAATTTTTAGAGGAGCCGTTTTCCTGGAACGAGTCGTACGGAGACGTGAGAAAAGATTAGAACTTTTTTTTGCCGGTTAAATAGAGTGTGTGGGAGGGGGAAACCCTAGCCATTTTTTTCTCTGTTTCTTGGGGCGTCGTCGAAACCCACAGCCGAAAATTTCCCATCTTTTTTCCGTACGCCGCCAGCCCTATCACCCGTGGATGCCACGCGATGTGCATTAGTGCCTTCGCCGGTCGCCATCCAAGTAGTGTTGGCCCGTGCGCCCGCGCGAGGAGCGTTTTGCTGACAGCTACGTCAGCAGTTCCCGCGCTGCCGTGCGTCGCTAGTTGGGCTGCCGCCGACACGCGCCGCCGCGTTGTTGCATTTCCGAGCGGCTGTGCATAACGCTTCCTACCGCACGTGCAAGGGAGCCGCCCATGATTGGTCTCGGTGACATCTGGCGTGAGTGCTGCATGAACCAACTGAATGATTTTTTTGTTAGCGACTAGAAGTGGTGCTGCATGGTTTGTATGGGTTTTCATCGCGTTCGAACAGTCAGGGAGCTACAGTAAACAAATGTAGAGAGAGAACGAAGCTACAGTAAACAAATTATGAAGGGATCGCAAATTTTGGCGTTCTTCACCGGGTAATGATTTGGACTTTTCCGTCTGGTTTACTAGTTCTAGTAGCATTTAGAATTATTATAATTAGAGGGAGAATAAGCCGGTTGAAGTCAGGGATCTGAATAATAGATCGGTTTAATCTGTTGTAACTTGTACGATTATTTTGAGGTCTGCATGGTCATAATTTGAAAACCCATCTACTAGAAAGTTGTAGAGGGTCTCATTATCTTTCTATAGAATTTTGATTCATGTCAATTGGATAAGTAGATTGTAAGTAATTAATTTTTATATTCTTGTTGTCTGGTAAGTTTTTCGTGTTTTGGGCAGTACTTGTTAAACTTTTAGATTAAAAATAGTAAACGAACTAATCTGGGGTTTTGGTCAACACGAACATTGTAGATAATGTCTTTGGTTTCCAGTAAATCTAAAAAACACAGTTTTTAGGTGAGTATATTAGAAATTATGAAGTTAGCAAGACTGCTGTCCAGAGACCGATTGTTGTTGAACGCAGTTGTGGGAAATAGTTAATTTGACTATGTTAATGCCAGAATTAAATTTTATGAATAACTAGAAAATGATAGGAAACTTCCTGTAGAATCTAATAATGTCCTTGTTTAATATATTTGCTTAGGTAGATTAAAAGATATTAAATGATTAAGTCCTTGTTTAATATATTTGCTTAGGTAGATTAAAAGATATTAAATTGTTAAGTGCTACTAGCCAGAAGATGACAAATCTATCTTCCGGGTTAAAAATGGGGATTTAGATGATTTAATCTGAAAATTTGGCCAACTAAGAAAACGAGGAGAATTTTGTGTAGATGCCAGAGCTGGTATGGTTTGCTATTTTGCGAAATGGGAATAGAAAGCTATGATATTTTGAATACCGGCACAGCAAAGGGAGTGATCCAGTAAACGGAGAAAAAGGGTAGTTTTGGGAAGTATGTAGAAGCATTGTCGATTGATTGATGTCTTGTACTGTTATGGCTGGTTTTGAGTGAATATTCCCTGTAGGAGTAGCCACGGGTGTGTTGTCACCTTAAAATCTTTGTGGTCGTTGCAATTACGAAAGAGCCAATTGCATAGTAAACTGATGGTTGATAATTGTTGTTTTGTTTATGCCATGCAGTATTTATTCATAATATATTCATTATGGTATTAAATTGATGACAATTGTGACATGCGTTAAATTGATGATAAATAGCATTCATGACATGACATGTGTATTACAAGCCAAAGCGGTGAGAAAGTCAATAGCTATGAATAAAGCTATTTGACTATTCCGGCGTGCTCTTGAGTAAGACCTACAGAGATAGACACCTCCACGAGATGGAGGAAATGACCTACTTTGGTACGCACCTTCACGGGATGGAGGAAATGACCTACTTCGATACGCACCCCCACGGGATGGAGATAGAGGGTGACATCGATGGGTGTACCCTCCACTATACCGGTATAAACTACAACAGAGACATGAACATGAGCATTGCACTAAGAAATTGAGATGAGAAGAGTGGTGGAAAATTGAGTAAATGATAAATTGATTATGTTGTTGATACTGTTATTTTATTGTGTACTTGCTGAGTTGTGGATTTACCCTTACTTATTTGTTGTTTTTAGGTGAACATTGAAAGTGATATGCATGGGATGTAGGACATAGATTGTTGCACTTTATAGCCCTTCACTTCTCCTAGTTTGGTCATGAGTAATCTAACATCATTCATCGTAATAATTAGATAATTTGTGGTTTCTCTTAGTTCCTTATGGTTCGTAAATTTGTTAGATGATGCATCTCTTAATTTAGACTTATTTATGATGTTTTTTGGCAATTATTTGGTACATATTAAGTTCAATTTATAGTCTATCATGTTGTTAAAATTTATGTTTAACTTCATGTGGAATGTTGAATCTTGAAATCTAGTTATCATTAATACTTGACTGGTCTAAATTGGTAGCAATAGTGGTTGTAGGTGACATCTTGGTCTTTTATCAAACTGGAGTGTTACAAAAATCTCGATTTGAGTAAGTTTCATGTGGAGATAAAAACTATTTGAAAAATAAGGTTTGGCCTTAGAGCATCTAAACAGGATTCGGAAAACTGGAACTGAGCCGTTTTTGCAAAGAGGGTCCGCTTCACCCCCCACACCCACCACCACCCAAAAAAATACCTTTAAACTACACATCTTCTACTCAAGAAGGCATCTAAGACATGTTTCACACTTCAAATTGTAAAAAAAAAAGAATGAAATTCATAGTTTTGAAAACCCTAAACCGGCGGATTTCGCCCATTACAGCGAACCGGCCTGGTTCCCATTTTTCTCTGGTTTTTGTGATCTGAAACCCTGCATCTAAACTCCTTATATGAACCGGCCTGCATCTAAACTCCTTAACATAGGACTGCCATCCCAATCTGGTAGTAATAACGGCAAGATATTTCTTAAACCAGATTGCAGATGTCTGAAATTCCTAAACCAGATTGTGGGTACATTCACCATTACAAATGCAATAGCCATAATATCAAATTCCAAAAAATTGAAAATGAAGCTCACTAATTATGTCAGCATGGCTCTGTTCATATTGACTTCTAAAAGCTGCTTTTTTACAGTAAATAGCTTTTCTACAATATCTAACTTTCAAATAGAGTATCTTTTCAAGACGAGGTCTACTAATCGATTATAGTACACACGGCAACGAATTCATTTATATCAGCTAAAATCGCACACAAGTGTCCCTCTCTCTACAAGCTATTACTATTAACAAGTCAAAGCCAAAAACCTATATGAACAGGCCCTAAAATCATAAATCCCCAAGCAAACAAAGGGATCAGCAACAAAGAGTCGGTGCAAATGCATCTTGAAACTATCTGACTAGTTACTAGGCATACCTGACTGAAAAACAAGTAGCTTTCCACCAGTAGATTTCACAGCTAGGAAGCCAGCCTACAGAAACAGCATAATCAGAACAAACTGTCCAATCAACTATTCGAATGCTATGATGAAGACAAATAAAATACCACAGATAAGAGTGCTTACAGAAGAAAAAAATGACGAAATTGGTGAATACCTAGATAAGGCATCATGCCAAATAAAATAATACAAGAAAACCAAAAAAGAAAGAACAAACTAGTACCTTCATAGCTGCTCCAAAAGCAGAATCAGCAACCCTGCTATTCTCAAACATGTTTGGGATGCTTTCCAGCAGCTGCTCCAGATTCTCACGGCACTAAAACAAAAAAAGGGGGATTTAGAAATGTATTTGTAGAGAATTAGGGGAACACCTCACACCCAATGTGGGGGGGGGGGGTGACTTTCATATATATAGCCATGTACAACTTGTGTTACAAGAAAGGGTAACTTGGGTATACATATATCTAATACCCGCCCGCAGTCACAGCGGGAGGGAACTGGACGCAGAGACTGGACCTAAAGTCATTAAACAATTGTACAGGTAGTCCCTTAGTCATGATGTCCGCGAACTGATGTGAGGAGGGAACATGAAGCACACGGATTTGTCCCAAAGCAACCTTCTCGCGGACGAAGTGGATGTCAATCTCGATGTGCTTCGTGCGACGGTGATGAACCGGATTGGCTGTCATGTAGACTGCACTAACATTGTCGCAATAGACAATAGTCGCCGAAGGGATCGAGACATGAAGCTCCTGAAGCAATTGTCGCATGCAACACAAAAAGCCATGACTTTCTCATGCCCATGGACCCACCATGTCTAAATTGATTCTTAAGCATCCAATGTAGCTATAATGTCCCCTGGAACCCATCCAAACATCTACAATTTCAATTTTTTGAATATTGAAACCCGGCCGGTTTTCCTCCTCCCGGTCGGGACCGGTACAACCGGTAACCGGCGGTAACCGGCCGGTTACCGCCGGGATTTCGATCCTTGGGTGTCGCTGTAGAGTGACACTCGGCCATGCCAGCCCGCTGAAGAAGATCAACGGCGTATTGTCGCTGGGACAGAAGTAGGCCGTCGGAGGAGCGCGTGACGGAGATGCCGAGGAAGTGGTGGAGAGAACCGAGGTCTGTCATGGCGAACTCGGAGCTGAGCCGGTCGGTGATGCGCCGTAGAAGAGTCGGGGAAGACGCCGTCAAGATGATGTCGTCAACGTAGAGCAGTAGGTAGGCGACATCATCTCGATCTTTATAAATAAAGAGAGACGTGTCAGACTTCGCCGCCGTGAAGCCGTGCGCGCAGATGTAAGAAGCAAACCGCTGGTGCCATGCTCGAGGAGCCTGCTTGAGACCGTATAGTGACTTGTGCAAAAGACAGACGGAGTCAGGGGCTGAAGGGTTGACGAAGCCGGACGGCTGTTGGCAGTAGACTGTTTCCGCAAGGTCGCCATGAAGGCGTTCTTCACGTCGAGCTGATGAATAGGCCAGTCCCGCGATGCAGCAATGCTTAGCACAGCGCGGATGGTGGCCGGCTTGACCACTGGGCTGAACGTCTCGTCGTAGTCGACACCCGGCTGTTGGGAGAAGCCGCGAACAACCCAACGAGCCTTGTGGCGGGCAAGCGATCCATCGGAGTGGAATTTGTGTTTAAAAATCCACTTGCCCGTCACAATGTTGGCGCCAGGTGGTCGTGGCACTAGGCGCCTAGTGCCATTGTCGAGGAGAGCTTGGTACTCTTCCGCCATGGCAGCACGCCAGTTGGGATCAACTAACGCGCTGCGGTAGTTGGCTGGCAGTGGAGAAGTCGATGTAGCGGAGAGATTCCGGTAGTTGACAGGCTGTACTGCCCCCGTGTGCAAACGAGTCATGGGCCGCTTTGCGGGAGTAGAAGGCTGTACGGTGCTGGTGTCGATCTGGTTCGCAATGGGAGCAGGAGCAGCGTTCCCAGCTGGCTCTCCAGCGGCCGACGAGGAAATCCCGACTGTGTGTGTAGATTATGATGATGGCCGGGTCGTCGAGGAACGGCTGCGTAGGAGCAACCGAAGAAGAAGGTGGCTGCTCAACACCCGAAGGTGGAGCGACCGACGTAGCGGAAGAAGCGTCCTGCAACAAAAAGTCAAGTGAAGATGCACCAGATGGAGCAGCGGCGAACGGAAACACTGATTCATCAAACACGACATGGCGTGAGATGATCACGTGCCGTGTGGATATATTGAGGCACCGGTAACCCTTGTGAGAAGAGGGATAACCAAGAAATACGCAGGGCATAGAACGAGGTGCGAGTTTGTGGGGCGTTGTGGCACTAAGGTTGGGGTAACACAGACAGCCGAACACGCGTAGGTGCGAGTAATCTGGTACGGAATGATGAAGGAGCTGGTACGGGATTTGGTGACCAACAGAGGAGGGGCGCCGGTTCAGTACATAGATGGCTGTGGCAAGAGCCTCGGCCCAGTAAGCTGGCGGCATGGAAGCATGTTTGAGGAGGGTGCGAATGGTGTTGTTGATGGTGCGGATCATACGCTCGGCTTTGCCATTTTGTGGAGAAGTGTAGGGGCAAGAAAGACGAAGAAGGATGCCGTGGTTCGCCAAGAAGGTGGACATGGCATGATTAACGAACTCAGTGCCATTGTCAGCCTGAAAGCATTTAGGAATAGAACCGAATTGAGTCTGAGCGTATGCAACAAAATCAACAAAGTGACCATAGACTTCGAATTTTTGACGCAGCGGAAAGGACCAGCAAAAGTGACTGTAATCACCAAGCATGACCAAATAGTATTTGTAACCCGAAGTACTAAGGACTGGAGACGTCCATACATCACAATGAACTAAAGCAAAAGGTTCGGACGTAGTGGACATGGAACTAGCAAAAGGCAGACGCGTGTGTTTGCCAAGTTGACAGGCATGGCACAAGGATCGCGCTGCTTTATTACACGTGATAAGCGACTTATTTTGAAGAGACGCAACGGCAGAGGCGGCCGGATGACCCAGGCGGTGATGCCATATGGTGGACGAGACGGCGAGGCTGCAACTAGCGACGGTGGATGGCGAAGTTGGTGAGATTGTGTAGAGGTCCCCGCTGCTATTGCAGCGAAGAATCACGTGTCCCGTCCATGGGTCCTTGACAGAAAAGCCAGCAGCGTCAAATTCAATGGAACAGTTATTATCACGTGTAAACTGACGAACAGATAGAAGATTGCGCACAAGAGCTGGTGCAACAAGAACATTGTTAAGGAAAAAGGAAGTGTCGGCTGTGGGTAGGATGGAAGTGCCAAGGCTGGTAACAGGAATGGAGTGACCATTGCCCACAGTGATAGACGAAGAGGAAGGAGGGAGGCGGGTGAGGAGTATACCATCCGAAGAGGACATGTGGGACGTAGCACCAGTGTCGAGCACCCAGGGAGTAGCGCCTTGAAGGGCCATTTGGTTCAGGGCGGCAATGAGTCCCGCCTGGTCCCAACCGCTATCTTGAGAGGTTCCGGACGGCGGAGAAACGAACTGCTGCTGCACGTCCGACTGGGAGAAGTGGGCGGGCGTGAAGGCTGTGTGAGCCTGTGGAGCCGGCCCAAGGAGACCCGGCGCGCGCCAGGCCTGCTGCTGGTTTTGCCGCCTGAACCATGGCCGCGGCTGCTGCTGCTGTCCGGGCAGCGGGCCGAAACAGACCCATGGACCAGAGGGGATGGGAGTGCGCGGACCCCCCTGGGAATGCTGCTGGTCGCGGCGACCACCGCCGGCGCTGCTGCCAGTGTTGCCGCCGCCGTTGTTGTTACTGCCGCTGCCGCTTTTCTTGTTGTTGCGGCGGTCGGAGGAGGTCTGCTGACCACCTTGGTTGTGCTTCGCGCCGAGGCACGTAGAGCCAGAGCGGCAAGCCGTGCCGCATGTGAGGAGTGCGGTCTCGGAGGAAACCTTGCCCTCATTGGCGAGGCGAAGTTCTTTGAGGACGAGCTTCTCGCGCGCGGTGTTTAAGTCTGGAAGTGGCGTGGTGTCGGCGATGTTGTCCGCCGTGCTGGAGAAGCGCGGGTTTAGGCCGTGGAGGAGGTTGAGGACCAGCTGCGACAGTGAAACAGCATGGCCGACATCGCGCAGGGCATCGGCGACGGTCTTCATGCGCTGGCAAAAGTCGTTGATGGAGAGATCGCCCTGCTTCATCGAGGAAAATTCCTCATGCAGGAAGACGGCACGGGGCTCCTTGTTGGCCAGAAAGAGGCCCTCGATGGCGACCCATAGTTGGCGCGCCGATTGATCTTGCGCCATAGCGAGGTCCTGAACGTCGGTGGCGATGGAGCCGAGAAGCCAACTATGGACGCAGGAATCGTCCATGACCCACTGGGGATCATTGGGATTGGCCGGTAAAGTCCCGTCGATGTGGCCGCGAAGCCCGAATTTTCCCACCAAGGACTTGAAGAAGGGCGCCCACTTGTGGAAGTTTGGGTGTTTCAACTCGGGACGAGAGGAACATGTGAGCGGACTGCGATCGTGGCATAGGGAGCAACGACGATCGGTCCACCAGGGAGGTTCGGCAATTCACCGCTGGTGTTGGGATCTGGTGGAGGGCCGGTCGGCATTGTGGAAGATTGGCCGGGGAGGCGGCGATCTGGGAATGGTGGCTGCAGCACAGGAGGAAGGGGCGGCGGCCGAGATGAGGAGCGGCGGCGGGTGAGAAATCAGAGGAGGGGGCAGCGGAAGATGCCCAGGAATCAATCTGATACCATGTAGAGAATTAGGGGAACACCTCACACCCAATGTGGGGGGGGTGACTTTCATATATATAGCCATGTACAACTTGTGTTACAAGAAAGGGTAACTTGGATATACATATATCTAATAGTATTCAAGCACAAATAACTACAAATTTTATCTGTTTGAATGCAAACCTCAGAAACCGGAAGAATCAGGTCCATTTGAAGAGGTGTATATACGTCTTGCACATCAGGAACGATAAGCATCAAAGGCTGCAAGGGAAAGAAGGTCAAGTGGGTGATTAACATGATTCAGATTTTAAAAAAGGTCAAATATATAATATGATTCACACAAACCAAAACTGTCAGGAATAATTTAAAATAGTCTCTGGTAAGCTTGAACTGCATTAAAACAGAGGCAATAACAGATGACAAAAAAGACAAGAAAAACATTAACAATATTATACATTTTTATATGTATATTACAGTCTCTTAAAATATCAAATAGAGGAAATTCAAAGAGGCTCAAATGGCGAAAAATAACTACTTTCAAGTTCAAATAGTTTGGGTCCCCGAAAATGAGAAAGAAAACAGAGAAGAGGAAATTCACATTCCACTACTTTAATCCGGAAGCTGATGAAAAATTTAAAGAAAATACAAGCTACAAGTGGAACTCTGATCTGCCAAGGTTCAAAGCACTGTTGTCAAGATTATGCCAAAGAAAATGTGGACAGCTTATGTACGCAATACCTGCTGCTGAGCACGTTTGAGACTGTAAAAGTGAATAGCAGAATCGAATGTGGCAATTCCAACCATTGTTCGAGGACCTTCCTACATAAGACAGAAAACAAAGGTCAGTGACTTCCCAAATCCCAAATCAACTTTTAACAGGTCTTAGAAATTCATTATGCAACGGAGACTAATCCATCTGGTCACAAATTATAATTACTGTGGGAAGCATGTGGTCAAAGTTTTTTTCTTTGACCAATAGTATCTTTTAAATATTTAGATTGTCGCGAGAAAATTATGAGTACATCGTTATTGAAAAATAGTTGCACAAGGTTATACCTTCATAGCTTTTACAAATATATTGTGGTCAAAGATGATCTTGGAGACAGCAAAAAGTCAAAAACATCAAGAGCTTTTTATTGGAGGGAGTGATAAAATAAAGAGCAATGGGTGTGTTTGGTTGCCTGAATCTCCTTCGTCCTGGCTGGGTGGATCCGTATAATCTGAGAAAGAGCCTGTTTGGTTGCCTGTATGAGTGGATGCAACCTGCATGAGCGGATGCAAAAATACGCCCTCATCCTGGATGGGTGGATACGCTCAAAATGAGATTCACTGGCCATCCTGGATGGGTTGATGCAGTGTATCTTATGCGGTCCCACGTGTCAGCCTCTCAGGTTTGGTAAACTGCATCCGCTCATACAGGCAACCAAACAGCATCTCAGTTTTTTTGCATCCGCTCATGCAACCTCACCAAACATCTTCTTTTTCTGAAATACGATTCCACTCAGCCTGCATCCACTCAGTCAGGATATACGATACAACCTCCATCTACGAACCAAACACACCCAATAAGTCTGTCAATTACTAATATTATTTAAATTTACTCCAACCTTTATCCAATCTTGCAATTAAATCAAGGTGTTCTACTTCTACCTTGGGAATGAACTCGTAATTTTCTTGTATTCAAGTTATGCCAAGAAACAAAACAATAATGTTGAAAGAATTCCAACTCCACTAAGGATCTCCTGACTACATGCTCAACAGTAGATAGAGTAACAATAAATAAAAAAGATCATAGTATCAAGCAGCTATTTATCAATAGTCAACACTAACTAAACAATCATACAACTTCAGAAATACTACATTGTTCAAAATGGCAGTCATAAAAGTGCTCCTGTGCTGCAGCCACCTTTCCCAGATCGCCACCTCCCCGGCCAATCTTCCACAATGCCGACCGGCCCTCCACCAGATCCCAACACCAGCGGTGAATTGCCGAACCTCCCTGGTGGACCGATCGTCGTTGCTCCCTATGCCACGATCGCAGTCCACTCACATGTTCCTCTCGTCCCGAGTTGAAACACCCAAACTTCCACAAGTGGGCGCCCTTCTTCAAGTCCTTGGTCGGAAAATTCGGGCTTCGCGGGCACATCGATGGGACTTTACCGGCCGAACCCAATGATCCCCAGTGGGTCATGGACGATTCCTGCGTCCATAGTTGGCTTCTCGGCTCCATCGCCACCGACGTTCAGGACCTCGCTATGGCGCAAGATCAATCGGCGCGCCAACTATGGGTCGCCATCGAGGGCCTCTTTCTGGCCAACAAGGAGCCCCGTGCCGTCTTCCTGCATGAGGAATTTTCCTCGATGAAGCAGGGCGATCTCTCCATCAACGACTTTTGCCAGCGCATGAAGACCGTCGCCGATGCCCTGCGCGATGTCGGCCATGCTGTTTCACCGTCGCAGCTGGTCCTCAACCTCCTCCACGGCCTCAACCCGCGCTTCTCCAGCACGGCGGACAACATCGCCGACACCACGCCACTTCCAGACTTCAACACCGCGCGCGAGAAGCTCGTCCTCAGAACTTCGCCTCGCCAATGAGGGCAAGGTTTCCTCTGAGACCGCACTCCTCGCCCGCTTCCCCACATGCGGCACGGCTTGCCGCTCTGGCTCTACGTGCCTCGGCGCGACGCACAGCCAAGGTGGTCAGCAGACCTCCAACCGCCACAACAAGAAAAGCGGCAGCGGCAGTAACAACAGCGGCGGCGGCAACACTGGCAGCAGCGCCGGCGGTGGTCGCCGCGACCAGCAGCATTCCCAGGGGGGTCCGCGCACTCCCATTCCCTCTGGGCCATGGGTCTGTTTCGGCCCGCTGCCCTGACAGCAGCAGCAGCCGCAGCCCTGGTTCAGGCGGCAAAACCAGCAGCAGGCCTGGCGCGCGCCGGGTCTCCTTGGGCCGGCTCCACCGGCTCACACAGCCTTCACGCCCGCCCACTTCTCCTCCCAGTCGGACGTGCAGCAGCAGTTCGTTTCTCCGCCGTCCGGAACCTCTCAAGATAGCGATTGGGACCAGGCGGGACTCATTGCCGCCCTGAACCAAATGGCCCTTCAAGGCGCTACTCCCTGGGTGCTCGACACTGGTGCTACGTCCCACATGTCCTCTTCGGATGGTATACTCCTCACCCGCCTCCCTCCGTCCTCTTTGTCTATCACTGTGGGCAATGGTCACTCCATTCCTGTTACCAGCCGTGGCACTTCCATCCTACCCACAGCCGACACTTCCTTTTCCCTTAACAATGTTCTTGTTGCACCAGCTCTTGTGCGCAATCTTCTATCTGTTCATCAGTTTACACGTGATAATAACTGTTCCATTGAATTTGACGCTTCTGGCTTTTCTGTCAAGGACCCATGGACGGGACACGTGATTCTTCGCTGCAATAGCAGCGGGGACCTCTACACCATCTCACCAACTTCGCCATACACCGCCGCTAGTTGCAGCCTCGCCGTCTCGTCCACCATATGGCATCACCGCCTGGGTCATCCGGCCGCCTCTGCCGTTGCGTGTCTTCAAAATAAGTCGCTTATCACGTGTAATAAAGCAGCGCGATCCTTGTGCCATGCCTGTCAACTTGGCAAACACACGCGTCTGCCGTTTGCTAGTTCCATGTCCACTACGTCCGAACCTTTTGCTTTAGTTCATTGTGATGTATGGACGTCTCCAGTCCTTAGTACTTCGGGTTACAAATACTATTTGGTCATGCTTGATGATTTCAGTCACTTTTGCTGGTCCTTTCCGCTGCGTCAAAAATCCGAAGTCTATGGTCATTTTGTTGATTTTGTTGCATACACTCAGACTCAATTTGGTTCTGTTCCTAAGTGCTTTCAGGCTGACAATGGCACTGAGTTCGTTAATCATGCCATGTCCACCTTCTTGGCGAGCCACGGCATCCTTCTTCGTCTTTCTTGCCCCTACACTTCTCCACAAAATGGCAAAGCCGAGCGTATGATCCGCACCATCAACAACACCATCCGCACCCTCCTCATACATGCTTCCATGCCGCCAGCTTACTGGGCCGAGGCTCTTGCCACAGCCATCTATGTACTGAACCGGCGCCCCTCCTCTATTGGTCACCAAATCCCGTACCAACTCCTTCATCATTCCGACACCTCCTGCTCAACCCGCTGGACATACTCCGGGCGGTTCTGGCCACTTCGGCGCTGTCTTTCAGCGTCGCCCGCCGGCCCCAGCATCCACGACACCTCCTGCTGCAGCTCCCGACCGCCGTTTCGGCAAGGTGTACCAACGTCGTCCACCCCAGCCTTCTACACACACAGTCGGGACTTCCCCGTCGGCCGCTGGAAAGCCGGCTGGGAACGCTGCTCCTGCTCCCACCGCGAACCAGATCGCCACCAGCACCGTACAGCCCTCTGCTCCCGCAAAGCGGCCCATGACTCGTTTGCACACGGGGGCAGTACAGCCTGTCAACTACCGGAATCTCTCCGCTACGTCGACTTCTCCACTGCCAGCCAACTACCGCAGCGTGTTGGCTGATCCCAACTGGCGTGCTGCCATGGCGGAAGAGTACCAAGCTCTCCTCGACAATGGCACTTGGCGCCTAGTGCCACGACCACCTGGCGCCAACATTGTGACGGGCAAGTGGATTTTTAAACACAAATTCCACTCCGATGGATCGCTTGCCCGCCACAAGGCTCGTTGGGTTGTTCGCGGCTTCTCCCAGCAGCCGGGTGTCGACTACGACGAGACGTTATGCCCAGTGGTCAAGCCGGCCACCATCCGCGTTGTGCTAAGCATTGCTGCATCGCGGGACTGGCCTATTCATCAACTCGACGTGAAGAACGCCTTTCTTCATGGCGACCTTGCGGAAACAGTCTACTGCCAACAGCCGTCCGGCTTCGTCGACCCTTCGGCCCCTGACTCCGTCTGTCTTTTGCACAAGTCACTATACGGTCTCAAGCAGGCTCCTCGAGCATGGCACCAGCGGTTTGCTTCTTACCTCCGCGCGCACGGCTTCACGGCGGCGAAGTCTGACACGTCTCTCTTTATTTATAAAGATCGAGATGATGTCGCCTACCTGCTGCTCTACGTTGACGACATCATCTTGACGGCGTCTTCCCCGACTCTTCTACGGCGCATCACCGACCGGCTCAGCTCCGAGTTCGCCATGACGGACCTCGGTGCTCTCCACTTCCTCGGCATCTCCGTCACGCGCTCCTCCGACGGCCTACTTCTGTCCCTGCGACAATACGCCGTTGATCTTCAGCGGGCTGGCATGGCCGAGTGTCACTGTCGACAGCCCCTCGGAGTACCGGAGTCTTGCTGGCGCTCTACAGTACCTTACTCTCACTCGTCCGGACCTTGCCTACGCCGTTCAGCAACTCTGCCTCTTCATGCACGACCCGCGGGAGCCGCACCTTGCTCTGATCAAGCGCATCTTGCGCTATGTGAAGGGCACCCTCGACGCAGGCCTACATCTCGGTACTACCAGTGTGTCCTCCATCACTGCCTACTCTGACGCTGACTGGGCCGGCTGCCCTGACTCTCGGCGTTCCACCTCCGGCTACTGCATCTTCCTCGGCGACAACTTGGTCTCCTGGTCTTCGAAGCGGCAGACTACAGTGTCCCGTTCCAGTGCAGAGGCCGAGTATCGGGTTGTTGCTCATGCAGTTGCTGAATGCTGCTGGCTGCGACAGTTGCTTCAGGAGCTTCATGTCTCGATCCCTTCGTCGACTATTGTCTATTGCGACAATGTTAGTGCAGTCTACATGACAGCCAATCCGGTTCATCACCGTCGCACGAAGCACATCGAGATTGACATCCACTTCGTCCGCGAGAAGGTTGCTTTGGGACAAATCCGTGTGCTTCATGTTCCCTCCGCACATCAGTTCGCGGACATCATGACTAAGGGACCACCTGTACAGTTGTTTAATGACTTTAGGTCCAGTCTGCGTCCAGTTCCCTCCCGCTGTGACTGCGGGCGGGTATTAGATATATGTATACTCAAGTTACTCTTTCTTGTAACACAAGTTGTACATGGCTATATGTATGAAAGTCACCCCCCCCCCCACATTGGGTGTGTGGTGTTCCCCTAATTCTCTACACATCTCTCCCCTCCCCAAGGAACAGCTCGTCCGCGAGCTGAAAAGTCGGATACTGTTGCCTGAATTGCTCCACATCCTCCCATGTTGCATCAGCTGGAAGTAAATCACGCCAATGAACCAAGACTTGCCATCTATCATGCGCCTTCCGCGCACGAATAATGTGTGCCGGTTGAAGCGACACTTTCCCATGATACAAATCTGGTAAAGGTGAGAGAACAACAGGAGGGTCACCCTGAAAAAGCTTCAGAAGACTAACGTGGAAGACATCATGGATCTTCGCATTGGCTAGGAGGCGAAGACGATAAGCGACAAACCCAATTTTCTCAGTGATCTCATAAGGCCCATAGAAACGAGGTGCCAATTTGCCATAATTGCGTGAAGCAATAGAAACTGCTTTATGATGATGGATCCGAAGCCAAACCCATTGACCAACGGCGAAGGAGATATCACGATGATGAGAGTCATGTTACTCGCTGGAGTCTTGCTGTTGGTGATAGCAAGATCCTTACTCTCGAGAGGATGACACTTGGGGATGGGGCAATTTTTTCTTGTTTATTTCTCACACAATGTCATGCCAACCTGAGGGGTTGGGGATACATATTTATAGGCTGCTAACCAGCCAAGCATATGCTAAGATGCTGTCATAAAGCTAGTCTAAGATGCTAGTCAAAAGCTGTCCTAAAGCTAGTCTAAGATGCTAGTCTAAAGCTGTCCTAAAGCTGTCCTAAAGCTCAAGATGCTGTCCTTGACACAGAGATGCTGTCCTTGACACAGAGACTTATCTTATCCATCATTCTCCCCCTAAGTCTTGTGTGTCTCCTTGTGAGGAATCTGAGCCATCCCGATCCTGGCGCGAAGCTCCTGGAACTTGATCCGCCCGAGAGACTTGGTCAGGAAGTCGGCGAGCTGGTCTTGGGTGTTGATGTAGTTGGACCGGACACTCCCTTCATCCAGGCAGCTTCTGATGAAGTGATACCTCACCCGGATGTGCTTGCTGCGCTCATGGAAGACAGGGTTCTTCGCCAAGGCCAAGGCGGACTTGCTGTCCACCCTGAGCTCCACTGCCTCCACGTCTCTGCCAAGGAGATCGCCAAGCAGCCGAGCCAGCCACAGAGCCTGAGTAGAAGCGGTAGTGGCTGCAATGTACTCTGCCTCGCAGCTAGACAAAGCCACCACCTGCTGCTTGACCGACTGCCAGCTGATCGGACACTTGCCGAGGAAGTACAGTATCCCGCTGGTGCTCTTGCTCGTGTCGATGTCGCCGGCGTGGTCGCTGTCGCTGTACCCGATGAAGTGCGCCGTGCCGGGGCACCTTGGGTAGTGCAAGCCGTAGTCGGAGGTGCCCGCGACGTAGCGGAGGATCCTTTTCACGGCCTGCTGGTGCTCCGTCGTCGGTCGCTGCATGAACCGGCTGACGTAGCCGACGGCGAACGCCAAGTCCGGTCGCGTGTGGACAAGGTAGCGAAGGCTGCCCACAATGCACCGGTACTGCGTCGCGTCCACCTCCGCCGTACTCTCACGACTCAGCTTCAGCCTCTCCTCCATAGGAGTGTGGGCTGGGCTGCAGTCGGTGAGGCCGCCCAGCTCCACGATGCGCTTGGCGTAGGCAGTCTGGCGAAGAGAGATGCCGGAGCTGTCCTGGTGGACCTCGATCCCGAGGTAGAAGGAGAGGGGCCCGAGGTCGCTCATCTGGAAGGTGGCCTTCATCTCCGCCTTGAATGCCTCGATCTCCTCCTCCTTGGTACCGGTGATCACAAGGTCGTCGACGTAGACGCCTATCAGCAGGGCATTGCCTCCCTTGCCCCGCCGGTAGACCGCGGCCTCGTGAGCGCTCTGCTGGAATCCCATTTGCTTGAGGGTGGAGTCCAGCTTGGCGTTCCAAGCTCGCGGTGCCTGCCGCAAGCCGTAGAGGGCCTTGCGCAGGCGGAGGACCTTGCTCTCCTTGCCGGGGATGATGAATCCCGGCGGCTGGCGGACGTAGACCTCCTTCAAGTCGCCGTTGAGGAAGGCAGACTTGACGTCCATGTGATGGACGCACCAGCCCTCCTGGGCTGCGAGGGCGAGGAGGAGACGCACGGACTCCATCCGTGCAACAGGCACGAAGGCATCGTCGAAGTCGACTCCCTCCTGCTGGACGAAGCCACGTGCCACGAGACGCGCCTTGTGCTTGATCACCACTCCAGCCTCGTCTTTCTTGAGCTTGAAGACCCACTTGAGAGAGATGGCGTGGTGGCCGGCTGGAAGATCGGCCAGCTCCCACGTCTTGTTTCGCTTGACGGCGTCCATCTCCTGCATCGCGGCACGCCATGCCGCGTCTCTCTCCGCCTCGGCGACGGAACGAGGCTCGCCGTTGTCCTGTGCGAGGTGCAGCTCCGCCGCGAAGTCGCGCTGCGCCAGTTCAGGGACCGGCTGCTCGCCGACGAGGTCGTCCACGGTACGGTAGCGCAGAGGCTCGCCACCGTGGTAGGCGTCGATGCGATCCTCGTCGTTGGAGAGCGGAGTGGCGAACTCCACCGTGCGCTGCTCGTCGTGGGCCGAAACTGCCGGTGCCGAGCCTGAAGGAGTAGGCGCCGGTGTAGGAGAGCGAGGCGTGGCCGGCGGTGCTGGCGGTGGACTCGCCGGAGGTGGTGGCGCACGAGTTGGTGGGGTAGGCGAGCTCGGTGAAGACGAGCTGCTGGCTCCCCCCGCCTCCTCGAAGTGGACGTAGTCGATGACGAAATCGCTGGTCGTCGGAGTCGAGCCGTCATCCACCATCTTGCCCCACGTCCAGCCTCGCCCTTCGTCGAACACGACGTCACGCGTGATGCGCACGCGCCGTGTCACAGGGTCGAGGACGCGGTAGGCCTTGGCGCCCTCCGCGTAGCCGATGAAGACCCCTGGCGTGCTCCGGTCGTCGAGCTTGCCGACGTGGTTGAGCTCATTGACGAAGGCCAGGCAGCCGAAGACACGGAGGTGGCTCACCGCGGGCTTGCGCCCGTGCCAGGCCTCGTATGGCGTCTTGCCGTCGAGGGCCTTGGTGGGGGAGCGGTTGAGCAAGTGGACGGCAGTCATCACCGCCTCACCCCAGTAGAATGTCGGCATCCCTCTCTGCCTGAGGAGGGTGCGGGCGGTGGCCACCACCGTCTGGTTTCGGCGCTCGACGACGCCGTTCTGCTGCGGGGTGTACGGCGCGGAGAAGTGACGATGGATCCCCTCGTCGGCGCAGTACGCCGCGAATTCGGCCGCCGTGAATTCACCGCCGTTGTCCGTGCGTAGGACCCGAAGCTTGCGGCCGCACTCCGCCTCCGCAGCAGCTTGAAGACGCTTGATGGCGTCCGCCGCGGCTGCCTTGACGTCGAGCAGGTCAGCCCACATGTAGCGGGACACGTCGTCGACGAGGAGGAAGTAGCGCCGGCCTCCAGGTGTAGCCGGTGTCACGGGGCCACAGAGGTCACCATGTACGAGCTCCGGCTTCTCCTTGGCGCGGAAGCTCGCCTGGCGAGGGAAGGGGAGTCGCCGCAGCTTGGTGAGGACGCAGGTGTCGCAGAACTGCTCCACGTGGTCGACGTGCGGCATGCCCCGCACCATCTCCTTGCTGCCGAGCTGCCTCAGGGCCTCAAAGTTGAGGTGCCCAAAGCGCTCGTGCCACCTCCAAGCGTCGTCGTCGCGCCGGGCTGCAAGACACAGAGGTTCCGCCACCTGCGCGTGAAGGACGTGGAGGCGGTTGCTCCTGTTGACCTTGACGAGGAGCCGGCGGCGATGATCCCAGATGCGCAGCACCCCGTGCTCGATCTCCACGCGCGATCCGTTCTCATCCAGCTGTCCCAAGCTGATGATGGAGTTCCTCAACGCGGGGATGTAGTAGACACTGGTGAGCAGCCGGTGCTCGCCAGTCTTGACGACAAAGACGATAGAGCTGACGCCCTTGATCTCCACGGCGGAGGCGTCGCCGAACTTGACGGTGCCTCGAACGCCTGAGTCGAGCTCGGAGAAGAACTCCCGCCGCCCGGTCATGTGGTGGGTGGCGCCGGTGTCGAGGCACCACCCGTCGGTCTTGCCGTTGCCGGAACTGTCGCCGAGGAGGGCGTGTGCTTTTGGCTCGTCAAGGTGGAGGAGAGCCGCTGCGGCCGGTGCTGCTGGAGGTAGTTTGATGCTCGCATGAGCAATGAACAGAGCCGGCTGCTCCTCCTCCTCTGCCTGCGCGACGTGGGCCTGGCCGCGTCGTGGCTGTCGACAATCCCTGGCCCAATGACCAAGCTTGCCGCAGTTGTGGCAAGAGTCGTCTCGTGCCGGCTTATGCTTGCCAGCAGCGCCGCCCTGGGCGCCTCCACGGTCATCACCCTCGACACGTCCTCGCGCCCCTGCCTGGGCGTCTTTGCGCGGCTTGCCGCGCTTGCCACGCTTGTGGCCGCCTGTCGTGGAAGAAGGCTCCCCCTTCTTCCTGTCACCTTGGCCGGCAGCCCACTGCTCCCGAGTGAGGAGCTTCCCGCCAATGGTGACGGGTCCCGAGAGGCGCTGTGGCTCATCGCTGTCAACGACCTTGAGGCGACCCAACGCCTCCTCGATCGTCATCGTGGAGAGGTCCAGCAGAGACTCGATCGAGCGAGCCATCTGCTTGTACTTCTCGGGGACGCAGCGGAAGAGCTTCTCCACAGCTCTCTCTTCGCCGTAGGTGTCGTCACCGAACTGCACCAACTTCTGCAACAGAGTGTTGAGACGGAGAGCAAAGTCATCAACGTCCTCACCTGGCTTGAAGGCCAGGTTCTCCCACTCCGTGCGTAGTGCCTGCAATGTAGACTTGCGGGCGCGGTCGCTGCCGATGCGTGCTGCAGCGATGGCGTCCCAAGCCTCTTTGGCAGTCCGCTTGTTGGTAAGCGAGAACTGCATCTCGGGCGGGACTGCAGCGATGAGAGCATCCAGCGCCCGTCGATCCTGGTCTTAGTCGACGTCGCCGTACCGGACTGCATCCCACATATGCCGCACCTGGAGCTTTACCCTCATCACCGCAGCCCACTCGACGTAGTTGGTCTTGGTGAGGGTAGGCCACCCGCCGCCGGGGTTGACGTCCCTGACGACAGCCTGGTACTCGTGGTGACCACGGTACCGAACCGCGGAGAGAGCCGCGTCGCCTGTGAAGGCCGCGCTCTCCGTCGACCCGTACGCCGCCGCCGTGCGCGCCTCCTCCAGGAGCGTCACCGGCGCGTCCGCGCCTGTCTGGGCTGCCGCCGCGCTCGTGGGCGTGCGCGGCTGCCCACTGCGCCGCTCGCCCTCGCGCTGCCTCCCTCTCCAGCGGCTCAAGGTCCGCGTCGGCGCTGTCATCAGCAGAGATGGAGCTGCTGTTGCTGCCGCGCAGAACCTCGACCTCCGCTGCTGCCGCACGCGCCGCATCTGCCGCCGCTGCTGCTTCCACCTCCGCTCTGGCTGCTGCCAGCTCCGCCGCTGCCAGCCTTGACGCCCTTTCCGCCGCCGCAGCGGCCTGTGCCGCCGCTCGCTCGCGTTCCTCTGCCACAGCGAGGTCGGCTTCCTGTCGCCGCCGCGTGCTCGAGGCGACCGAGCGCTGAGACTGTCTTGCGGACATGGCGCGCCACCGGGGGACTGCTGCTTGGAGAGAGAGCTGCCTCTGATGAGCTGCTGCTCGTCTGAACACGGGGGGAGAGGTGAGCAGAGGTAGCCGGAGCTGCTGCTGCTGGAAGCGAGGCTGGAGAAGGGATTGAGCAGGAGATGCTCAGGCTACAGGATAGTACGGCTCTGATACCACTTGTTACTCGCTGGAGTCTTGCTGTTGGTGATAGCAAGATCCTTACTCTCATCGAGAGGATGACACTTGGGGATGGGGCAATTTTTTCTTGTTTATTTCTCACACAATGCCATGCCAACCTGAGGGGTTGGAGATACATATTTATAGGCTGCTAACCAGCCAAGCATATGCTAAGATGTTGTCCTAAAGCTAGTCTAAGATGCTAGTCAAAAGCTGTCCTAAAGCTAGTCTAAAGCTGTCCTAAAGCTCAAGATGTTGTCCTTGACACAGAGATGCTGTCCTTGACACAGAGATGTTGTCCTTGACACAGAGACTTATCTTATCCATCAAGTCATACGCTTGCTTATACCGTTGTTGAGCCTGCAGCAAGCGCTCATGTATATCTGCCAAAAGAGCATCCCGGTCTCAAAGGAGCACATCTACTGCAGCCACCCGTCCAAAGCGTGGCTCATACGAACGTAAGGACGGAGGATCTCGTCCATAGACCACCTTGAATGGTGTTTCACGGAGCGAGGACTGATACGATGTATTGTAACAATATTCAGCCCAAGGAAGCCATTGCAACCACTGGCTTGGACGATCACCAGTAAGACATTGAAGATACATCGTAATGATTTTGTTGACCACCTCTGTTTGACCATCGAATTGCGGATGAAAGGCAGAGTTTCGGTTTAATTTCACGCCAGCAAGAGTAAATAATCCATCCCAAAAGTTGCTGGTGAAAACAGGATCCCGATCACTCATAATTGAAGCAGGAATACCGTGCAACCGAACGATCTTAGCAAGAAACACACGGGCAACCGAACAGACCGTATAAGGATGTGCGAGAGGGATAAAATGCGCATATTTTGAAAATCGATCAACCACGGTAAGTATGATAGTTTTACCATTAACTCGGGGTAGTCCCTCAATGAAATCCATAGAAATCTCCTCCCAGATGTGTAGTGGAACCGGCAACGGTTGCAAGAGGCCTGCTAGATGGAGATGAGTGGTTTTGTTGCGTTGACATACTTGGCAGGATTGGACAAACTCTTGAACAAGTTGCCGAGCATGAGGGACATGAAAGTCAACGTGCAAACGATGAAGCGTTTTCTGAATGCCTTCGTGGCCAATAGTATGTGCTGCTACTAACAGAGTTGGCAGAATTGGGGAAGACTGTAAGACAAAGACCTTGCCTTTAAAAATAATGAGACCATCCACATATTGCCAATCCGATTCAACCTGCCCTGCCACGATACGATCTCGCAGACCCTGGAGTTCCTGTGATGCATTAATCTCCCGCCGGATATCATCAAAAAGATCGAAGTGAGGCGCTGACAGAGCTAGCAGCGATGTGTTGTCTGCGTCTCGAATACGTGACCGATGAGGCGCCAAATAAACATTTGGATCTTTTGAGGAACAACTGGTGGGCGTGTAGCGCTTGAAAGACGGTGCGAACATGACGAAGATGATCAGCCCAGGAAGCGCTATAGATAAGGATATCATCAAAAAATACCAGGACAAAGTGGCGAAGGAATGCTTTCAAGACGGTGTTCAAGCTTGGAATGTCGCGGGTGCATTGGTCAATCCAAAGGGCATGCGAGAAATTCAAAGAGCCCTTGATGCGTCCGAAATGCCGTCTTCTCCACATCATCAGGATGCATTCGTATTTGATGATATCCCGAACATAAATCCAATTTGGTGAAAAACCACACATCCCTGAGTTCATCCAAAAGTTCTTCGACCACCGGAATCGTAAATTTGTTTTTGACGATCCGGTCGTTGAGCGCACGATAGTCGACACAGAAACGCCAAGATCCATCCTGTTTCTTCATGAGCAAAACGGGAGCAGAAAAGGCCGAAGTACTCGGGCGAATGGTGTCGTGATGCAGCATCTCGCCACACTGGCGTTCGAGTTCGTCCTTCTGAATATTTGGGTAGCGATATGGTCGGACAGCAATGGGCGCAGCTCCCGACAGAAGGTGAACACGGTGATCATGTGGACGCTGTGGAGGCAACCCAGTCGGTTTGGCGGACAGCTGAGAAAATTCATCCAAGAGCTCCCCCATGAGATATGTCGAAGACCCTGTAATCGTGTAAGATGCCCGGCCGGAGATTGCAATCCTTGCCAAGTTATACTCCGCTCACCCGACTAGAAAGACATTGTCATGCAGTCAAAATCCCACACGATTGGGCCCAGTGTCCGTAACCACTGAACGCCAAGGACTATATCAAAGCCAGCCAAAGGAATAGAATAACAATCAATCTGGAAGGATTCGGCACCAATGGAGAATACTGTCCCGTGGCAAACTTCAGAGCTTGAGACATGCTAGCCGTTCGCTACTACGACGCGTAGGCCACGCTGGGGTCGCAAGTGTAAGCCTGCCCGCCGAGCTGCCTCTTCATTGATGAAGTTATGTGTAGAACCCGAGTCAAGAAGAGTAATCAATCGCGTTGCGCCGATCCAAACCGGCAGCTTCATTGTCTGTGTGGACCGAGGCTGTATCCCCGTGAGAGCATGGAGGGAAATCGCATGTTCTTCCAGAGCAGCCGCATCACTCGTGGTATCGTCGGTAGGTGGATCATCCGGTGTGATTTCGAGGAGAAACAAGCGCTTGCAACGGTGTCCTTCCACAAATTGTTCGTTACAGTTGAAATCCTTCGTCGCGCTCCAAGAGATAATACCATTGCTGAGCCACGCCAATAAGGTGGTAAGACGCGAGCTAGACCTTGTCATGTCCCAGTGTGTTGTCCTCGGAAAAACTGTTCGCAGCGATTCAGCCACCCGAGCGGATCCTCTTTCCCGTCGAATGTCGAAAACGAGAGCTTATGGAAGCGAGGAGCGAGCGAACTGTTGTGTTGAGAGCCCTGGGAGAAGGTGGACATTGGAAGGGGCAGGAGGGTGGTCGTTGGTCTAGGTGGCGCTTGCAGCAGTCCATCTCCCATGTGTGTTGGCCGCTTTTCCAATGACGTGATGAGTTCCTTCACTCCGGCGATCTCCGCAGCTATGTCAGCCTTCAACTCACCCATCTTGAGCGTCATGGTTGCTGTGAGATCGGCAATTTGCTGCGTGAGTGCTGCCATCTCCGACGAGTCCTCCATTGGCTCTAATACCAAGTTGTCACGAGCACCGGCCAACGAGCGGAGGTGGTAATTATGCAGAGCCGGAGGCCGGAAAACAGGCCCCTTGTGCTGGCCTGGGGTCCCGTGACGCCGGGATGAAGAAACAGGAGCAGAACAGTAAGGAGACAATGGAGATCGGAAGACAAGCAGGAAGGTAGAGGTAAGCAAATAAACTTCTTGTTATTCCCTTCGAAAGACACTAGGTCTGATATATACACACACACACACACAAAGTTGGACTCAATCCAGGGTGGAAACCCACTCGGATTCTAATATACCCTATCTATTACTTAATCGACTCAAATCCAAACTTTCCTAACTTTCAAACTCTATCCTGGCAGCTGTAGCATATCAGCAATTGTCGCCTGTAGCATCGCTGATAACCGCAGAGTCCTTCCGCTGACGTCTAGCATACTTCTTACCCCACATGACAAGTATGAAAGTGCTGAAATCTGGTAGACTGGGATGAGTTTGGTACTGATGGTGATGGCAGCTAGTTCATTGTGATTGCAATTAACCTAAGTTCAGATAACACCACAGTACCACACTAATACTACCGCAATGTGGTTTATATGCTTGGTAAAATAGTCAGGTAAACATTACTTACCGGCAGATCTGAAATAGCCTGGGAGATTGCACTGCAAGCAGCAGCAGTTGCACCAGTTTGTATAGCATTCATGGAGACATCAATTAGGAAGAAATATACAGCAGGCATTGGATCACGAACCTGAAAGTTGATTATGATGACTCTTATTTAATGGTATATGCAAATGGTAGTTGTCTGATGAAAATTATACTTCTTATGGGCCTACAGGTCCAAGTTTCATTAATATGCCAGCATTGTCTAAGTGAACTGAATGGGGACAAGAGAAATCATTGATAAGATGCAGAGTATAGAAAATCCAAGTTGCACAGAGGCACCAGTTATGCATGCTACAATGCATATATTGCAATAAATTCACACATCAGGTAAGCACAAACCAGAAACTCCTTGGTAGCAACAAATTCAACAGTTCCTCTACATAACTCAGGCCTGTCATCAGCATCACGTCGCCTACCATCAGGCCCTAAATTGCACATGTACTCCCTCGGTGTATCATTGCTAAATCCTGCAGAGTCAGTGTATGGTGTTAATTATACATTAATCTCAATAAATATGACCGGTTAGACGAAATAGGAAGATTCTTGCTGAAAAAATGGATAAGTAAACAAGCAAAAAGAGAACTAATGGCTAAAGATCAGAGTTACAACAAGCATTAAATATGAGGGGCTGCATACCAGAGCAAAGCACTTTTCTCTAGGGCAAGAACGCATGGGACAATTTTAGAATAATACAATGAGAATTTCATACAAACAAGCTTATAAAATACCAAATGTTTCAGATGCAGATGCAGCTACCAAGTATTTAGAACTAAGAAGATTGATGGCCAGTTTGCGATTGCTGTGCTGTGCTATGCTACACTGTGGAATCTAGTTGGTTACAAGAATATGTACTAATTCCAGTAATATTTTGCCATTAAGGCTCCACAGAACATGCTTTACTAAATGTTACATCCAAACCAAAATTAGAAATAAATAAGTGATTTTGAAAAGCCACCGCAAGGCCACACAGAGCCTAACTGCAGTTATAGCTACCAAACAATAAGCTTCTAGAAAGCAAACTAATAAATAAGATTGAAGTGGATGTATCTTTAGCCCATACCGCATAAATTGCAGATAAAATGCCTCCCTTGATCAATGAATCTCATAAAAGGATTTATGTATGCTTTGCAACGAGAACACCGAACAGGTCCCATCTCTCCAAAGTCCACAAGCTAAAATATAGGGGAAATGAGCTCAAAGTAACAATGAAGAAACTTATTCATCATATTACACTGCTAAAACGGCATTACTGGTTAAATTAACAAACAATGAGTTTAGATGTACACTAGAAAATTGCTGGAATGTGCTATTATTAATTGTTTAATACTGCTCCTGGAATTAGAATGCAACTTCAGTTAACCATAAAAGGAACAAGTAACCAGGCTGTACATTATCTTACCCAGGAGCCTGCAACAAAACACTTACTCCCTCCAGTCACAAAAGGAAGTTGTTTTGGGTTACGTGCAAACATTATAAACACTTACTCCCTCCGGTCACAAAAGGAAGTTGTTTTGGGTTACATGCAAACGTTATAAACCTTTGCTATCAATATCTTTTTGAATATTTAGATTGGACCAAGGTTGTCACGGCGCTCCGGCAAGTCGCGGCGAGGCCGGGGTGCCTGGATGCCTAATCGACTAAGCGTCTGCCATGACGACAATTAGACGATAGTAATTAGGCGATAAATAATACCTTATATGACTGAAAAATAAATAACCATGTAGCAAAATAGCACAAATTATCTAAATAACCATATGTTAGAGGTATAAATAGAAGAAATCTATTGAGAAAAGTGTTTGTTCGTAATTTTTAGAAACTCTTGAGGACTTAATCACAAAAAACCAAAAATATATCTCTAACCCTAGCCGCCACCGGCAGCCAACCCGCCTGACTGCTCTTTGTCTCCCGCTCTCCCCCCATCTCTCTCTCCCAACTCGTCTCTCTCCTCGCCGCCTCCCCTCCCCGCGCCCGATCTTTCCCCGCCGCCTCCCCACGCCCGTTCTCTACCCCCGGCGCCTCCCCTCCCCGCTGTTATGAATATTGTGCATCTATTCATGAGGCCCAAAGGAGAATACAAGGCATATTAGGAAACAAATAACAGTCCTAATCCCTTTCCTATTCTATCCTTAACACCCCCCCCCCCCCTCAAACTCATGGTGGATCACACACACTGAGTTTGGAGAGAAAATACAAATGTTATGCCCTAGTCTGTGGCTTCGTGAAGAAGTCAGCAATCTGTAACTCTGAGGACACAAACTGAAGAGCAAGAACACCCTCCTGCACCTGAGAGCGAGTGTATGAAGCATCCACACCAATGTGCTTGGTGAGCTCATGCTTCACTGGATCACGGGCAATACTGATAGCTCCTGTACTGTCAGTCATAAGAGTGGTAGGTCCCCTCACAGGTACACCAAAATCTGCAAGTAGCCATCTCAACCAAGTAATCTCTGCTATCACAGCTGCCATAGCTCTCAACTCAGCCTCTGCACTCGAGCGGGAAACTGCAGTCTGCTTCTTTGTCTTCCAGGCAATCAGGGAAGAGCCAAGAAAAACACAGTAAGCAGAAAGAGAACGACGATCAGAAGGATCACTAGCCCAGGTTGCATCAGAGTATGCCTGAAGCTGGAGTGAGGTGGAGCTAGGGAAAAACAAGCGACGAGAGATGGTCCCACACAAGTAGCGAAGAACACGAAGAAGATGACTGTAGTGAAGATGAGTAGGACAAGCCATGAACTGACTCAAGATATGAACAGCATGAGCAATATCAGGACGAGTGCTCACAAGATATACCAAACTGCCAACAAGATGGCGATACCGAGTAGGATCCTCAAGAGGATCACCATCAGTAGCACGAAGCTGAAGAGAGAGCTCCATAGGAGTCTCGGCAATGCGAGTATCAGTCAGACCAGATCGATCAAGAAGATCCTAGACATACTTCTGTTGGGAGAGATAGTAACCCTCAGGCGTGACAGAAACCTCAATCCCAAGAAAGTATGTAAGTAAGCCAAGATCAGTCATCAGAAACTGCTCACTGAGATGCTTCTTCACATATGCAATAAACGAGGGATCGTCACCAGTAATGAGCATATCATCCACATATAGAAGGAGTGTCCTACCGCGAGGTGAGACATGGATAAATAGAGCAGGATCATGGGCACTGACAGTGAAACCGACAGCGGTGATCACTGAGGTAAAACGCGCAAACCAGGCACGAGGGGCCTGTTTGAGACCATAAAGAGCACGACGAAGACGACAGACATGACCAGCTGGAACAGAATACCCGGGTGGTGGCTGCATGTAAACCTCCTCATGCAAGACGCCATTAAGAAAGGCATTCTTAACATCCAGCTAAGAGATAGACCACCGGCGAACAGAAGCAACCGCAACAAGAGTGCGAACAGTGGTCATATGAGCAACAGGAGCAAATGTCTCATCGTAATCTCGACCATACTCCTGCTGAAAACCACGAGCCACAAGACGAGCCTTGTAGCGCTCGATAGTACCGTCAGACCTGGTCTTAATCTTGTACACCCACTTGCACGTGATAGGATGAGCGTGCACAGGTGTCGGAACAATATCCCAAGTCTCCGTACGACGAAGCGCATCAAGCTCCTCTGCCATAGCAAGCTGCCACTCAGAATGAGAAGCAGCGTCACGATAAGAACTAGGCTTAGTGACAGAGAGCATGAGCTGTCGAAGTAAAACCAAGACAAGCAGGAGGCCGAATGGTTACCGGGTCACGAAGGGCGTAACGAGGAGCATCATCAGATGAATCAGATGTCGGTGTCGGCAAAAGACCAGGAGAGGGATCTGGTGAAGGACGAGAACGTATGGAGTAGTGCACCCCAGAGAAACGAGACGGTGGTGCCATAGGAGCAGAAGGCGGTGCTGCAGGAGGCAACACAGGAGGTGAAGGTACCGAAGGCGGGGAAAGGGGGGAAATGGGTGAGGAGTCAGGGAGAGACAACCATGAAATCGTCTCGATGGTGGAAGCAGTGGAAGGAGCCGAATCTCGATAGAAGTAAGGTCGAGATTCGTCAAAGACAACATCTCGTGAGATCCTAATCCGTCGAGCAGAAAGATCATAGCAACGATAACCCTTATGCTCAGAACTGTACCCAAGAAACACACACTCGACTGACTGAGCTGTCAGTTTAGTGCGCTCACGAGGTGGCAGCAGGACAAAACAGGTGCAGCCAAAAACACGAAGGTGATCGTACTGGGGGGCTCTAGAGTAGAGACGCTCTATAGGACTGACATCCTTAAGAGCAGTAGAAGGCTGCATATTAATGAGATAGGCAGCCGTAGAAACAGCCTCAGCCCAGAACTGTGGTGGAACGTGAGAAGCAAGAAGGGTGCGGACAGTCTCAATCAGATGACGATGCTTGCGTTCAGCAACCCCATTTTGAGCATGGGCACCAGGGCAAGAAGACTGGTAAAGAGTGCCATGCTCAGAAAGAAATTGTCTGAACGCACTAGAACAATACTCACCAGCAGAATCACAACGAAAGGTACGAATAGAGGACTCAAACTGAGTACGAACCATCATGGCAAAGCTACGATAGATCGCAAGAAACTGACCACGATTAGACATAGGGAAAAGCTAAGTAAAACGGGAATAGTCATCAATGAAAATAACATAGAATTTATGCCCGCCTTTAGAGATGATAGGCGCAGGTCCCCATACATCTGAATGAACTAAATCAAAAGGACGAGAAGACAATGACTCACTAGAATGATAAGGAAGTTGTAGCTGCTTGCCCAGCTTACAACCTCGACAAAACATGGACGTGTCAACAGTAACACGTCCAAGGACACCCTGACGAACTAACGACGAAAGACGAGACCCACATAGGTGACCTAAACGGTGATGCCATTGCGCAAAAACTCCAGAGGCGGTGGCAGCAGTGGCAGTGGAGGTAGACGTGGCAGGAGACGTGGTAGGAGCAGCGGAGGGAAGATGAAGACGGTCGAGAATGTAGAGACCCTGACGATCCCTACAGCGCCGGCCAGTCCCAAGTATCGTCCCTGTCTGTCGATCCTGAACGAAACAGGTGTGAGAGTCAAAACCAACCCTACAACCAAGGTCAATGAGTTGTCCCACTCAAAGGAGCTGCATGGTTAGTTGGGGAACATGAGAAACAGCTGGAACAGAAAAATCAGTGGACAAAAGAGTGCCCTGACAGCTAACAGACAAGGAAGTACCATCAGCAGTCTGAACAGAGATAGGGAGGGCAGGAGGTCCTACTGAAGTGAGAGATGCGGAATCTGGTGTCATATGGAAAGAGGCACCAGAATCTAGAACCCAAGAGGTACCTGGGGGAGACGTCTGAGCTAGACTAGCAGAACCCGCTGAGCTGTGAGAGAGCTACTGAAGAAGAGCCTGGCAAAGCTGCTGAACAGTCACCTCGCTGAGATCTTAATGAGCTGGTCTGTCCTCCTGTGAAGGAAGGGCCTCCCTGCCCCCCCTTGGATCGTCCATCCCCATGCGCCTTATTCCGCTTTTTTCGCACCGCACAACGCTGATAGTCATGCCCGAAGTTCTTGCAGTAGTTGCATTGAACTCCAGTTGGTGCAAAGGCAGGAGCGGCAACAGGCACCTGGGAAGGAACCGTAGTCGTAGCAAGAACCGTCGATGTAGTCGAAGAAGGAGCAACAAGCACAGTCGGAACGGACTGTGATGCTAGCCCGAGACGAAGCTCCTCAGCCCGTAGTGTCGAAAGAGCCTCGGTGACAGTCGGTCGTGGCGAGCGGCTCAGCAGCTGAGCTCTGACAGGCTCAAACTCTGGGCGAAGACGGCAGACGAAATCATAAAGACGAAGGCGATCATGATCCGCCTTCTGAACTTTGTGGCACTCCTGGCACAGTGGAGAAGCCAACTCATCTAGCTGTCGCCAGATACTAGTCAGAGCTCGGAAGAAGTCGTCGACGGAAGAATCTCCCTGGCGTAGCGTCTCCAACTCACGCTGAAGCGAAAAGAACTGAGCATCACTGCTCTGCTGGTATCGCTCACGCAAGTACTCCCAGATCTGTCGAGTAGACCGCAGACCAACAATATCTGGCTGAATGGAATCGTCGACACTGACCACAATGATGGCACGAACACGGGCCTCATCAGCACACCAGCGCTCAAAAGCGTCAATGGCATACTGAAAGGCCTCATCAGCAGCGTCAGCAGCAACATCCTCTGCCTTCTTCTTAGCAGCTTCATCTACCCCAGGAGGTACAGAGGTAGGCTGCCTAGGAGGCTGAAACGGCGGTGGCGGAGAAGGACGAGCACCGGTAACATGTCCCCAAAGGCGAAGACCATCAAGCGTGATCTCCATGAGGGAAGACCATAACCTGTAGTTCGTTCCATGGAGCTTTGTTCCCGAGAATGGAATCGCAGCAGATGGAACGGAAGCCATCGGTAGGCGGCGCTGGACGGCGCGGCAACCAAGGCAACGAAGTCTAACAGGCGGCGCTGGACGGCGCGGCGGTTAGTACAACGTTTTTTTTTGGTTTTTTTTTAGAACTATATAAAGAAAACTCTCACTGGCTCACTTAGAACCAGCAGAGCCCAGATACGAACCGCCGGCGGCGACTGCGGCGGCGGCGAATGCGGCCGACTGCGGCGACGGCAACGGATGCGGCCGACGGAGGCGGCGGCGGATGCGGCCGACAGCGGCAGCGGTGGATGCGGCCGACGGCGGCGACCTCGGATGCGGCCGACGGAGGCGGCGGCGGATGCGGCCGACGGCGGCGGCGGTCGACTCGACGGCGGCCGATGCGCAGTCGGCAGCAGCCCCCGAGCGACGGCGGCGGCGGATCTGACGGCGGCGGCTGGAGATCCAAGCGGCGGCACGGGTAAGGACGGCCCGGGCAGCGACAGCGGCGACGGCTCGGGTAGAGAGAGTCCGGCGGAGACAGCGGCGACGGCACGGGTAGAGAAGACCCGGGCGGCGGCGGCTGCACCGGCCTGAACAGACGAAGACAACCCGAGCGGTGGCGGCTGTGGCACGGGTGACGTCGAAGCAGCGGAAGAATAGATCAGGTTAGGGTTTTAACCCTAGCTCTGATACCATGTTATGAATATTGTGCATCTATTCATGAGGCCCAAAGGGCAATATATAGAGAGGTACAAGGGGGATATACAGAGGGAATACAAGGCATATTAGGAAACAAATAACAGTCCTAATCCCTTTCCTATTCTATCCTTAACACCCGCGTCCGGCCCTCCTCTCCCCACCGCCTCCCCTCCCCGTCGCCTCCTCCCCCCACCGCCTCCCCTCCCCACGCCCGGCGCCTCCTCCCCCCGCCGCCTCCCTCCCGCCTCTAGCTCCCGGCATGGTAGTCACAGTGGAGAGGGGTGTTGGCGGTGGGAGTAGGCTGGAGATCGACGCCGACGGCGGAAGCAGGCTAGGCGAACAACCTCGGCATCCCCCTCCGGCCGCCAGGACGACTTGGCGTCGCCTAAGCGACGCCATGACAACCATGGATTTGACACATGAAAATGATACATGTAGATTTGTCTCGAAGAATACTTTCATACAACAACAAAACGTTTTGTCCCAAACAAGTTGGGGTAGGCTAGGAATGAAACATTCTCAAAATCAAAGAGATATGAGCCTTTAAAAAAACCTACAATGCTAAAACCCTAAACTGTACAACCTGCTATTTGAGCCAAGAACCTAAAACATTGCCCCTAACTTTCTTATAGTTCCGGTACGTAGATCGCTAACTTCCATGCACTCCTATCCAAAGCTAATTCTTTAGATACATTCCAATCCCTCAAGTCTCTTTTAACTGTTTCCTCCCACGTCAGTTTTGGTCGACCTCTGCCTCTTCTTACATTTTCAGTACGTCTTAAAATTCCACTATGTACCAGTGCCTCAGGAGGCCGTCGTTGGAAATGTCTGAACCATCTCAAGCGATGTTGGACAAGCTTCTCTTCAATTGGTGCTACCCCCACCCTATCACGTATACCATCATTGCGGATGCGATCCCGCCTTGTATGACCACAGATCCACCGCAGCATCCTCATCTCCACGACACTCATTTTCTGTATATGTTGTCTTTTAGTCACCCAACATTCTGCTCCATATAGCATTACGGGTCTGATCGTCGTGCTATAAAACTTACCCTTTAACTTTTGAGGGATTTTTTGTCACACAGAACACTAAATGCTTGGCGCCATTTCACCCACCCCGCTCTTATCCTGTGGCTCACGTCTTCATCAATCTTACCGTCCCATTGTAGCATCGATCCCAAATAACAAAAAGTGTCCTTCTTAGACACTATTTGTCCATCCAATCTAATATCTCCACTATCTACCCTAGCACCACTGAAGTCACACCTCATATACTAAGTTTTAGTCCTACTAAGTCTAAAGTCCTTTAATTCTAAGGTCTTCCTCCATAACTCGAGTTTCCTATCAACACATATCCTAATCTCATCAACCAGTACCACATCATCAGCGAAAAGCATACACCAAGGGATATCTCCTTATATGTCCCATATGACCTCATCTATCACTAGGGCAAAAATGTATGGACTCAACGCCGACCCTTGGTGTAGTCCTATCTTAATGGGAAAGTCATTAGTAACACTACCATACGTTCTGACATTAGTCACAACATTTTCGTACATGTCCTTAATTAGGGTAATATATTTTGTTGGAACTCTTTTCTTTTGAAGCGCCCACCACATGACATTTCTTGTCACTTTGTCATAGGTTTTCTCCAAGTCAATAAATATCATGTGAAGGTCCTTCTTTTGCTCCCTATACCTCTTCATCAACTATCGTAGCAAGAAAATCGCCTCCGTGGTCGACCTCCCAGGCATGAAACCAAATTGGTTTGTCGTCACGCTAGTTACTTTTCTTAAACAACACTCAATCACTCGTTCCCAGAGCTTCATTGTGTGGCTCATGAGCTTAATCCCTCTATAATTAGTACAACTTTGAATGTCTCCTTTATTTTTGAAAATTGGTACTAATGTGCTCCTCCGCCACTCGTTTGGCATTTTGTTCAACCTAAAAATGCTATTGAACAACTTAGTTAGCCAAACAATCACCACTTCTTCTAGGCATTTCCACACCTCAATAGGAATGTTATCAGGCCCCAACGCCTTACCCACTTTCATCCTTTTTAAGGCCTCTCTTACTTCCGACTCCTGGATTCTTCAAACAAACCACTTATCGATGTCGTCAAAAACATTATCCAGTTCAATCATACTATAATCATTATCATGATTGAACAACTTGTCGAAGTAATCTCTCCACCTATCCTTGATCCCCTCGTCTTTCACCAAAAGTCTATTAGTGTCGTCTTTGATGCATTTAACTTGGTTGAAATCTCTTGTCTTCCTTTCTCGAATTTTAGCCATCTTGTAGACATCCTTCTCTCACTCCTTTGTACTTAGTTTCTGATAAATCTCCTCATATGCCCTGCCTCGTGCCTCACTCACCGCTTTTTTCGCATTCTTTTTTGCGGCTTTGTATTTCTGTACGTTGTCATCGCTGCTATCATGATAAATGCGCTTGTAGCATATCTTCTTCTCCTTAATAGCCTTTTGCACTTCCTCGTTCCACCACCATGTGTCTTTTGGTTCTCCTCTTGTCCCTTGGGTCACTCCAAACACCTCTGTAGCCACCTTCCTAATGCGAGTTGTCATCTCTGTCCACATACTATTCGCTTCGCTATTCGCTTCTCCCACGTCCCACGTTCTTTCCGTAACCATCCTCTCCTTAAACGTCTGTGCGGTATCTCCTTTGAGTTTCCACCACTTCGTTCTCGTGACTCTGTCGACCTTAGCTTGTCGGACCCGTAACCTAAAACGAAAGTCGGAGACTACCAACTTATATTGTTGGACAACACACTCTCTAGGTATAACCTTACAATCTATGCAGGCTCGTTTGTCTTCCCTCCTAACAAGAACAAAATCGATTTGACTAGAGTGCTGACCACTGCTAAAGGTAACTAAATGAGAATGCCTCTTTCTAAAAAAAGTTTTAGCTATCATGAGATCAAAGGCTACAGCAAAGTTTAAGATATCTTCTTCCTCTTGATTTCTATCACCATAACCAAAACCTCCATGCACCCTTTGAAACTCTCCACTATTTGTACCGACATGACCATTGAAATCGCCTCCTAAGATAATCTTTTCATTGATAGGCACACTTCTAACCATGTCATCTAGGTCTTCCCAAAATTGCCTCTTAACAGTCTCATCCAACGCTACTTGTGGAGCATATGCACTAACAACATTCAAAACCAAGTCACCAAAGATTAGCTTGACTAGAATAATCCTATTTCCCTGCCTCCTCACATCGACAACTCCACTCTTGAGGCGCTTATTGATTAAGATGTCCACTCCATTCTTGTTTCGTTCTGTTCCAGTATACCACAGTTTGAATCCAGTATGCTCCGCCTCCTTTGCCTTCTGACCCACCCATTTAGTCTCTTGAACGCACAAGATATCTATACGTCTTGTAATCGCTATATCAATTATCTCTCTTGTACTTTCATAATATTATAATTTTATTAGGTTTTATAAATACATTATAATATAAATGAGTGGTCAAAGTTGCACTTTAAGGATTTTGTCAATGACCAAAACGACTTACTTTTGTGACTGGAGGGAGTATATAGCTATATGCACCAACAGGAACATCAAATTACAGCCGTGGCCAAGAATAATGTTATGCTTCTATATTTTGTTTGCAGGTCAGGGTGTGCTTGTAACTTTGCATATGTCAGTGTGATTACAAGTTTAACCATATACGATGACCATGTTAAAGTTATTAGAATTCATGACTAAGGTATGGTCCGAGAATCATGAGATCAAGTGCAAAGTAAAATCGTATGTATATTGACCAATTGTGGCAATCCCTAGTTTTCTTGCTCTTTGTGGCAAGCTGATCAACACTGGATGCATGTACCAGTACCACAATACTGCACGGTACAAATATTGACAATTACAGAGTCAACCGAAGAGGTGACAGGATTGACCGTTTGTATTGGCATGCCTAAGCTAAAACTGGCAGTACTCCTTTGCAAGTGATGTAGGCAAGTTAGGTCAGTTAACCGCAAGTTACAACAAGAAATTAGCAAAGCATTCTAGGATCAGGTCATCAGGAACATAGCAAACCATCAAGTGAAGCATGGCAATATTTTCTTGCAGATGAAATTTCTTGATCTTAATTTACTGAAAGAATCCAACAATGTGACATTGCACCACTTCGATTACTGTAATTCACAATAACTGGCATGATCATCCCTATGTACTTATGCTAATTTCATTCACCTGATAGCTCTGCCCAATCATAAATCAGCAGATGAGTTTATTACAATTACTATCAAATAGGCCATCTATGTATGAAATTTGCCAAATATATGTACAAGTAGAGTGTTCTCTAGGTGAAAAAAATGACATAAAGTACCTGAATAGGTTCCTCAGATGGATGAGGAAGAGCAAAAGGCTGGACCATCAGAGCTAAAGGCATGCCTGACGTTGTCAAGAGGTCACCTGTACAAGGTATCTGATAGCATGTATATTAGCAGCGATTTATAAAGAAACAAAGTTCCCAGAGTTACGGGAAAAAAAGATTGACAGATACCTGACTCACAGTGCACCGCATCACACGGGGGCTACAGTTCCCAGTGTCCTTCACGATAAATTCACTAGACGCAGCCTGTAATCAACAACACTACCTCTATATAAGACAAGACTTGTTTTCCAGCTCCAATTTGAATGAGAATAGACACCCATTTACATAAATATAGCTGTATGACGTACCGGGGGGGCGGTTGCTTGGCCACCTTGACGGGTCTCAAAAATGATGACTGATGTTTCAGCCATTGGCCGTGGAATTTGATTAGGATCAATTTTGGATGGGGTTGAGACCTGGGTGCCAGCATGGGGAGAATATGGAATGGTCTGGGTGGTAGGGGGAGGCACCTCTTGGCCAAGTGTGTTCGGTGGCATGCCACCGAACATGCCTGGCATTCTCATAGGAGGTTGCATAGCACCAGGCCCAGCTCCCTACAAATAATTTGATCAAGATTGTCACAAGGACAGCTTCAAAGGTTCCAAGCATCACAAGAGTTTAAGAATTCAGTTCAGTTCTTGGATTCTTGAAGACCAAAAAAGAAAAACATATGAAAAAAAACATTTTTTCAAAATATCCTAGACAATATCCATGGCGTCATTTTTTTTTCTCAAACATGTAATCTAGGTTGAAGTTATAGCTACAGAACCTGTCCCATGCAACAATGTACTTACGACTTTTCATCAAATGGATCACAAATGAATTATAAACCATTAGAAGATAATTTTAGTAAAAAAAAGAAAAAGATCATTTTTCTAAGACAGGTGTATAGGCTCAATAAATCATTGTAAGTTACATGCAATCCCATGCAAAATTGCAAATTGTTCATAATTGGAACTAGGGCTGGGCATTCGGTCTTTTCGGTGGTCTATTCGGTCTCTGGAAAAATTCGGGTTCCAAAAAATAAGGACCAAATTTCTCAGGAAAAAAACAAGGACCGAACCCAAATAGACCGAATTTTTTGTTCGGTCTATTCGGTCCACCGAATTGACCGAAATAAGATGGGGACCCTTGTCACCCCTCAAAATCTTTGTAAATTGTAATGAGCTAAACAAAATAAATAATATTCATGCATAAAGCAATGAGTAGCCAGCCAGTAAATAAATGATAGACACACCAAATAAGTACATACATCACATATTAAGTTCATGAATTCAAGAGACAAGAGACATATCAAATAATTCGGGTTATTTGGTCTATTCGGGTTTTGTAGGCCAAAGACCGAACCCGAACCCGAAGACCGAACCAAATCAAAATATTGACCGAACCCGAACCCCGAAACCCAAATAGACCGACAATTCGGTCTATCCGGGTTCGGTTCGGTTCGGTGTTCGGTTCTCGGGTTTAAAGTGCCCACCCCTAATTGGAACATAAACAGCTAAAATTTTCCTTACGCATACAACACTAGAAAGGCCACTAGAACATTACGCTTCTACCCTTCCACATGCCACCCTCCCCTCACAAAAAAAAATCATCTTTTCGACAGAACTAGACGTAACAACTCAAGATAAAGCTTTGAGCACCTGTGGTTGCCACGACGGAGGCCCAAACGCCGGCGCATTAGCCCTCGGTGGTCCCATGAATGGTGGCTGCTGTGACGCAGGCGCCGGTTGTGCAGCAAAAGGCAACTGAGAACCCGGCCGTGGACCCCCAAATTGGGGCGGCCCACCGAACAGCGGTGCCGGCTGCTGCTGAGACCCAAAAGTCGGCGGCATTGCTTGGGACAACGCTACCCCCGTAGCCGAAGGTGGTCCAGAGAACGCCGGCCGCGGCCCGCCAAACAACTGTGGCGCCGGCTGAGACCCCATAGCAGGAGGCCCACCGAACGGCGGAGGCTGGGACAAAGCCCCAGGGGGGGCACCGAACGGCGGGGCCTGGGACACCGCAGCGGCAGGGCCGCCGAACGGAGAAGGCGCCTGGGACACCGCAGCAGGAGGCCCGCCGAACGGAGGCGGCGGCTGGGACACCGACCCTGGGGGCCCACCAAACGGAGGCGGCGGCTGGGAGACTGCCCCTGGAGGCCCACCGAAAGGCGGGGGCTGCGACACCGCCGCCGCGGGAGGCCCACCGAAAGGCGGAGCTGGCTGCGCCGCGGACGCCGTCGGCGGCCGCACGAAAGGCAACGGCGGCGCGGGCGGGCTGCCGGGGAAGGGCCCGGCGGCGGGCGGCGCCTGCGCCGGCGCGCGGATTGCCGACGGCCGGGCGGCGAAGGCGGCCGGCGGGGCCGGCTGCGGCGTGAGCCCGCGTGGCGCGCCGGGGGGCGGGGGCGCGCGGGAGATCTGGAGGTTGGAGAACGCCGCCGGAAGGGTGCCACCCGGGCCCGGGACCGGGGCGCTAGGGTTTTGCGCGGCGAACGGCGGCCGCGACTGCGGCGGCGACGACGACATGGGCGAGATCGGGATCTGGGTGCGATGGAAGGGAAGGTAATCGAGTGTTAGAACATCGCCGAGCTCGTGCGGGTGGCCAACCTCGGGACGTGCTCCCATGTCAAATCCTCGGTGCACCGCGCGTACCAAGCCTCTCTGTCCTCACCGGCCCCACATGTCATTGCGGGGACTTTACGGGTGTCTTTATGGCGGGTGGGCCTGCTGTTTTTCTAGGCGCGCGTGCAGATGTCCGTCCGGTTGGGAGCCTGGACTGGGTGCATGGGGAAGTCCATGACGTGGCGGGACAATATTGGGTGCGTTGCGTGGAGGGTCATGAGGATCGTACGTGGCCCGTGGCCACGTGGGACGAAATATTTTCGAGCTGTACGACGTTGGTGAGCTGGCACGGTAGGCCCGCCTGTAGTGTAGGAGTAGAACGGATACCAGGTGGTAGGATTGTTTGTGGCAATCTACCATGTGGCCAGTTTGCAGCCAGCCAGACGGCCCAGTGGACCCATGGGGTGCGAATCACATCACCTGGCTACCATGGTGGTTTCAAAGGTCTCGCAGAAACACTGCTGTGGGCTACAGATGCACTGTATTGATTTTACTATGAGGTTTGTACCGTAGCCCTCCATCTCGTGCGTTTGCTTTCCAATTGGATGGCCCAAAATCTCCCAGAGGCGAGGCAAAGTAAATAAGTAATGTACTCAAGAAAGAGAATTTACTTGCTTGAGTTATAAACATGCATAGTAGAGTACCGCCGTGCTATGGTCTACGGAACAAGGGTGGGTTGTTTTAGGGCGTGTTTGGCCTGCGCCTACGCGCGCCGAGCCGCAGCAGCGGCTGCGCCAAAAGTGCGGCGCAGAATTTCCTCGCCAAACTTTCGGCGAGTTGAGGCGCAAAAATTGAACTATGGGACCATGGCCACGCCACGGCACGCCGCAAGTGAGGACGCGAACCAAACGCATGCCAAAACTGTGGCGCAGAAAATGCGGCGCGGTGCAGCACGGTGTGGACGCGAACCAAACACGTCCTTAGACTCCGTGGCTTAAGGTTTTTAGGCCACGTTTCGACTTCAACTTCTGACTTTCGACTTATTTTTCACTATTCATAACTTTCGTCTTTTTCTGAACTTTTGGTTTTTTTATTGAGCTTTTCTGCCGGTTCTTTTTTCCCGTATTTGTTTGTATTATACCTAATGGGCTAATATATTTTTTAATTTTTTTTAATTTAATTATGCTAAATAAGCCACTGTCAGCTACAGTGTTTTTGCAGCCAGTTACAGTGCTTTTCAGCCATAAGCCACCCAAAAAAGCCCAATGAGCACCACATTAAATTTTAACTATTCATAAGAGATAATACGAAGAGATAAATAATTGTATGTGATTTTAGCGGTATAACTGAACTCGGTACAGTGTCTATTACAATCGACTTGTGGACTCCGTTTTGAAAAGACATACCATTTAAAAGTTAGTTACAGTAGCAAAAGTAAAATGTAAAGGGTATGTTTTTTTTGTTTCGTCTTATGGTTTTATACTGCGGTTTATTGTTTTCAAGTTGTTCGTGAGAGGGTATGGAGTAAAAGAATCTCATGTACAGTTTTGGGTGATATAAATGAAGCCGCTATAATGTGTACGACAAAAAAAATTCCGTTTGAAAGTTAGTTACTATAAAAAAAAGTCAAAAACAGATTTTAGAATCTGAAAAGAAGAGGCCCAAAAGCAGGAAGCCTCACTGAACCCAGCCCAAGATATATAAGGTGGTATTTTGGTGTGATAAAGGCATGTTCATATTGGCTGCATTTGATGGTTTTGACTGAAAATGAATAGTAGTAATTGAAAAAAATGATTTTTACAAGAAGAATTCGAGCGGTGGAGAAAGTGAGGGAGAGATGCATGCGCGAAACGTGAGCGAGAGGAGTGAAGTGGAGTGTCTTATCTCCGAAGCGAGATAGGTGCCAAAAAAAGCGATGAAGCCGTTTCGAAAAACTAGATATCCTTACTAAATTTTGACTTCTCTAAATAAAAATTAATACGAGTAGATCCAAAATGGTGCGTACATATACTGTAATTTCTTTTTGTTGCAATGAAATGTGAAGTGAACAAGAATAAATATAAAAGGAATGGATGTTGCATCAATAAGATAGGCCATCTAGACTGTTACAAAACAGTTACTACTCAAAAAGTAAACAGTGCCCAATGTACAGATGCCTTTACAAATAGACTCCTTCTCATGGCATCTTTTCATCATGTATAAATACTCATGTAAATGTTCATAATATAGACAGACATAACAGTTCTCTCTCAACACTTGTCAATACTCTTGCAATACGTTATCAGTACGCATAGACACAAATACAAGTGCAAAAACAGAAGGTATGGCATTCGTCCCACGCGAACTGCGACTTCTCTCCTTTCCTGGGCAAACGCTCGAACACCTTACCGGCGTAAGGCGCGGCCGGTGCGCGAGGCCCCGCGTAAGGCGAGAAGGCCGGCGTACGACGCACGGCGGCGCGGTGGTGCGGCCCGACACGGCCAGAGTCGGCCGGCACGGCGCCCGAGCCCGAAGCGGCCGGCACGCGGCTCGACCGGCGCACGGCCCGGCTGGCGTGGCCGGCGGCGCGGCCCAAGCCCGAGGCAACGGCGCACGGCCAGCGATGCTCGTCGCGCCGGCCGGCGGCGGCACCCAGGGAGGCTCGACCCGAAACCGGTGGCGCGGCAACACCCGACGCATGGCGCAGCCAGCGCGGCGACGCCCGAGCCCATGGCCGGTGACACGGCGCGCAGCCGGCACGGCGGGAAGAGGCGCGTGGCGTGGCATCGTCGAGACGAGGCGCGAGGCGCCGACGCTGCTCCCGCGGCCGGTGGCGCTCGACGGCGCAGCGTGGTGTGCGTCCACCCGCAGCGGCATTCGGCGCTCTACGCTCGCGACCGGTGGTGGCGCGGCCCGCAGCGGCCAGTGGCTGCAACGCCCTAGGTCGACGGCGCTCGAGACGGCGTGGAGGCGCGCGGCGGCCGGCGCTCGGCGCGGCCGACGGCGTGGAGGCCAGCGCGGGAAGGCGCGGTGAGGCGGCGCCCGGCGGTGCCCGGCTGACCGACCGGCGGCGGCAGCGGCGGGGCCTGGCCTGGCCGGCAGTGGAGGCAAATGGCGGCTGGCGGTTTGGGTTAGGGGGAACCCTAAGAGCATCTCCAACAATGTCCTCTAAATCTCATCCCCTAAATCACTTTTTAGAGGACACAATCTAGAATATAGAAGACTAAAAATATGGTCCCCTAAATTAAAATCTGGGTCCACAAAAACTACCAACCAAAGAATTTAGGGGATCGGACGGCGTAGGAGCGTTGGGGCCGATTTAGGGGATGGTGTGCGTCCTCCATATATGGGGGACGAAAAATCAGGGATGGAGTCCTCTATATTTTTGGGTGCCACTTAGGTTGTGTTTGGTTTAGGGACAAGGTGGGATGGGATGGTCCTGTCCCTGGTTTTGGGATGGAATAATCCCATTTTTTGTTTGGTTGGGGGGATAGAGTCATCCCTGTTTTTTGTTTAGTTGGAAGGATAAAGTGGGATAGGATGGTCCCATCCTTTGTTTGGATGGAAGGATGAAGGTGGGACATGTGTGTATGATTACTCTCCTATCAAGCAAGGTGAGGTTACCTACTCCTCCTACCATGGAACAATAATCCACAGATTACAATACTGCCAACAGAACAAAAAATATTGCCATGGAAAAATTACTACCAGCAGAACAAACATTAATCCACAGATCATGCTCAACCACAATATTGCCATGGAAAAATTATTTAGGAACAATAATCCACAGATCATGCTCAACCACAATATTGCCATGGAAAAATTATTTAGGAACAATAATCCACAGATCATGCTCAACCACAATACTGCCAGCAGAACAAAATATATTGCCATGGAACAATAATCCATAGATCATGCTCAACCACAATATTGCCATGGAAAAATTATTTAGGAACAATAATCCACAGATCATGCTCAACCACAATATTGCCATGGAGCTAGGGTTTCCTTACCTTGGGCAAACCACAGATCTGAAGGAGGGAGGGGGCGTGAGGATGGATCTGGACCCGTCGGCTTGCCGCGCCGCCCGCCGTGAAATCTGCCGCGCCGTGAAGGCCGGCCGTGAAGACCTGCCGTCGTGAAGACCCGCTCGCCGTGAAGACCCGCCCGCCAGATCCGCCGCGCTGCCCGCTTGGAAGATCCGTCGCGCCGTGAAGACCTGCCGCCGTGAGCAGCTGAGCGCCGCCCGCCAGATCCGCCGCGCCGCTCGCTTGGAAGAGCCGCGGCGCCGCCGGCCAGAGCAGCCGCGCCGCCTGGCTAGCCTTCACGCGCCGCGCCTGTGGAGAGGCGTGTAGGCGGCGCCGGACGAGCGAGTAGAGAGGGGGGGTGTGAAGACCGGAGCCGGCGAGCAGAGCGGAGGCTGTGGTACGGCGGAGGAGGCCGGGGCGGCATCGGGGTGAGGGGAAGAGGGAGGAGCCGAGGCGCGGGATTTTTTTCGGTGGCGCGCGCGAGAGAGAGCTGAGAGAGAGAGGCGCTGAGCGGTGATATTTTCCGGAAAGGCGCGCTGAGCGGTGATATTTTCCGGTGGGGGTGAGAGGAATGGCTCGGGATGACTCTGTCCCTTGAAAAAAAGTGGATTGCTTGGTCTCAGATCTACAAGGAATATTCCTAGTGGAATGTCCTTGACTCTGCTTGTCTCCCATCCAAACACCCACAAAAACAGGTCCATCCCATCCTATCCCACCTTGTCCTTACAACCAAACACTACCTTAGGGGATCTGTTGGAGCCTTTTTTTACCTTTTCTTCTAAAATATAGGGGATATGAGCACTTTAGAAGATTTGTTGGAGATGCTCTAACCTCCCCACTCCATCCTCTTTTATATGCTGCCCCGCAAATGGCTTTTGTCCCATTTAATCCCACCTCCCCTATTGGGCCTAACGGCCAAATGGGCTGCAGCCCAGGTTTTCAGAATTTTGCATTTCCCCCCTCTATTTTGTAGAAAATGCAGAATTTTTATTGTAAAATAAAATTCTATTGTATATATTTGCAATATAGTCCTTATGCTTATTTATAATTGTACCCGATAATCTGTACTTTTATTAGCATTTCAGTCCCTACAGGATCTAAAAATTATGTAATTGTTCTAATAAATGTGCATGCACATTTATATAACTTTTACATATTTAGGATTATTTTATTGCAATTTCCTTACAATTTTAATTGCAACCATATTTAAATTTGCTCTCGCTAGCAAATTTAAAATTTCAAATTCTCGTTTAGTGAGTACCATTGTACTTAATAAATTGGAATTTTTGCAAAATATTATACCTACCATAAATACCATAAAATCACAATTTATGGCACTTTGCTACATTTATATGTACAATATGCCATACAATAAATTGGTGTTCACCACCAATATTGTGTTTAACGGTATTATAAATATAACCTCATGTTATATTTAAATTGGGTATATATTCTTTTGGATCACAATACTCATATTGTTTTCCATATATTTTGCATTTTATTACAACATTACCATACACATTAATTTACCTCATGTAAATTAATCATATATGGTGTACTTTTCATGTAGGTTTTAAATGGCTACCAAAGATTTTGAGCCTCTCGCTCTCGATGGTTCCAATTACCCTACATGGGCTATGGATTTAAAAATAAACCTCACCACACGTGGGTTGCAAAGGGTAATATTTAATCCTCCAAATGATCAAATTCCGCCGGATATTGTGATATATTCCGTTTTAAGCATCATACGAAATCACATACATCCGGATTTGAAGGCTGAATATTTGTATGAGGAGAATCCACTCACATTATGGTTAGCCCTCAAAAATAGATATGAACAGCAGAAAGCTGTTATATTACCTGAGGCTAATCATGAATGGGCACATCTTAGACTCCAAGATTTCAAATCTGTTGGAGAATATAACTATGCTCTTCATACAATTTGCTCCAAATTGCGGTTTTGTGACAAGGAACCAACAGATGCGGACAAAATAGAGAAGACTCTCTCAACTATGCTCCCATCTGACAGGGTCCTATAGCAGCAATGGCGTGCTGCAAATTACCAAACTTATTTTGATCTTATGCATACTATGCTTCAGGTAGAAAAGCATGCTGAACTTTTTTTAAAGAATAATCAGCAATGTCCCATTGGGGCCTGCTCCACTTCCTGAAGTTCATGTTAATCAAAATAACAATAAGTTCCGTGGTTCAAAAGACCACTCCAAGAACTTTAAAGGTAAACACAAGCGCAACATGAAGCAAAAACCAAGTGGATTCAAGAAAGGTAAAGGCAATTTTGGTAAGAGAGTTGACAAAACTGAAATTTATCAAAAATGTGGTTGCTACAACCATCCTACCAAGAAATGCCGCACCCCAAAGCATCTTGTGAACCTCTACCTCCAGTCTTTGGCTCACGGCAAAAATGCTCAAGAGAAGAGATTTGAAGCACACTTCAATCTCACATCCAACAATGATGCAGCCGGATGTTCTCAAAAGTTCCTTCAAGAACTCAAAGACACATGTGCTTCTCCAAAGAAGGATGATCTCATGTGCACCGAGGACACACTAGAAGAATTTCATTCTCAAGACATGTTTGGAGATCTCAGTTAGACTCCTAGTCCCATAGCTAATAAGTACTATAGTGTTGTAATATAAATAATGTTGTCATCTATATTGTAAGCTTGTATGCTACAATCATATATCGAACATATTCGGTATTATCAATAAAGTTTGTATGTATTCTATATATACCACTATAAGAATTTCGTTAATTTCTTCTTTTGTGTATACAGATTTTTGGAGTCAATCCAATGGAGGAGGAATTATGCCTTGTAGATAGTGGTACCACAAACTCTATACTTAGGGACACAAAATATTTTCTAACTCTTACTAGAAGGAAAGGAAATGTTTTAACCATCGCTGAACGCGATGCAACGATAGTAGGCTCTGGTTGCGCCTCTATCACTCTCCCTATGGGTACACAATTGGAAATTGAGGATGCACTCTTGTATCCCGATTTAACACGTACCCTACTTAGTTATAGAGATATCCGTAAGAATGGTTTCCATGTAGAAACCCGAAATGACAACAAAGAGGAATATCTCCTCTTAACCAAACACTACGGATATGGCAAAGAAGTACTAGAAAAAATTCCATCTTTAAACTCCGGATTGTACTATACATACATCAAACCCGTTCAACATATTGCGTACAAAGTAATTTTCCAAAATACTAACACATTCCAAACATGGCATGATCGCCTTGGCCATCTAGGCATTGGAATGATGAAGAAAATTATTAGCAATTCAATTAGTCATACATACCTCAAAACAAAATTTCCGGAATCCTCAGATTTTGTGTGCACTTCATGTGCCACCGGAAAATTGATTTTAAGACCCTATCTTAAAATCATAGCTGAACCACTTAAATTCCTTGAACGCATTCAAAGAGATATATGTGGTCCTATACAACCATTGTGTGGACCGTTCAGATACTTCATGGTTCTCATTGACGCATGTAACATCCCAATTTTTGCTTTATTTGGAAGAAATAATTTTAAATTAATTATCTCAATTTATTTGGATTTTTCAGAATATAAAGTTCTGTTTAAAAATAAAAATTTAATATCAAAATAGGTTGGAAATATTTTTCATATGTTCAAAATATTATCAGTGAATTATGTGAATTTTTCTGCAATTTTTGGAATTTATTTGGTATTTTTCTGACTATTTTAAAGCCTCCTACTGATTTCTGAAATATATAAAAAAATTTTAATATCAAAACCCTTCCTCGGGCTGACACTTGTCAGCCATCCATCCGTCCATCTCCGCCCGGATCGATCCCCGCCGTCCGCGCCATCCCGCCTTCCCTCCCTCTCCGTGCGCCACGTGTCGTACATCCGCCGGCTTCCCCGCAGCTAATCCTCAAAGGGATTACCTACCCTTATTGGGTAGGCAGTGCCTCCCCGCCCGACTGGTTTACACCGCCGCTCTCTTCCCTCCCCGCTCCCTCGGCGCGCGTTCGAGCCCCGCTCCGCGCGCGAGGTGGAGTTTCTTTTTGTTTTTGCGCTGACAAGCGGGCCCCACCCGTCAGAGACCGTCGGTCAGAGTAGGTCACTGCCAGTGGGTCCCACCTGTCAGGCCTTCGTCCCCGCGCGACCGTTCCTTCTCTCGCGCATCGCCGCCATTATCGCGCCGCCGCCGAGCTCGCATTTCGCCTCCTCGGCCGTTACTTCTTCGCCTTTAATGAACCGGGAGCGTCCGCTCGTCGCCGCCGTTAACTGCGCCCGTTTTCACCCGAGGAGACGCCCGTTTCCGCCGCGAAGCGTCGGTAACCGTCGCATTTACGCCGGCGAGGTTCGCGCGGGCGTTTCCATCTCCGCCGTGTATAAAACGAGCCCCGACCACCACTCTCACCCCTTCGCTCTCTCCCTCTCTCTTCCTCTCTCGCGTGCGTGTCGTCGCCGTTCAAACCGTTGCCGCCGTGGGATTTGGTCGCCGCCGGTGAGTCCTCCGCCGCGCCCTCCGTTTCGCGCCGCCCCTCGGTCCGCGCGCCAGGGAGACGCTCCCGCACGCCCGCTCCCTCGGTCGCGCCGCCCGCGTCCGCGCTCGCCCGCGCGCGCTCGCGTCCGCGACGCCTCGTGCGACGCGCCTGGACACGCGTCGTCGATCGCCCGGACTCCCGCCTTCGCACCGCGCCATCTCCACCGTTATTTCCTCGATGGCTCAGATGCGCCTACGCGTCCTCATCTCGGCCGTCCACGTCCGCACCGCCTCGGCCCCGTCGCCCGCGTCGCGCCACGCGGCATCCATCCACCGGACGCCCGCGTCTCCGCCGCCTCATCACCGCCGCTCATCTGGATCTGAGCCAACGCTCGGGATCGAGCCACGCGTTCGAAATCCCAGCCGTCCGATCCACCTCCGCCGACAGCCGCGCACCCGCCGCGTCAGCTCCGCCACCTCAGCCTCCACGTCAGTCCTATCCGACGTGTCAAGCCACGTGGCAGACACGTGTTTGCCACGTCAGCGCCACGTCAGCCGAAACCCTTCGCCCCATGCCACGTCAGCACTGCCACGTCAGCATGCCACGTGTCACTCTCGGTCTGCCACGTCAGCAACTGTAGTTGTCCGTGGACGCGGTCCACCGTAGACCGGGCCCACACGTCGGCTTCTGTATTTTTATTTATTTTTAATTAATTCCCTTGCTGATGTCATAATTAGAATTTACTTTTGTAAAATAATTCCAAGAAAATCCGTACTGACGTCATAATTCATTTTCAGTTAAAAGATAATTCTAGAAATTATTTTTTTTCCATTTTGTCTGATTTCAAACTTCCAACAGCCATAACTTGCTCATTTTAAATCCAAATTGATCCATTCAAATTTCTAAATTCATCTAAAATTCTAATCTTTCAATTGGTATATTTAGTTTCAATTTTTGAATTTTTATTTTATTTTATTTATTTGGATTTCTTGATTTACGTGTAGAGACCGATTTGTCCGAGGAACTTCAAGAGCAAGCCCCGGAAAATTTCAACTCAGCACAGGAAGGCAAGTCTCCTTTGATCATTTTGATCCTATGTTTTGCAAGTTTTCTTTGATCAACTTGCTCAAATGATTTATAAAATGATTAGGTAGTTATTTTAAATTATTGCATGCTTATGTTATATCAAGTGATAATTTGATTTAGAAAATTTAGTTAAATACCCAATTTGTTATACCTTCCATTGAAAATTGTTTACCTTGTACCATTGTCAACTTAGGATATCTCTTTGACTCAATAATGAGTTAGTATTATATCTGTTGACTTTTTAAATACTAGCAAATGCTTAGCGTAGCAAATCAATGTAATAATGCTCAAATGAGTAGCATTTTTGCTAAATGTTTTGATGAATGATT